>CAWZYM010000265.1:77500-90759 GCA_963966185.1 Rhabditoides inermis
ATTTTTTCAGTTGAAAGTAAGTTTTGAGTTTATTACCTGTACTCTTGTACATATTCAGCCTGAAATTCCGCTTTTCGATGCAGTACAGTGTCGAGTGGAAGTGAGGTGAGGTGAGAATCGAGTTCACCTTACATGTCATTTGGCAAGCACAGGCGATCAAATTATATTTTCAGAACGTGAGAGAGTAGACAGTAGGGAAAGAAGACAGTAGATAAGAGATTAGTACTTTCTGTTAAAAAGTTTTTACATAACTGTCTCTCGAAAGTCGCAGTGACTACTGCAGATGTGAGAATAGAAGAGTAGACAGAAGGTGCCATAGTACTGTCTCTAGAAAGTTGTTGTCACCGATGCAGAGACGTGAGAATAGACAAGAGAAAGACAGACAGAGAGAGAGAGAGAGAGAGAGAGGAGGGAGGAGAAGGAGGGAAGAAAGAGAGTAGGCATAACTGTCTCTCGAAAGTCGCAGTGACTGCTGCAGACGTGAGAGTAGAAGAGTAGACAGAAGGTAACATAGTACTTTTTCTAGAATGTTGTTGTCACCGCTTGCGAAGACGTGAGATTGGACAAGAGAGAGAGAGAGAGAGAGAGAAGAGGAGAAAGGAGGGAGAATAGGCATAACTGTCTCTCCATAGTCGCAGTGACTGCTGCAGACGTGAGAGTAGAAGAGTAGACAGAAGGTGCCATAGTACTGTCTCTAGAAAATTGTTGTCACCGATGCGGAGACGTGAGAATAGACGAGAGAGAGAAAGATGGGGAGAGAGAGAAGGTAGGAGAGAGAAAAGAGGAGAGAGAAGGGAGAGTAGACATAACTGTCTTTCGAAAGTCGCAGTGATAGTGATTACTGCAGATGTGAAAGTAAGAGTGGAAGAGGTGACGAAAGGTGGAAGTAGACAGAAGAAAACATAGTAATGTCTCTAGAAAGTTTTTGTCACATTGAAAGAAAAAGATGCAGTAGACAAACAAGAGCATAGTATTATTATTGTCTCTAGAAAGTTGACAGTAGACAATAGAGAATATAATACTGTTTCTAGAGAACATAATACTGAGTGAGAGAGAAAGAGAAAGAGAGAAAGAGATAGGGAGACAGTGGTAGAGGGAGAAGAGAGAGAGGAGAGATAGGGGAAAGTAGAACTGTGTCGAGGGGAGAGAGAGAGAGAGAAAGAGAGAAAGAGAGAGAGAGAGAGAGGCGGGGGGGGGGGGAGGAGGAAGGAGATAGGATGGAAAGTAGACAGAACAGTGTAGAGGAGAAAGAGATGGGGCGGTGTGCATCTGTGAAACATAAAATAGGTGAAAAAGAAGTAGGAGAGATAGTTAGAAAAGACAAAAAATTAAGCTACATATACAAAATACAAAGAACTTGAACACTTCAACTACAACCCTTGCGTGTATAGTTCTATGCTCGCAATAAGTTGCGCGCGGTGGGGTAGATCAGAGGAAGACGGAGAGTCAGCTCTTGGCAATAGCGCGCAAAACAAGAGAGACAGACGGTTATGGCACCGTATTTCGAACTGCAAGCGAGGTAGATCGAAAACTATCGCTCTGGCGCAGAGTATATGTTACTTCGCAAGAGTCATTGAAGAGCAATCAACTATCAAACATGCAAGACGAACTATTCTTCTAATTTCTTTTTCGTATACCTAGTGCGTAGGCGCGCGACAGCGCGCCGGAGCGCTAGTCCCCCATTGAGACTAATATTTGCTATGGTGTGTGTCTGTCCGTCATTCTTTCCGGAGAGATAACTCTTTTCAAAACCTATCTGATTCACTGATTTCTTCTAGAAAGTTTCTTAAATACCCGAGAACGCAAAATTCCAAATATCTCGTCAATAGCGATCTTCTGATCATAGTTATCACCTAATCTCTTAACTATGGAGAAAATTTTCAAAATGCTTCAAATCGAACGAAACTTGGAGGGAAGGTGAATCGACTTAGAAAAATACGATAGCCGCGGTACCAGCCGACTGTGACGTCATTTTCATGCCCAAATAGGCGAATGTACCCAAAATGCACCCAAAATTCATGATCTTCGATTTCTATAAAAATTGAATACAAGAAAGATTACGTATAATAGATTATAGAAACTGGTTTCCTTTTTTGAAAAGTCACCAAATATGGCGAATGTGATCGACTTTTCGTACAGACGAGATAGAGGGTCCAATTTGTAAACTTAAGCTTTTATGGGCAAAAAAGCCCTTCTGTCAAAGTTTCAGAGCAATCGGACTTTGTCTTCATACAGTATTAGACATTTTCTGAGCGCGCGTTACTTGCTGGGGTCGCGCCCACCGGATTGCTCGCTACCAGCCGCCAGGTCAACCGATCAATATCGAATAGTTGGCATTCGGAATCACTGACCCATATCCACCCAGTTGTGTCTTTTTGATAGGATTATGTCTAAATATAACAATAATGGATTGAGTCAGTTGAAAAAAGACAAAATTTGAAGCTTCAACGAATTATTTCCTCGAAACGACGAGTTTGAGGTTCTGAAAGGCAAGGAAAGTGTTTCATGACAAGTTCAGTCAATATATTATGTTTTGTGAAGATCAATCCAATTTCAAACTCTATCAAGCTACTGCAGACATGCGCACAACGAGTTAGGGCGCGCCAGCCGGCTTATTTTCTTTCAGCTGTGTCATCTCGAAGTCATTGTAGAAGTGATATAGAAATATGGACTGTTTTCTTTTTTGTTAGTTGAAACTACATAGGTTTTCAGTTCATTACTTGAACAAATTGAGCCTGAAATTCCGCTTATTGGTGCAGTACAGGGACGAGTGGAAGTGAGGTGAGGTGAGAATCGATTTCACCTTACATGTCATTTGGCAAGCACAGGCGGTCGAATTATATTTTTTAGAACGTGAGAGAGTAGACCGCAGGGAGAGTAGACAGTAGACAGAAGAGAGTACTTAGTAGTAAAAAAGTTGTTTTCACATAACTGTCTCTCGAAAGTCGCAGTGAGACGTGAGAGTAGAAGAGTAGATAAAAGGTGCCATAGTACTGTCACTAGACAATTGTTGTCACCGATGCGGATACGTGAGACAAGAAAAAGACAGAGAGAGAAAGAGAGAGAGAGAGAGAGAGAGAGAGAGAGAGAGACAGAGAGAGACAGAGAGAGAAAGAAAGAGGAGGAAGAGTAGACATAACTGTCTATTGAAAGTCGCAGTGACTGCTGCAGACGTGAGAGTAGAAGAGTAGATAAAATGTGTCATAGTACTGTCTCTAGACAATTGTTGTCACCGATGCAGAGACGTGAGAATAGACAAGAGTGTGTGGGTGTGAGAGAGAGAGAAGAAAGAGAAAGAGAGAGAGAGAGAGAGGGAGAGAAGATAGGAGAGAGGAAGAAGAGGAGATATAACTGCCTCTCCATAGTCGCAGTGACTGCTGCAGACGTGAGAGTAGAAGATTAGACAGAAGGTGCCATAGTACTGTCTCTAGAATGTTGTTGTCGCCGCTGCGGAGACGTGAGAATAGAAATAAAAGAAAGTGAGAAAGAAAGAGACGGAGGTAGAGAGAGGAAGGAGGGTAGAGAGAGGAAGGAGGGGGGGGGGGGGGAGAGAAAGAGGGGGGGAAGAGGTAGGGGAGAGATATGGAGGAAGAGGAAGTAATGAGTTGAAAATAGAGAAAACTAGAAAGAAACCAGAAGAAAAAAGTAGATGAGAGATAGTTGAATCAGACAGAACTTGAAAGAGATACATGTTTCTACGCAAAAAGCAACTAATTTTCTATTTTGTCTATTCTCGTATCTTGTATGCCTAGTGCGGAGGCGCGCGACAGCGCGCCGGAGCGCTAGTCGCGTTCTAAAAAAACCTTTTTGGTGTTTCATCGGAATCGTTCTTCCTTACTACATAGTGTTTACCGCAGTGATAGCCTACTCATTATTACAATTGCTGCAAGACTCGTCCGAGAGCGAACTAATCGAGGAGACTGTGAAAGTCACTTATTTTTCTTTCACGTCATTCCATAATACTTTTCTTCACGTCATTCCATCATTTTAGAACTATCCTGATTGGAAAAGAGTCATGCTCAAGTATCCAGACCACGATTGGCTGGTCTTCGACTTTGCTAAAATGAGAGTACCAGCTGATCGAACGGCGGTAAATAACTGTAAATTGTTTTGCATTACCTTTCTTCAGATATACGCTGTGACGATCACGGTTCTCTTGTTTTGTCTCATTTTCGCTATGTTCATGCATTTATCGAAAACGCGTCTCGCAGTGTCGGCAAGATCCAGGGGAAGAAACAAACTAGTGGTGATGGAGTTGATGCTACAGGTATGGCGTACTGCGAGAGCATAAGAAACCAAAGAGCGTACAGCTAACATGTGTATTGTTATGGACAACTCCTTTCATAGTCGAGTCGTGTTTTGTCTCTCGGTCGTGTTCGAGATATGGGCCGTGAATTGTGAGCCACAATACTCTCTCTCTCTCTCTCTCTCATTCTCTCTCTCCTCTCTCTTTTTAACTTCTCTCTCTCTCGTGCAACCGGCACTACCGCCAGTCTCTCGTTCCGAGACGCCGCCGCGACCGCGTCAGCTCGCAGCTCTTCCCATTGTCATATCGCGCATAAAGAAGTCTTTCCTCACATTTCAAGCAGAACTTCTCCAGGTAGTGTCCGCTGCTGATGGGTTGGAGGTCGAAGGCGCCGGGGTCGGAGCCGCGCGCCGAGTAGCCAGACTCGGCCGACAGGTGGCACTCCTGCAAAGTGGAAGACGCGTGTGAGAAAGAGGTGTCATCGTTGTCATCGGTATGGCGCGCCGCGCTTCACTTGTCTTGTTAGTTTGCCGTCCACGATACGACGAACCCGAAAAAACCCCCAAATATAATAGTGAAATGGTATATCGCATTTTGCATTTCGAGGTGGTCAATTTTTGTCGTCGACACTCCAGTCATAGACTTTGAAAGCGGCTACGTTCGATGATCAGCTGCGGTCTAGGTTAGTAGGTTAGTAGGTTAGTAGTAGGTTAGTAGGTTAGTAGGTTAGCTCTAGGTTAGTCCTCTAGGTCTAGGTTCCAGTCTTTCTACATTGAGTATACTGAATAGAAGGCATCTGCGACCTGCTTGCTCTCGCTGTACACGTAGGCCTTGCAAGGGAAGCGCTCGTCGCCGATGGAGTTCTCCTGAAAACAAACGCATCCATACTCGTGTACGATCTCATATTCATCAATCATCGTATGCACTGCCTATGTCGTCATTCGTGGGTGTTCCGAATCCGTTGTCATAGAGAGGGAGAGAGAGAGAGAGGGAGATAGAGAGAGAGAGGGAGAGAGAGAGAAGGGCAGTGCGCATACACTTGTCGTGGGATGTCACAAAGACTCCGCTCACCATGCATATCGCCCGGCATTCGTCGTGACTGCTGCTCTCAATGATCACGTCCTTCTCGGCCGATATCGAGAACTCCTCCGCGCGAATCCAGTGCGCGTGCGAGCCGCCAAAGCACGCGACTGAAAACAGGTGTTTTGTTTGTTTTTATAACTGCTCCTGAAAAACGAAACAACAACTGTTTTGAATACCCCTGAGTGTGAGTACGCACCTTGACAGCAATCCCGAAAAACACGTTATGTTTCGCTTATAGGTGGCACTGGGAGAAAAATCGGTTTCATCAGCACTCGATAGAAAACGCCGCGCAACGCACCGTCGAGACAGGCGTTCTCGAAGTAGTCGACGAGTCGCTCGGTCTGCCCGCCGACGAACAGATCGGGGCGCTGCCGGCGCGTCACCCGATTCAGCACACACTCGCCACTCTCGTAGAAGTACATGGCCTGCAGGAAACGAGCTCGTTCAATAAGCATGACTCCGATACATAGAGACAGTTCGTCCGGAAACCGCGCGCAACTTTTTACGTGTGTCAGTGACCCCGTTTCTGTGTGAGCCTACCGACTGGCAGGTAAGTCCGAGCTGGTTGTAGGCGGAGAGGCAGGCGGCCAGACACTCCGACAGACCGCCGACGAGAAGCACCTGATGAGTTCAATGAAAATGGACACTTACAAGGTTTCTCAATTGTTGTTCCAGACACAGTTGGCTAACGAACGTGCGGTTGCGTTTGGTTGTTTCATGATAACTGCAACAGCCACAGATTGCGACAAGAAATTCTTTTGGATAAAGTATTTTTATGAATGTGTTTATGTTTCTGGATGTGTTGTATACGCCTGTGAATCTTTTTGAAAATTGTATCGATGTCAACTTATGAATAAAACGTACAACTATATTTCACATGAAACCATATAAACATCGAAAACGTTGCTTGCGTTATCTTTCTTTGTTCTTTCCGATTTCTTTTCTCTTTTTCCTATATTCTCTCTCCCTCTTCTCTCCCTCCTGTCTCTCTCCTCTCTTTCTCTCCTCTCTCCCCTCTCTTCTCCTCTCTCTCCTCTCTTTCCCCTATCTCTCTTTTTCTCTCTCCTTCCCCCTCTCTCCCCCCTCTCTCTCTCTCTCTCTCCCTACCTCCATCGCATGCCCAATGAGCATGTGCTGTGGGAATCTCTCGAATGCGTACGGCGCCGGACACAGGTGGTCTCCTAAATCGTGTTCAATAAATTAGCATATCGATAGTTCCTTTGTCAGCCGCTAGCCAGAAGACACACCGTCATCGTGGATAGGACACTTGGTTTTCTAGAACATTACTCTACAACTCTACTGCAGCCTCATTGTAAATGTTCTGTTCACACGCATTACATACAACATGAAGCATCCTCGTGGTGTCATAAGTTTTTCGGATAAGCCCTTGACCTCGTTACTGTCTCCATGGCCAACTCTAAACATGTCCGTTCTGCGCTAAAATCTAGAACATCTTCTTATCGGTGATTTCGTTCGGTACATGTCTGTACGTGAAGCGTTAGCTGCAAGCAGGCCACCGACCGGGTACGCATAGGTGCTGGAAGAATGCGGCGCCGGCGGTCGCCGCTCCCGCGAGGACAGCCGGACCGAATGGCTGTCCGGACAGGGAATGGAGGGAGCACTCCTGCGAGAGAGGGTCGTACGAGAACGAAGAACACGACTGAAACGAGGGTTGAAACGGAGCATCCCTGTCAAAGATGTGCCCCACCTCCGCGGCCTTGCACCTGTCGGCGCACTGGTTGAGTGTGTGGTCGGGCAGCTTGTCTGCCGGCGCGTTGAGTAGACGCAGCCCCGCCGAGCGCAGGAACGTCGTCGTGTTCGCGCCGGAGCACCGCGTCGCTGCAAATGTCACACGTGCCGCGAAAGTCTTTCGCCATATAACAAAAACGTGGCAAGGATGTCCTGCCTTCAATGAAGGGGTGGCTTTACTTTTTGTGACTTTTTTCTTGCCTCTTGTAATAAACAGTTTCCGAGTCAGAATTTTGGGGTTTAGTGACGGTGACGTTACCAAAGACAGTATAACGCCGAGATTCTGTACGTCATTTCGCAAATCAAATATGTGTTAATATAAATCAAATACGCGAAAAAAAAGTTTGTCAACATATTGTGAGAGAATCTGAGAGAGGTAGATGATTGAGAATTTGACATTTTTGTCCACCCACCTGTGCAGAAAATAGCCCCGGAAAAACAAAACAAAAAAAGAATGAACGAGTCACGGGGCGAGTAGTTTGCATGCTACTTCCGCGCACTTCTCGCTTTCGCGCACCTTATTACCAGCCTGCTTCCTAATTACTGGTCTTTCAAACGACACAATGTTGGTATAATTACGCAAAGTTCTCACTCGTCTCATCAATCTCCCATTCAATCAAAAGTGCGAAGCAATGAGGGAACATAAGTGAAAGAAAGGGAGTTCTTCATCATTATCAGTAATGGTAAGAGTACGTAAGTATATATACAAAACTTCAGAGTAGATGAAGTATTGAACATTGACGAGAGAGCAAACACAATTCCAAAATTAGAGGAGAAAAAAACACTCACCGAGTACTCCTGCACGCACGAGCAATAGTAGCAACGCGGCTCGCCAGATTCGAAATGACATGACAGTGAAACAGAAGAATCACTCCTTGTCGTCGACGAATAGTGCACCCGGATGTTGCTGGAAGATTTCGGAGAACCGGATACTGCACGCACTGTCTATGGGGTCGATAGTGAAAGGGGGGAAGAAAAGAGTGAGGAGGGACGGGTCAATTATTACCGCCGGGTGGTCAGGTATCCCCCCTCCTCTCTCTCTCTCTCTCTCTCTCTCTCTCTCTCTCTCTCGCTCACACACACCGCGCGCGCACTGTAAATTACCCCTCGAGAGGGGCGAATAGCCGCAGGACCGGTGCGCTCGCGTTTCCAAACCCATCCTCAGCACTAGCCCGATCCCGCTAGGTGAGTGAAACTGGTAGACCTAGCGTGGCTTATGGTCTCCTAATAAGGAAGGGTTTGGATGAAACGGTCCGAGAAAACAGTGTAAGAAAGAGGATACGACACAGTGATTGTCCCCGTGAACGTCATTTTCTTGGATAACGACGCTTTTGCGTCAGGACTTTCTCTGTGTTTCCTTCGTCCTTCTTTTTATTTTCTTTTTTTCACTCTCTTTCTCTCAATTATTTTTGGTCTTCTTTCTTTGAAGAAACGTTGCACTCTAAATTTCGTGTGTAAACTATGTATAGTCGAATTGGATCCTACATGCCATCCGTGACATTTCACATGTTGTGTCGTTTTGTGCAACACAACGTGTATGTCTTCAAATATCCAAAACGCTTCCATGAGAAGGAATCGAAACCATGGACAGGGCGTGATTGTGCACTGGCAGCGCGCACTACCACTGCACCATCGAGCCAATGGTTAGGGGATCGAAGAGAGAGTCCATCTAGCTCCACTTGCCTCTTCAGTGTATAATGATGATATATGTCATATATAACGAGAAAATTATCTTCGAAATGCAATGACCACTCAGTGTGAGCCGCTATGGCGCAGTGGTAGAGCGCGCCGCCAGCGCGCGATTGTTGCGAGCTGCCCACGAGGACGAGTTCGATTCCTCATGGAAGTGTTTCAGACATTTGAAGACGTACACGTTGTGTTGCACAAAACTGCACAACATGTGAAATGCCACGGATAACAAATAGGATCCAATCCGTCTATACGACTGCTACGTGAAAATGCAATCACCTTTCCATTTTCTCCTTCTCTCTCTCTCTCCCTCTCTCTCCTATAATCCGACCATATCCAACACACCAATACACATTCCAGGCTATATGAATGCTATCTTCACTTGCTTTGGCGTGCACTCGATTTTCAGTGCTGCGATAAGTGTCAGTGCACCACTTCACCACATGCACCAACCTGCACGCTTTCAAACACTATGCACTACACAACACCGGAAAAAGATTATCGTTTTACTATTTTGTTTTGAGACTGTTCCTGAAGAACAAACAAGTTTGAGTTCACAGCGCTCCTTATGTATTTAGTTTGAGTTCCAGAGAATCTCCATTGAGCACCTTGTCTGATACAACAGACACGTATCGTAGACAGCCTTATAGCTATAGAAAGACCGATTTGTAATTCAAACATGCTGAACCCGGAAACGTCAGAAAGTTGTGTGTGTGTGTGTGTGTGTGTGTGTGTGTGTGTGTGTGTGTGTGTGTGTGTGTGTGTGTGTGTGTGTGTGTGTGTGTGTGTGTGTGTGTGTGTGTGTGTGTGTGTGTGTGTTCTCTGGTTCTCCGACAGTGGGCGTTCGACACTGCTATGGTAAATCAGACATGCTGAGTTCACCAGATACATCAGAATGTCCTTAGAATCTGACCTGGTGCATAGATCGTCTGAAACCACGTAATTGAAGCGCCTTTGTTCTCCTGGCCACTTTTCTCTTAATGCCAGTTGAGAATTCGCTTATTATGAGTATTTAAATCAACGACAAGCGAGATCGAAAAGGTTGATCACTTCGATAAACAACTAGAAAAATGGGTGACTGAATTGCAAGTAAACGAGTTATATTACATTCACAAAAAATGTTCAAGGAGTTTATATAATATATATATACAATACATTATTATTATTATTATTATTATTCATGTTGGAATTAGCACGTTTTGTAGATGGTAGAGGTGGTTGGTGAGCGGGCAGTGCTTACTTGCCCCATCCCATTCCCGGATAGCCACCGTAGCCGCCCATCATTCCACGACCACCGTAGCCACCGTAGCCGCCGCGCATACCGTATCCGTTCATACCGTATCCGCCCATCCCACCGTTCCCCATGCCACCGTAGCCCCATTGAGCTGAAAGATAAGAGGATTAGTGAATTGCTCTTCATGTGAATCTCTCTCTCTCTCTCTCTCTCTCTCTCTCTCTCTCGCTCTCTCTAACTCACCAGAAGCGAAGTCAACAGCAACTGTAATCATAAGACAGAGCAGAAGAATCTTGGCAATCATTGTAAAAGTGAGTAGAAATAGAAGACTGGATGACTTGAATCTCCGACAAGCGTCTTATATACACCACGCCATTCGGACGTTCGTTGAATCCACCTGATTGTACTTTCAAATATCGGGAGACTCGATAGTGGTGAGAGATCAGCGAGAGAGTATGGCACCGGAAGAGAGTCAAAGTGACTGGGGCGATAGTATGTATCAACCTGTTATGAATGATGTGAATGCCGTCACTCGGAATGCGATCGAGTTCCCTGAAATAGCGCCGAACACGTATTCGATATTGTTGATTGTAAAAGATGGCAGATCATCACTTTCTTCAGTGACTCACGTGTTTTTAGTATGATAGTTCAGCAAACTCGCAGAGTGGCAGAAGCATTCAAGACCAACTTTCGTTGAGTCAGTCTTCTATTTCTACTCACTTTTACAATGATTGCCCAAATCCTTTTACTCTGCCTTCTCGTCGCAGTTGCTGTTGACTTCGCTTCTGGTGAGAGAGAGAGAGAGAGAGAGAGAGAGAAATGCGCCAACCCTCTCTCTGTTCAGCTTGATAGGGCTACGGTCAGATGGGGTACGGTTATAGCAAGCATGGTCACGGTGCAACGACGTTGTTTGACGTGCGATTCTGTTTCGGTCTCGACGAGTGGTCTTCATTCTATTACGCCACCCTTTTCTCGTGAAAGGAACGCGCTGCGAAAGTCTCGAATTCGAGAATCCCCAAATAACACGCATGGTACATAGCACTCGAAGATGAAAAACTCAGCTTCATTTGACTGAACCGCCCCGGTACAATTTCACAATATAGAAAAGCTACACACCTCCGTTATACATACATTTTTAAACAATATTTATTTGCAAGATACATCTGTTTGAATCCCGTCGAGAAAACAAGATTATGTGATGCAAAGAAAAATTGCAGGTCAACATAATGAGGGCCTACAAAAACAACTAACTGGAGTACTGGAACTACTGTAGACAGGAGTCAGGCAGTTCGCAGTAGTCAGTATCAAACTCACTCGAAGTCACAGATTCTCTTCCACGCCTCTCCCCCCCCCCCTTTTCTCACCCCACAATCGCCGGCAGTTCCTCGGCCAGGTAAATGAACTCGTGCTGGAACTGCCGGTGATGGGCAAACTCCACGTACTCGACGTATCGACCTGCCGACACAGCACATTCCTGCAATCTCTCTCTCTCTCTTTCTCCCCCTCTCTCTCTTCCTGTTTCTCTCTTTTCTCAATCAGCATCCGCATCGCGTCATACTCATAAACTAATACAGTCTCTCCAGATACGTTGTTCATCGCCATCCAAATGCCGAATGTGAGCGCGGCATCTCAAACCGTCTTTCCACCTTGAGCATGGCGCCGAGCTTGGCCGGAATGATGTGGTCGTCGGCGGCGTGCATCATCAGAATAGGGCAGGTGATGCTAGAAGTGAGCTCTCTCTCTCTCTCTCTCTCTCTCTCTCTCTCTCTCTCTTCTCATATCTTCCCTTTTTCTCTCTCTCCTCTCCCCTCTCTCTCTCTCTCTCTCTCTCTCTCCTTTCCTCTCTCTCTCTCACCCCTTGATGTTCTCGTTGATTCATGACCTTCATGACCAGCCCCACACTGTGCATCGGCCGCACGATCGCCTCCCGAAACAGCCACACGGGCATCCGCCGGAAAGGCTGCAAATGGATATATATATATATATATATATATATATATATATATATATATATATATATATATATATATATTATATATATATTATATCACATAGTACAATTAGCTCCATCTCCTTCTCTCCATCTCTCCCAACAACTATCGGCCGTCTAGGAAAAAGGCGCGGTTATGTCTCGAAAAATTGCTTTTCGATACAAAAAGGCACTTTGTGAGGATCTTGTGAAGGTGTGGGCGGGGTCTGATCTTTACGGAAAGGCTTGTCGACGCGTACCGTGCTGATCGGGTGGTTGTAGATGACATTATGGAGGTTGGTGAAGGTGCTCTCGAGAACGAGGCCAGTGGGAGGGGAACCGGCATCGCACACTTTTCGCACAACACGACACGCCACACTGGAAGGTGCAGAGTGAAGCAATCTCTCTCTCTCTCTCTCTTTTTTTTCTTACTTTTCTCTTTCTCTTTCTCTTTCTCTCTCTTACACACTCTTTATATATGTCTCTCTAATGGATAGACAGGCAAGAATACATTAGTTCTAACATATGTATATTCAATCAGTACACTCACCCGGTGCCCATGCTGTGTCCCCAAACAATCAAAGTATTTCCTGCTGCACGCGCTTTTGTGCACTCAAACACCTGCAATCAATTAATCAATTATCGATCGATAAGTAATCGATAATTGACCAAATGAGTGTCGTTGACGATTCCGTCTTCGGTTGGACTGCCTTCCGAGTCGCCGAAGCCTCGAGAGAGAGAAAAAGGAGTTAGAACACTTACATTTCGAAATTAATTTGAAAACAACTTGGGAATGCTGATCAACTGTGATACGTGTTATGAAAGTATTCAACAGGAATTACTGAGAAAAAACATACGCCATAACGCCACTCATTTCAATACGGTTTCAGCGATTGAATCACGATAAATTATTTTCATTAAACGTGTCGGTAAAACGAGAGGTTAAAAAAACATTCTCAATCAATACTCAATCGATACTCACTCCTGTAGTCAAAAGCAATCACGTAATATCTCATATCGGAGAGGACATTGTAGAGCATACATCGGTGCTCGCATGTCCTGAAAACATAGAGCGTTAGCCACGCCTCTTTCGGTACCGCCCATTACGAGCATTAGCAGAAAGCCGTTTTAAGAGAACACTCACGCGAAAGTTTCTGTTGCCAGCTACATCTTAGTTGTTGAAAAGCTCACAAACAAGTTTTTGAAAATAACAACATGGTTCTACGTTCACCTCTAACCGATCAGAGCGAACAAATAATTATACATATACCACATATATACCAAAAACA
>CAWZYM010000266.1:0-300000 GCA_963966185.1 Rhabditoides inermis
GAGAAAGAGAAGGAGAAGGAGAAGGAGAAGGAGAAGGAGAAGGAGAAGGAGAAGGAGAAGGAGAAGGAGAAGGAGATGGAGAAGGAGAAGGAAGGAGAAGGAGAAGGAGAAGGAGAAGGAGAAGGAGAAGGAGAAGGAGAAGGAGAAGGAAGGAGAAGGAGAAGGAGAAGGAGAAGGAGAAGGAGAAGGGAAGGAGAAGGAGAAGGAGAAGGAGAAGGAGAAGGAGAAGGAGAAGGAGAAGGAGAAGGAGAAGGAGAAGGAGAAGGAGAAGGAGAAGGAGAAGGAGAAGGAGAAGGAGAAGGAGAAGGAGAAGGAGAAGGAGAGAGGAGAAGGAGAAGGAGAAGGAGAGGAGAAGGAGAAGGAGAAGGAGAAGGAGAAGGAGAAGGAGAAGGAGAAGGAGAAGGAGAAGGAGAAGGAGAAGGAGAAGGAGAAGGAGAAGGAGAAGGAGAAGGAGAAGGAGAAGGAGAAGGAGAAGGAGAAGGAGAAGGAGAAGAAGGAGAAGGAGAAGGAGAAGGAGAAGGAGAAGGAGAAGGAGAAGGAGAAGGAGAAGGAGAAGGAGAAGGAGAAGGAGAAGGAGAAGGAGAAGGAGAAGGAGAAGGAGAAGGAGAAGGAGAAGGAGAAGGAGAAGGAGAAGGAGAAGGAGAAGGAGAAGGAGAAGGAGAAGGAGAAGGAGAAGGAGAAGGAGAAGGAGAAGGAGAAGGAGAAGGAGAAGGAGAAGGAGAAGGAGAAGGAGAAGGAGAAGGAGAAGGAGAAGGAGAGGAGAAGGAGAAGGAGAAGGAGAAGGAGAAGGAGAAGGAGAAGGAGAAGGAGAAGGAGGAGAAGGAGAAGGAGAAGGAGAAGGAGCTTTTGCTGGCCTTCAGAAAGATGTCAGAACGCGCCCACACCTTCAGAAGATCCTCACAAAGTGCCTTTTTGTATCGAAAAGCAGTTTTTCGAGACATAACCTGCGCCTTTTTTCCTAGACGGCCGATAGTTGTTGGGAGAGATGGAGAGAAGGAGATGGAGCTGACTGTACTATGTGATATATCCATTTGCAGCCTTTCCGGTGGATGCCCGTGTGGCTGTTTCGGAAGGCGATCGTGCGGCCCCCTGCCACTGGCCTCGTTCTCGAGAGCGAGGCCAGTGGCAGGGGGCCGCACAGTGTGGGGCTGATCATGAAGAGCGACGAGAACATCAAGGGGTAAGGTGGAAAGACGGTTTGAGATGCCGCGCTCACATTCGGCATTTGGATGGCGATGAACAACGTATCTGGAGAGACTGTATTAGTTTCTGATGCGATGCGGATGCTGATTGAGAAAGAGAGAAAGAAACAGGGAGAGGGGAGAGAGAGAGAGAGAGAGAGAGAGAGAGAGAGAGAGAGAGAAAGAGATTGCAGGAATGTGCTGTGTCGGCAGGTCGATACGTCGAGTACGTGGAGTTTGCCCATCACAGGCAGTTCCAGCACGAGTTCATTTACCTGGCCGAGGAACTGCCGGCGATTAAGGGGTGAGAAGATGGGGGGGGGGGGGAGAGGCGTGGAAGAGAAAGAGGAGAGAGCGAATGGTGCACTGCGTCCGCTGCTGTATTATTCGAGACATCGAGATAGGCTATGCCGTCACGGATATATCAATGTGTTTCGTTACGTAGATGAGTGGATGCGCACTTTTAGTGTCCTGCAACGGTTTATATGTATTGGAAGCGGTATAGACTGTGGGATGAATATGATTGATTCGAAGTGTTTTTTCGGCATTCACACGTGGCTACGATTGAGAGTGGAGAGGCATGTTATGGGTGCATTTCTGGAATCAGTGTGTTTGAATCGAAGTCGGAGACAGTCATGAAGAGTGGTGTTGATAGCAAAATATATAACATTTACTTTTCAGCAAGTTTGTGGACCGCGTTTCGACTCGGTGATTCAAGAAAGCGACTTAAGAGTTTCTAATGTTCGTATTCTTTTTTTACAAGTGCTCTGATGATCTTACTCTGATGGTCTGTGACTTGGAGTGATTTTGATACTGACTACTGTGAACTGCCTGACTCCTGCCTACAGTAGTTCCAGTACTCCAGTTAGTTGTTTTTGTAGGCCCTCGTTATGTTGACCTGCAATTCTTCTTTCCATCACATAATCTTGTTTTCTCGACAGGATTCAAACAGATGTGTTTTGCAAATATATATTGTTAAAAAATGTATGCATAACGGAGGTGTGTAGCTTTTCTATATTGTGAACTAGTACCGGGGCGGTTCAGTCAAATGAAGCTGAGTTTTTCATCTTCGAGTGCTATGTACCATGCGTGTTATTTGCAGATTCTCGAATTCGAGACTTTCGCAGCGCGTTCCTTTCACGAGAAAAGGGTGGCGTAATAGAATGAAGACCACTCGTCGAGACCGAAACAGAATCGCACGTCAAACAACGTCGTTGCACCGTGACCATGCTTGCTATAACCGTACCCCATCTGACCGTAGCCCTATCAAGCTGAACAGAGAGAGGGTTGGCGAATTTCTCTCTCTCTCTCTCTCTCTCTCTCTCTCTCTCTCACACACCAGAAGCGAAGTCAACAGCAACTGCGACGAGAAGGCAGAGTAAAAGGATTTGGGCAATCATTGTAAAAGTGAGTAGAAATAGAAGACTGACTCAACGAAAGTTGGTCTTAAATGATTCTGCCACTCTGCGAGTTTGCTGAACTATCATACTAAAAACACGTGAGTCACTGAAGAAAGTGATGATCTGCCATCTTTTACAATCAACAATATCGAATACGTGTTCGGCGCTATTTCAGGGAACTCGATCGCATTCCGAGTGACGGCATTCACATCATTCATAACAGGTTGATACATACTATCGCCCCAGTCACTCTGACTCTCTTCCGGTGCCATACTCTCTCGCTGATCTCTCACCACTATCGACTCTCCCGATATTTGAAAGTACAATCAGGTGGATTCAACGAACGTCCGAATGGCGTGGTGTATATAAGACGCTGGTCGTAGATTCAAGTCATCCAGTCTTCTATTTCTACTCACTTTTACAATGATTGCCAAGATTCTTCTGCTCTGTCTTATGATCGCAGTTGCTGTTGACTTTGCTTCTGGTGAGTTAGAGAGAGCGAGAGAGAGAGAGAGAGAGAGAGAGAGAGAGATGGTGAGAGAGAGAGATTCACATGAAGCGCAATTCACTAATCCTCTTATCTTTCAGCTCAATGGGGCTACGGTGGCATGGGGAACGGTGGGATGGGCGGATACGGTATGAACGGATACGGTATGCGCGGCGGCTACGGTGGCTACGGTGGTCGTGGAATGATGGGAGGCTACGGTGGCTATCCGGGAATGGGATGGGGCAAGTAAGCCCTGCCCGCTCACCAACCACTTCTGCCATATACAAAACGTGCTAATTCCAACATGATCAATAATATTGATGTATTGTATGAATATATATATATATATATATACATATTATATAAACTCCTTGAACATTTTTAGTGAATGTTATATAACTCGTTTACTTGCAATTCAGTCACCCATTTTTATAGTTGTTTATCGAAGTGGTCAATCTTTTCGATCTCGCTTGTCGTTGATCGTTCATTTAAATACTCATGATAAGCGAATTTCTCAACTGGCATTAGCGAATTTCTCAACTGGCATTAAGAGGAAAGTAGCAAGGAGAACAAAGGCGCTTCAATTACTTGTTTTCAGACGATCTGTGCACCATGTCAGATTCTAAGGACATTCTGATGTATCTGGTGAACTCAGCATGTCTGTCTAAATGACCATAGCAGTGTGGAACGCCCACTGTCGGAGAACCAGAGAACACACACACACACACACACACACACACACACACACACACACACACACACACACACACACACACACACACACACACACACACACACACACACACACACACACACACACACACACACACACACACACACACACACACACACACACACACACACACACACACACACACACACACACACACACACACACACACACACACACACACACACACACACACACACACAACACACACACACACACACACACACAAACACACACACAAACACACACACACACACACACACAACTTTCTGACGTTTCCGGGTTCAGCATGTTTGAATTACAAATCGGTCTTTCTATAGCTATAGGGCTGTCTACGATACGTGTCTGTTGTATCAGACAAGGTGTTCTGGAACTCCAACTAATACATAAGGGGCGCTGTGAACTCAAACTTGTTTGTTCTTCAGGAACAGTCTCAAAACAAAATAGTAAAACGATATTTTTTTCGGTGTTGTGTATTGTGTAGTGCATAGTGTTTGAAAGCGTGTAGGTTAGTGCATGTGGTGAAGGGGTGCCACGCACTATCTCGCGAGCCATGTCACCAGCCACTAAAGCGACATCGCGTACTGGACCTACTTTATGTAACCAACAACGGACGACATTCATTGAGAAACGACATTTATTCACATCTGGAAACGCGTGATTGGCGGTGGTTTCATTTCGGTAAGACGACTTTGCGGTAGTGTCGGTTGCACAAAACAATCATCGCAGCACTGAAAATCGAGTGCACGCCAAAGCAAGTGAAGATAGCATCCATATAGCCTGGAATGTGTATTGGTGTGTTGGATATGGTCAGATTCTATAACCACCCGTTTGTTTCTCCGTATCGCTTGCGACGATGTTGTGACGCTTGTTTTCGAGATATGGACAAACATAGCAAAAATAAAGCAAAATAATAAAATGGGAACGATTACACCGTATATCTGAAACTTTCTTGTTTGAGTATCACTGCCAGCCTAACGCTGTGCCCAAATACCGCAGTTCGGTAAGTTAGTGTTTCGATTTTCTCGACGTCAAAAACCAACCAATCTTGGAGTGGATATAGGTGCATGACTCTTGACCAATTTGGATAATTCTGTAAAACCAACAAAAAAAAAGATATGAAAACGGTGTGATTCTCACTTCCATAGTCTTTTCTATGTTATTGTAAGAGTCCAGTAGTGAATAACCTAATAACACAGTGTAGATGAAATAGGGGAGTACGATTCCAATGTAGCACCACATTGGCTCGTTTTGTGCGCGACAGATTTTCTGAAACTACCAGAAAATCGATTTTGAAAAGTTACTCACAAAATAGCGAAATATATAAAGTTGCAAAACGGATGTTCCTCCAGCACAAGAACATACATTGGTATAAACTGTTTAAAAAATGTGAAATTCATAGAGCAAGATTGCCTACCGTAATATAAAAAGTCGGTATTTTGAAGACGGTAGAGAAAATTCCTGCAGAAAACCCGCCAGGTATCGGTAAAAAAACCATGGGAAGAGCGAAAGAAACGGTGACGTCAAGCAGAGAGTTGAAAACTTTAACTTCATGAAATGCATTTAAAACGAGAACTTTTATGTGCAATATCAGAAAAAGTTGTCTAACAAGCTATGGAAAAAGATCAATGTTCTCACTAGATGAATGAGTAGATGCCACTTGTACTCTTTCTTATTCGATGGAGATTTGAAGAGCACACAATAGTAAGCGATAGAGTCAAAGATAACGGTAGTTCGCATAATAGAAGTTGTAAGTACAAAACGTCACGTTCATTGTATGTGTCTTTCTTTTCGAAAGAGCCCCGCGTTGTCTCAAGCGAATAATTATCATCACGCTCATCGTTCTATCAGCCAAAATTCTTGAAACGAGTTTTTCGAACACTTCTATTCATTCACGCATCGTAAAAGGTGAAGACATGAAAGGTGAAGCTAGCCCGGAATCAAGAGACTTCTGTGCGAAGAAGTGCAACGAATAGTAACTATGGATGGCACTACACTCAATTCTCAAAGCGGACATCGCTAATTACTACAATCACGCGGTTATGAAAACGAGAAACGACTGGAGAGAGAGAGAGAGGGGGGGGGGAGAGGGAGAGGGTTAGAGAGGAGAAGAGAGATAGAAATTGCGGGCGGGAATGGCAGGGAGCAGTCGAGAGGGAAGTGCGAGGCGGCTACGAAATTGAAAAACAAGTGAGAGCATATGCGCGACATGTAACAAATGCAAAGTATCGGACGCACAAAAACTGAATGCGCGGATTAGTTGAACTGCATAGAACATATCCTCTCGCCTGTATCAATGGTATCAACAGCTAACAGTGTTGCAACTTATTAACATCACTTGTCAGCAGTAGTATACGCGTTCACCTTATATTGCAGTCTAGTAACGCCTCAGGAAGTTGTCTATTTCGTAGTGAGAAATACCGAAATATGCCGTAGACGCTACACTTCAAAAACCAAAAATTTGTATGCTCATATGACTATAAATGATAGTCATATGTGCATAAACACACGATGACTCTGTAACAATCCATCTAATGGTGTTTGTGCTTTGTGCGTACGGACGGTTCGTCGGGACATTTCAGTTTCTCTCACTACGATGTACACAACTTCGCGTAGCGTTATCTACAACTTACCAGTCGGAGTCGCGCCCGGACGGACGGACGGACGGACTTTTCTATATATTAGGATTTTCATTTTCATCATACATTTATGTATGAAAAGTGATTGCATTTTCACGTAGCAGTCGTATAGACGGATTGGATCCTATTTGTTAACTGTGGAAAATTTGTTATCCATATATCATCATTATACACTGAAGAGGCAAGTAGAGCTAGATGGACTCTCTCTTCGATCCCCTAACCATTGGCTCGATGGTGCAGTGGTAGTGCGCGCTGCCAGTGCACAATCACGCCCTGTCCATGGGTTCGATTCCTTCTCATGGAGCGTTTTGGATATTTGAAGACATACACGTTGTGTTGCACAAAACGACACAACATGTGAAATGTCACGGATGGCATG
The DNA here is from genome assembly GCA_963966185.1 of Rhabditoides inermis. Classification (NCBI taxonomy): domain Eukaryota; kingdom Metazoa; phylum Nematoda; class Chromadorea; order Rhabditida; family Rhabditidae; genus Rhabditoides; species Rhabditoides inermis. Next base: position 6,817 of record CAWZYM010000266.1, read on the forward strand.
TAGGATCCAATTCGACTATACATAGTTTACACACGAAATTTAGAGTGGAACGTTCCTTCAAAGAAAGAAGACCAAAAATAATTGAGAGAGAGAGTGAAAGAAAGAAAATAAAAAGAAGGAAGAAGGAAACACAGAGAAAGTCCTGACGCAAAAGCGTCGTTATTCAAGAAAATGACGTTTACGGGGACAATCACTGTGTCGTATCCTCTTTCTTACACTGTTTTCTCGGACCGTTTCATCCAAACCCTTCCTTATTAGGAGACCATAAGCCACGCTAGGTCTACCAGTTTCACTCACCTAGCGGGATCGGGCTAGTGCTGAGGATGGGTTTGGAAACGCGAGCGCACCGGTCCTGCGGCTATTCGCCCCTCTCGAGGGGTAATTTACAGTGCGCGCGCGGTGTGTGTGAGAGAGAGAGAGAGAGAGAGAGAGAGAGAGAGAGAGAGAGAGAGGAGGGGGATACCTGACCACCCGGCGGTAATAATTGACCCGTCCCTCCTCACTCTTTTCTTCCCCCCTTTCACTATCGACCCCATAGACAGTGCGTGCAGTATCCGGTTCTCCGAAATCTTCCAGCAACATCCGGGTGCACTATTCGTCGACGACAAGGAGTGATTCTTCTGTTTCACTGTCATGTCATTTCGAATCTGGCGAGCCGCGTTGCTACTATTGCTCGTGCGTGCAGGAGTACTCGGTGAGTGTTTTTTCTCCTCTAATTTTGGAATTGTGTTTGCTCTCTCGTCAATGTTCAACACTTCATCTACTCTGAAGTTTTGTATATATATATATATATATATATATATATATATATATATATATATATATATACTTACGTACTCTTAGCATTACTGATAATGATAAAGAACTCCTTTTCTTTCACTTCCCTCAATGCTTCGCACTTTTGATTGAATGGGAGATTGATGAGACGAGTGAGAACTTTGCGTAATTACCAACATTGTGTCGTTTGAAAGACCAGTAATTTGGAAGCAGGCTGGTAATTAGGTGCGCGAAAGCGAGAAGTGCGCGGAAGTAGCATGCAAACTACTCGCCTCGTGACTCGTTCATTCTTTTTTGTTTTGTTTTTTCCGGGGCTGTTTTCTGCACAGGCGGGTGGACAAAAATGTCTAATTCTCAATCATCTACCTTTCTCAGATTCTCCCACAATTTGTTGACAAACTTTTTTTTTCGCGTGAAACACATATTTGATTTGCGAAATGACGTACAGAATCTCGGCGTTATACTGTCTTTGATAACGTCACCGTCACTGAACCCCAAAATTCTGACTCGGAAAATGTTTATTACAAGAGGCAAGAAAAAGTCACAAAAAGTAAAGCCAGCCCTTCATTTTGAAGGCAGGACATCCTCGCCACGTTCTTGAGATATGGCGAAAGACTTTCGCGGCACTTGTGACACTTGCAGCGACGCGGTGCTCCGGCTCGAACACGACGACGTTCATGCGCTCGGCGGGGCTGCGTCTACTCAACGCGGCGGCAGACAAGCTGCCCGACTGCACACTCAACCAGTGCGCCGACAGGTGCAAAGGGACGGAGGTGGGGCACATCTTTGACAGGGGTGCTCGGATTCAACCCCCGTTGCAGTCGTGTTCTTCGTTCTCGTACGACCCTCTCTCGCAGGAGTGTTCCCTCCATTCCCTGTCCGGCCAGCCATTCGGTCCGGCTGTCCTCGCGGGGGCGGCGACCGCCGGCGCCGCATTCTTCCAGCACCTATGCGTGCCCGGTCGGTGCTCGGTGGACAGTTGATAGCTAACGCTAACGCTTCGCTTACATCGTTGTTGTGACACGTACTTCGGAATCATTGATAAGAAGATGGTCTAGATTTCAGCGCAGAACGGACATGTTCAGAGTTGGCCATGGAGACAGAAACGAGTTCAAGGGCTTATCCGAAAAACGTTAAAACTGACTGAAACGTGACAAAATGGTATAAGTAATCGTTGAATTGTTGTTCCGCTGCCTTTCCTATTAAATAGTCAATGCCGGCTGCGGCTGATGCTGAAGAGACTGCAAGATGTCCACATCAGTGTGGCAGAAAGAAATTTCAGATTTAATAATAGTGAGAATTCTTATATGAAATGCCTGTGAACCATGTATATGTAATGCGTGTGAACATTTACAATAAGGCTGCAGTAGAGTTGTAGAGTAATGTTCTAGAAAACCAGCAAGTGTCCTATCCACGATGACGGTGTGTCTTCTGGCTAGCGGCTGACAAAGGGACAATCGATATTCTAATTTATTGAACACGATTTAGGAGACCACCTGTGTCCGGCGCCGTACGCATTCGAGAGATTTCCCCAGCACATGCTCATTGGGCATGCGATGGAGGTAGGGAGAGAGAGAGAGAAAGAGAGAGAGAGAGAGAGAGAGAGAGAGAGAGAGAGAGAGAGAAAGGGGAGAGAGAGAAAAAGAGAGAGAGAGGAGAGAGAGAGAGAGAGAGAAAGAGAGAGTAGGGAAAAAGAGAAAAGAAATCGGGAAGAACGAAGAAAGATAAAGATGACGCAAGCAACGATTTCGATGTTTATATGATTTCATGTGGAATATCGTTCGTACGTTTTTGTTGTTAAACAAAAAAGGTTGGCATCGATACAATTTTATAGAGAAACAGGCGTACGAAACAGACTCAAAAACATAGACACATCCAGAAAAAAAAACATTGTACAGAAAAATGTCTTGTCGCAATCTGTGGCTGTTGCAGTTATCATGAAACAACCAAACGCAACCGCACGTTCGTTAGCCAACTGTGTCTGGAACAAAAATTGAGAAACCTTGTAAGTGTCCATTTTCATTGAACTCATCAGGTGCTGCTCGTCGGCGGTCTGTCGGAGTGTCTGGCCGCCTGCCTCTCCGCCTACTACCAGCTCGGACTCACCTGCCAGTCGGTAGGCTCACACAGAAACGGGGTCAAGTGACTGACACACACGCAAACGGTTGCGCGCCGTTTCCGGACAAACTGTCTTCATGTATCGGAGCCGCCGCGAGTCATGCTTCAACGAGCTCGTTCTTGCAGGCCATGTACTTCTACGAGAGTGGGGAGTGTGTGCTGAATCGGGTGACGCGCCGGCAGCGCCCCGATCTGTTCGTGGGCGGGCAGACCGAGCGACTCGTCGACTACTTCGAGAACGCCTGTCTCGACGGTGCGTTGCGCGTCGTTTTCTATCGAGTGCTGATGAAACCGATTTTTCTCACAGTGCCACCTATAAGCGAAACATAACGTGTTTTTCGGGATTGCTGTCAAAGTGCGTACTCACACTCAGGGGTATTCAAAACAGTTGTTGTTTCGTTTTTCAGGAGCAGTTATAAAAACAAACAAAACACCTGTTTTCAGTCGCGTGCTTTGGCGGCTCGCACGCGCACTGGATTCGCGCGGAGGAGTTCTCGATATCGGCCGAGAAGGACGTGATCATTGAGAGCAGCAGTCACGACGAATGCCGGGCGATATGCATGGTGAGCGGAGTCTTTGTGACATCCCACGACAAGTGTATGTGCACTGCCCTTCTCTCTCTCTCCCTCTCTCTCTCTATCTCTCTCTCTCTCTCGCTCTCTATGACAACGGATTCAGAACACCCACGAATGACGACATAGGCAGTGCATACGATGATTGATGAATATGAGATCGTACACGAGTATGGATGCGTTTGTTTTCAGGAGAACTCCATCGGCGACGAGCGCTTCCCGTGCAAGGCCTACGTGTACAGCGAGAGCAAGCAGGTCGCAGATGCCTTCTATTCAGTATACTCAATGTAGAAAGACTGGAACCTAGACCTAGAGGACTAACCTAGAGCTAACCTACTAACCTACTAACCTACTACTAACCTACTAACCTACTAACCTAGACCGCAGCTGATCATCGAACGTAGCCGCTTTCAAAGTCTATGACTGGAGTGTCGACGACAAAAATTGACCACCTCGAAATGCAAAATGCGATATACCATTTCACTATTATATTTGGGGTTTTTTTCGGGTTCGTATCGTGGACGGCAAACTAACAAGACAAATGAAGCGCGGCGCGCCATACCGATGACAACGATGACACCTCTTTCTCACACGCAGTCTTCCACTTTCCAGGAGTGCCACCTGTCGGCCGAGTCTGGCTACTCGGCGCGCGGCTCCGACCCCGGCGCCTTCGACCTCCAACCCATCAGCAGCGGACACTACCTGGAGAAGTTCTGCTTGAAATGTGAGGAAAGACTTCTTTATGCGCGATATGACAATGGGAAGAGCTGCGAGCTGACGCGGTCGCGGCGGCGTCTCGGAACGAGAGACTGGCGGTAGTGCCGGTTGCACGAGAGAGAGAGAAGTTAAAAAGAGAGAGGAGAGAGAGAATGAGAGAGAGAGAGAGAGAGAGAGAGAGAGAGAGTATTGTGGCTCACAATTCACGGCCCATATCTCGAACACGACCGAGAGACAAAGCACGACTCCCGGCACGCATATCAAGGATTTGTCTATAACAATACACATGTTAGCTGTACGCTCTTTGGTTTCTTATGCTCTCGCAGTACGCCATACCTGTAGCATCAACTCCATCACCACTAGTTTGTTTCTTCCCCTGGATCTCGACGACACTGCGAGACGCGTTCTCGATAAATGCATGAACATAGCGAAAATGAGACAAAACAAGAGAACCGTGATCGTCACAGCGTATATCTGAAGAAAGGTAATGCAAAACAACTTACAGTTATTTACCGCCGTTCGATCAGCTGGTACTCTCATTTTAGCAAAGTCGAAGACCAGCCAATCGTGGTCTGGATACTTGAGCATGACTCTTTTCCAATACGGATAGTTCTAAAATGATGGAATGACGTGAAGAAAAGTATGATGGAATGACGTGAAGAAAAATAAGTCACTTTCACAGTCTCCTCGATTAGTTCGCTCTCGGACGAGTCTTGCAGCAATTGTAATGTAGGCGTCGTCCACCCTGACATGTTGTCAGCCGCTAGCCAGAAGACACACCGTCATCGTGGATTCTCATTGCTGGTTTTCTAGAGCCATACCATCTAGTACTCTACTGCTCCCCCTTCAATGTCATTGTTCACAGGCATTTCATGTGTGACGCATCCTTGTGATGTAATAAATTTAATTTATTTAGGCTATCACTGCGGTAAACACTATGTAGTAAGGAAGAACGATTCCGGTGAAACACCAAAATGGCTTTTTTAGAGTGCGACAAGTTTTCTATAACAAAAAAAATTACCGGTTGTTTTTCAAACGACTCACAAAATATCGGTAAATGTAAAGGTGCAAAACAGAAGTTCCATCCATCACTACTGCCCACCATGTTATAAACTGAACATTCATGGTTTATGTATCATACAAAACATATCATACCGTATCATGAAAAGTAGGAATTTTGAATACGGTGGAAACTATTTCTGCAGGAAAACCTCCCGGAATTGGAAGAAAACCCATAGGCAGAGTGCTCGATAAAGAGATATCCAGAAATGAGTTGAAAACCTTAACTTGAATGGATTAGTAAGACAGCAGTGAAAACTAAGTTTTTACGACAAGTATAGTCTGCGCCAGTTTCCTATCTTCTATGCTTTTCACTAGATATATGCATATATGAGGCTCTATCCGTCTGCCTCTCTTGTTTCTTGTGCAGTTATTGCCTTCTTTTATGATGAACCTAACAGCGCGCGACTTGTAGCAAAATTGAATCGAAAATATGATTTTCTGTGTTTTTATGCAACAGATTATAATGATCTTGATTCAGACAGGTGGCTGATACAATGAGAACTTTCTAACCAGGTGAATGAGTAGATGCCACTTGTACTCTTCCATTTGCGTTGGGGACTTGAAGAGTACACAATAGTAACCGACGACGTCAAATAGAACAGCGATCGGTGTGAGAAAATTGTGAATTGCATGATAGAAATCATACGTGCAAAACGTCGCGTTCATTTTTATTTGTTCACGCCATCAAGCTCTCAGCTAATCTTGTTTTCACGCTATTGACTAGTGGTTCATGCTAGCATCCATCATTTGTGTAAAGCCAGATGAGGTTCTTTTAGCCTATAGTGTTCGAATCTGTACAATAATAACATGGTTAAGTCCCGAGTGAGGTGTCGACAAACTTCGAGTGTTACAGAACATGGCAAGTGCACTCGTCTCAAAATGTATGTGTGCACTTCTCGTTATCTTTTGCGTTTCAAAAACCGAGTCGCTAGATATTTCGATTTCTTCTTGATAAAATGTGTGAAGATTTGTTTTCGAAATATTTCGAACATGTTTTTGAAAAACAAAAAAAAGTAGATCATTCTCACCTCATCTAACATGCTCGTTTCACAGCCGACCTTCGCTGCGTGGACGCGTCGTTCGAGCAAATCGCGAATCGGCAATTGCTCAACCTCACGTACAGGTATCGGTGTTCATAACAGTTCCGGGCTGAGAAAAGCCAGTGTTGCAGACTGGTGGAGACGTCGTCGATCAACGTGTGCCTGCAGGAGTGTCTGGAGGACAGGGACAAGTGCCAGGCGGCCACATTCAACTACAACACGGTGGGTGAAGGCGTCACCTCACGTTCAATGAACACAGACAAGTAGTCGTCATCATCACGTTCGATACTGTCTTCTTGCCTGTCTTCTGTTTTCACTGGTTCATGCCAGGCGATGAGTTGACATGGAGAATGAAGAAAATTGTACCAGTTGCTGAATCGTTCTATCATTACAGGACGAATGCCTGCTCTCCGAACACACGCAATACACCCACCCGAACGCGTTCAAGACCGTCACGCACACCGACTACTTCGAGAAGACGTGCGACTATACACGGGAGGCGAAGGTAGCGTCGTCGCATCGCCTCACTCACCCAACTTGTGTGCAGGGAACGACGACAACCGGCCCGGCGACCGAGAATGCGCCAAGCAGCGGGGCGAAAGCGCAGGCGGCTGCCAATCGAGAGGTGCGCAACGCGTAAAGCACATCGGCATTCTCTCTCTCTCTCTCTCTCTCTCTCTCTCTCTCTCTCTCTTTCTTTCTCTTTCTCTTTCTCTTTCTCCCTCTCTCTCTCTCTCTCTCTCTTTCTCTCCCTCTCTCTCTCTCTCTCTCTCTCTTTCAACAATTAGTGTGATATACAGTCTGTTAGTAAAGTAATAGCAATTGAAACGCGCGAGCCGCGTCGCGTGACCACGCGATGTGGGCGGCTGGCAAAAGGCGCGCTTGCGGGAAGAGGCATTTCCCCCCACTTTTACAACTTTACAACTTTTACAAAAGGCGCCTTTACTTTCCCAACTTTTCACGGGACACATGGAAAAGTGGGGGGGGGGGGATGCCTACGCCCGCACTTGCAGGTTCCGACTATAAAATCTATGTATTATCCACTAAAAGTACTCGCGTGAAGAGTCACTGCTTGTCCGACCAGTTCAGCAAAAAGCACATGCAGATTCGGACTGAAGTGGTTGTAGGTGAAGAGCGAGGGCCAGAAACGCACGCTCATCGACAGTCTCACCACCGGTCGGCCGGTGATCGATGGCAGCACGGACGAGCGGAGAGAGAACATGTCTCTGGAGGCGATATCGAAAAAGGTGATCTCTCTCTCTCTCTTTCTCTCTCTCTCTCTCTCTCTCTCTTTCTCATGTCCATCACTCCAGGCATTTCCGCCGCCTTCTAGCGACGAGGACGTCTTCCAGACCACCACTCACCCGCCGATCACCACTCTCGTCAACGAAGTGGAGGACATGGAGGAGTACACGAGTGGAGACGGCAAGCTGCAAGCCAGTCAGTGCGGTCTCATCCCAAGCGATTCCACGCAGTGGCGACGCAAGCGTAGACGTTTCGCAATGTTCCGGGGCGATGCCTGATTGTGCAAAGGTGTTCCAAACTACCAAATCAGGGTTGTTTCGAAAACTCACGACAACTTTGTTTTTACTATGAACTATGACTCACAACATACATATTCACTGACAAAGAGTGGTGTTTAGGTCACAGAAGTCGATGGTGATCGATGTGATAACATATTGACAGTCGTATCAACTGTTCCGCTCACACTCAGTCTTATCTCTCATCCATTTCAACCTCACTAGTTTTTTTTGCACACGTTTCATGAAAACAACAATTGGGTCAGCCTGTTCCGCGCCTCAATTGTCACAACGCATAGTTAACGGTTTTCATAACCTCAATGCTGGTTTTCTAGAACCATAACATTTGGTAGTCTACTGCTGCCCCCCCCATAGTCATTGTTCACAGTTCAAGCGAGAAGCATTGGTGTAATAAATTTCATTCAACTGATTCAGAACTCACCACGCAGTGTCGTCTGTCGGGGATCACAGTTGGCGTGGAATTCGAGCGGGCGACGACAGGAGCGTTGTTCGTCAAAGACAGCGCCGACACGTGCAAGGTGGGACATGTCTTTGGTCACGCACTAAAAACTTCATCTTTGTTTTTTTTTTGTTCATTTGTCCAGCTATCGAGTTAGTGAACCTCGCCCCTTGCAAGTGCTTTCGGTTAGGATGACGACAACTGGATATATACTTACGGTACATCGAGCGAGCAGCAGTCAGAAAGCTTGTGTCGTCAGCTCCGGGTTCACCGCGTGTCGTGCTCTTTGAGCGTGCGGGAATCGAAAATATTTGTGTACTACTCGCAGAGAATCATTTTTGCAGGTTGAGTTCACGAACGAAGACGCCGCCTCGCTGGAGATGCCGTTCCCGCGCGCCGACGACGCCCACCCAAAATGTCCCGGCGACGAGCTGGTGGGTTCATGAATGATGGCATTCCAGTGTCATTTGAGTTTCGAGACTTTCAAGTCAACAAACGACTCGCTAGTAGTTTTGGTGGCCGATTTCATGCATTAGGGCCTAGTAACCTAGTTTCACAAAAAAAAACTAGCGCGCTGTGAGCTGTGGGGTAGATTGGAGAAAGACGGAATGATCGCGAGACAAAAGCGACAGAGCACCGTAGTACGAGCTTCGAACGGAATATATCGCAAACTATAGCTCTGCTGCAAGCCAAACCATGTTTTCGTTTCAGTCGCCGGGTGTATGGTCGTACCTGATCGTAGTGCAGAGAGCGGCCGCCGCCACGCCCACTCTACTCACCGACCAGGACAAGATATTCAACGTGTCCTGCAACTACAACAAGGGAAAGGAGAGGTGTGTTATCTTATGAACAATCTGAAACAAAATGCTAGAGTCTATACGTTCTTCTCAACACGCTCATCGTCTATTACTCTTAACACAACCTTATTCAAGAAAGAGGGATGGGAGAGAAACAGGGAGAGAGAGAGAGAATCGGGATTTTTTCGTTGTTCAGGGTTCTTTTGTTCGGGATTCTGTCGTTGTTCAGGGAAGTTTTTTATGGCATGGTGGTCAGAAACCACATCACAGCAAAAGTCGTGAAACGCGAGAGTGTGATTTCGTATTCGTCTATTTCAGCGCGCCCTCCTCGTTCCCTGTGGCGCCGTCACAGGAACGGATTACGATGTCGATCCGGAGAGACGGCGAGCCGGTGAGTAGAAAATAAACTATATACTTTTTATATATATCACACGGTCTCTGTAAAAAGCGAACTCTCGATAAACTAGAAAAATCATAGTCACGGATTTTGATAAAATTAATTTTCCTGAGGTTTTCAAACATTCTGAACACATCCTGCGCAGTGGCTAAGTCCAAAAAATTTTTTGGTACCTGATATGGTATACGGTACCCCAAATTTGCATAATGGCCCAAACTCAACCAAACTTTGATCTGAAGGTGTCATTTTACTCGTTACATGATTAGAAACAAGTTTATTATTGAACATTGCTGCATAATTTCAAGGATTAAAAAATTATAGTCACAAAACCGAAAAATTTTCTATTTTTCCAGATATTTTCTTTTTTGAAAATTTAACCGATGTCCGCCCAGTCCGAATGAAAGCAACGTTAAATTAAGCAGATTATGACGATCATTTTTAGCTAATAAAATCAAAAATCGAAAGACACCTTTTTTGGGAACAGCCGCTCAAAGTTGGTACACTCCGACATTCCTAGTCAACAAAATTCCAACTGCAAAGCATTTATCAACAAAAATTGCGGGGATTCTTCAAATCAAACTATTTAAATGTTTATACGTTATCTCTTACACGATAATTACTTGTAGTAAAGTAAATCACTCATAAGAACATAAAATCGTTAACGTTTTGCGATGATTGCAGGTACATCAATCGGGCTCTTGCATTCATTCCCATGTGGGTATTTGCCTTCCGGACAATACTCATACTAATCAACATTGATGTTGGTTGTCGATAGCTATTTGATTTCCATCAATAATCGAATGCGCGGCAAATAAGGACCAGCTTGTCCGATAATGTGAGATTCAACTGACCACAGGAAACGAGTTCCTATAACCACTCCACTTAATGTCAACAGTGATTCTAAAATCCGTGTAGCCTACTCCGTGCAGGCTCACTGTTTCTCTCGGATGGATACTTATCTACGACAGTCTTCAGATATTATCAACTATTATCAAATCTATTATCAACTCCTGACTTGGTCGCAGTGACCATGATTTGGCTGTTGTTTCGAGGTCCACATATTCCATAGTCCTGAGGGGGAGTGAAATAGAAAAGCTTTTTTTTCGTACTAACGTTTTTTTCCGGTATCCTTAATTCTTTGCGCGGCAGGCGCTTCAGCAAAGGCCGAAGCAGGCTGATCGCCAATGGCAAACTTGATTACTGAGCGAAGTATAGCTACTTTTTTCAAAAGTATTTTGTTATACATATGTAGTAGGAACCACAACGTGAGTTGCAGAGAGCCCGGCGAAATCATGTAACATTTTCTCACTGGACACATGACGTGCTCTAATTAGCATAGAACGATTCGCCATTTCGCGCTGATTCTAACGGTATCTTATTTATGGGATCATGTACCCTGTAAAGTAGTTAAAATCGGCAAAAAGTGATACGATGACGTCATATTTCTTTGATCTAGCCGCCATCGCTCAAAGTGAGTAATGAAAAATGCCAACATAAGAGACGTATTTCAACGAGCACGTGTTTATTACAGTCAAACAAAACTTAGTGGTACTATTATAAACGAATATGTTCGTTATTCAACTATCGATGACGTCATCAGTGCTTTGATCTAGCCGCCCTCCGTCGCACTTTCCCTATGTGAGCGCGCGCTCTGGGGCGCGGCGCCGTGCGGAATTAGAGCGCAATGTGAACGATGAACCCTATCAACATTATATATTTTTGAAATGAGCTTGAAATGAACTACATTAATGAACTTATCGCTATACCATATCCAAACATTTGAAAATCTCATTGTGGTCCCTACATATGTAGGTGATTATTCCAATCTTGTGGATTTCATCTCGGTAAGCCATCATCTTGGACTCCATAAGATTAAAATGTTCTATTTTCCCGCACCTGAGATGACTGCAGAGTGAGACTTGCTTGGCATTAAAAGATCCTGAGACAGAGCGCAAGAGAGAGAGAGAGAGAGATAGAGAGAGAGAGAGAGCGCAATAGAGAGAGAGAGAGAAGGAGAGAGAAGGAGAGAGAAGGAGATCGAAGTCGTTCACATCTCGATTATTTCTGATTCTACCTCTCTACGGACAGATCAAAGTGAAAGAGGTTGGGTTGCGCACAGGATACCGCAAGCAAAACAACGCAAGCTGGTCCTAAGTTGCCGCGCATTTCGATTATCGATAGATAACAAATATCTATCGATTCACAACATCAATGTTGATTCAATGTTGGTTCGTATGAATATTGTCCGCAAGGCAAATACTCAAATGGGAATGAATGCAAGAGCCCGATTGGTGAACCTGCAATCATCGCAAAACGTTAACGATTTTATGTTCTTATGAGTGGTTTACTTTACTACAAGTAATTATCGTGTTAGAGACAACGTATAAACATTTGAATAATTTGATTTGAAGATTCCCCGCAATTTTTGTTGATAAATTTTTTGCAGTTGGAATTTTGTTGACTAGGAATGTCGGAGTGTACCAACTTTGAGCGGCTGTTCCCAAAAAAGGTGTCTTTCGATTTTTTGTTTTATTAGCTAAAAATGACCGTCATAATCTGCTTAATTTAACGTTGCTTTCATTTGGACTGGGCGGACATCGGTTAAATTTTCAAAAAAGAAAATATCTTGAAAAAGAGAAAAACTTTCGGTTTTAGGACTATAATTTTTTAATCATTGGAATTATGCAGAAATGTTCAATTATAAACTTGTTTCTAATCATGTAACGAGTAAAATGACACCTTCAGATCAAAGTTTGGTTGAGTTTGGGCCATTATGCAAATTTGGGGTACCGTATACCATATCTGGTACCAAAAAATTTTTTGGACTCAGCCACTGTGCAGGATGTGTTCAGAATGCTCGAAAACCTCAGGAAAATCAATTTCATTGAAATCCGTGACTATGATTTTTCTAGTTTTGGTCTAGTCTGTGGAGAGTTCGATTTTTACAGAGACCGTGTGATATATATTTATATTTATATATATATATATATATATATATATATATATATATATATATATATATATATATATATATATATAGGCGCACCGTCGACACCTGAATTTCATATATTATGTATTATATATATATATATATATATATATATATATATATATATATATATATATATATATATATATATATATATATATATATATATATAATACATAATATATGAAATTCAGGTGTCGACGGTGCGCCTCGGAGAAGAGCTGGAGATCCGCTGGCACATCGAGCCGGAGAAGGATCGCGGGTGGGTTTCAGCCACTTGACGACAACAATAGACATGATTAACCGTTTCTAACCGTGATAACCTGCAGCTACTCGATCAACTCCTGCTCGGCGGAGAGACTCGGCGGCTTCTCGCCCAAGCCCGAGCCGCTGCGGCTCGTCGACCGAGGGTGAGCGTACAGTCCGCCGAACTCAAACTCCAGCCTGTTGCGCTCCACAAACTATACATTCTCTCTCTCTCGCTCTCTCTCTCTCTCTCTCTCCAATCTCTTTGATGATATTGTCAAACATGTGTTGTCGGCGCTAACATGTAAGACAGACAGGCAATGATCGCGCGTCTTCAGTTCAACCGAAAACGATAGCCGTCATCGTTTAGTCTTCATGGACCAAACACATTGTGCATGTGTCTTTCGTCTTTCAGTTGTCCGGATCCGCGCGTGCTCGGCCGACTCATGCGCGAGCCGATACGCAAGACGGAAGACGGCTACGCTACCACGTTCAAGGTGCGCAGCGAACTCAAATGGAAAATCTTATTGATATGATCATTTTGTGTGGCTTTTTGTGGCTGAACGCTCATGAAGTTGCGGTCAGTCTCTTCGAAACACTCCCGAATGCCTCCAAAACACTTCGGAATTGCTTTTCGAATCGCCCCCAGAACACTCCCGAATTGCCTTCGGAAAACTCCCGAACACTCCCGAACACTTCGGAATGCCTTGCTATGCCTTCGAAACACTCCCGAATGGCTTTCGAAAAGACTGACCGCACCTTCATGAAAACAATGCCACCTGTTCAATCGTTTTGAGTGTTATCGTTGCAGTCGTTCCGATTCGACGGCTCTCGGCGGGTGCGCATCCGGTGTGTGATCGACGTGTGTCTACACGAGTGCGCACAGGTATGCACATGACACGCGTCACGTCATCCGATCCGATGGCTCGTAGCGTGTCGGGCTGATTTTGATCCATTTATACCACATATACCATCCATCTTTTTTTATTCATCATATATCATCCATCCATCCATATATATCACCATGTTATTTATCAGTTTCTTCCAACATCTCCATAAAACTATCTAACCGTATGCTGACCAAAAGTCGGAAAATAACCGTATCAGGACGATAAGTATTGGCAAATTACGGTAATTTTTAGTGTGTCCCGCCAGATTCCCATCTAATGGGTGGAATACGGTTTGGTGAGCAGGCTTTCCACGGGCGCGCAATCAAAGTGCCATTTCTGAGCATGCCGTGAACCCGGCGCGAGTAACACTCTGGTGCTGGGTAAGAAAGATGCCCCGACGGGTTTCCGTGTCACCGCCCATGCGCTTCTGGCGCGCTCACTATGCAAGTAGTGGTGCTTATGTTGAATACGCAATAATACATGCAAGAATGCAATTCAGTTTTGCTTCATTTTGGTTGCTCTGTTCTGGACAGTTGCTCTTATCGTATTGTAAACTAACGGTTAGCATTTGCCTCTCTGTGAAATAGAACCGTGCAGCCGGGCGCTTACTAACCGTAAGATGACCACAAAGTTACCGCCATTTGCCGGAATACAACCGTAAGGTATTTTGGGCGCATTACGGTTATGTTAGAGCGGCTATACGGTTTAATAGTTTTATGGAGATTCCATGATGAAGTGAGTGGTTCTATGCGTGCAGCACTTGTCGCATTCAATTACTTGATCTTGAGATTGGCGGTCACCCTGACACGTGGCCAGCCGCTAGCCAGAGGTCACGCTCTGGTTTCTCTAGTACTTCACTGCAGCCACTTTCATTGTTGACAGGCGCAATGTGATAATACTTTCTGTGCTTGTCCAGGCCGTCTGCGCTCCGTCCTCGTCCTCCGGCCGCTACCGTCGACAGTCGATGGCCGAGCTGGGATCGATGCTCCGGCGGTTCAAGCCAAACTTCAACATCCGCGACCAGCCGGCCCCCACCGTGGGTACACCCGGGTAGCACTCAAATATGGGTTTTTTTGCAAAATATGCCGGACGGTTTCGATTAAACAAACAGCGTCACATCGTTATACGGCTGATGAAATTGGCCCGGTGCCTCACAGCGATGAGAAGTGTGAGGGGCAATGGCGAGGGAGCATTTTGCAGACGGTATCGCCGCCGCCGGCCGCGTCGCCGCTCAGAAGCGAGATCAGCGGCGTGTTCACGGTGATCGACGGAGACGCGGACGAGCAGACGACGGTGCAGGAGGAGAGGAAGAGCAAGCCCCGACCCGGTGAGCGCCACATATATCACCGTGTTGAGCCCGAATCGTTGTAGCTGAAAGTGACGTCACAATCACGATCGTAGAAGCCAACAGTGAGCGAATATGACGTCACAGTCACATCGTAAATAGTTTGTAACTGTAATGAGTTGCTAGCAGCAGATAGGCTCAACTTGCGCCTGTTCAGAGTTCCTGGTGCTGTCCTCGTCGGGCGTGTGTCTGTCGCGGGTGGCGGCGGCGGCGGCGCTGCTCGCGGTCGGCTGCCTGCTCGCAATGCTCCTTCTATCGACAGTCATGTACGCGCGGCTGCGCACCCGGCTGCACAGCGACGCCGACTCGTGCGCCAGCAGTGAGTGCTTGAGCGGTTGTATTGCGCTATCAGAAGTCGGTATTTGCTCTATAATATATGCGCAAGACCGTGAGCGAGAGAAGGAGAGTGCTCATGTGGAATTATGTGCACGTAGTGCGAGCCCCTCCAGACCAGATGAAATGCTGGTTCTGGTATCAAAAAAAAATGCACTGGAACTTTTACATATAGTGTATATGCCTTTCTCGATGCAATTTTTGTGTGTCTGTCCCCAAACAACATGTCTTCCGGGAACCAGTGGCAACACGGAGCACCCTGGTCTCTTTCAGGTTCGACTGGGTACGCCTCGTCGGCCTACTCGTCTCCGTCCAGCCGCGGCAGCGTCGCCTCGCCCCCCGTGCCCGACCGATGTGAGTCTGTAGACGTAGCCTCTCACTCGAGGTAGCTTCCCTCTGTCGCTAAACTGCTCCTAGATCGTAATAGCAACTATCTACTACTCTCGATCTTTTTGTATGCAACGATACGAACCGGATACATGACAACTGCCTTAGCGGTCAGTGTCTTCAAATCTCCTTCGATACTGACTTCGAAACGCCTTCCAAACACGACCGAACTGTGTTTTTCAAAGACGTTTTAAAAGACCTGTTTCGAAGAGACTGACCACACGTTTATTAGAAAAAAAGTTTGTTTTGCAGTCACGTCGTTCGACTCTCGCCACCACTACCATCAACCAGCCGATTGCAGATGATGTTCACGTATTTTCGCTAATTGTATACTAATCATTCACTTCATGATCTTGTATGTATCACTTTGCTGCTCAATCACGTGATATTTGCTTTAATAAAATTTTGTTTCGAAAGTTTGGGATCACATCACAAATGGTGAATGTTGTTTACAAAGTGATAAGTGACATGCGTTCATTAAATAATAAACGCAACATAATAATTGCGATAACAAACAAAACAAAAAAGGGGGTGAGACAGAGAGAAAGACAGAGAGATAAAAGATAAAAGCCGTTTCGGGTGTAAAACGCTATACGGCAAAACTTTGTCCCTCCCACCCTCGTCAGTAACGATAGAGAGACGTGTAATTTTTGAATGGATAGTATTGTATATGGTATATAAAAAGAAAGGAAAGAAAACGCGAAATAACTATCATAAGCAAGCAAGTTACAAGTAATGAGCACAAAACAGTGTGGAGA
The DNA here is from genome assembly GCA_963966185.1 of Rhabditoides inermis. Lineage (NCBI taxonomy): Eukaryota > Metazoa > Nematoda > Chromadorea > Rhabditida > Rhabditidae > Rhabditoides > Rhabditoides inermis. Next base: position 23,225 of record CAWZYM010000266.1, read on the forward strand.
CGCTTGAGAATTTGTTTGTGAGTGACTGCGCGAGGCAGTGGGATGGGTGTGGCGTGGCTACAGCGTAGTCTGCCGTAGGTCTCCTTGAGGTCACTCGCACTGAGTGTGCAGTGCTGGGTTTTGTTCAAAGATCAATATTTCCGGTGCGGGCGTTAATCACTTCTCAATTAAAAAGTTTCAAAAAGGACTCCATTTTTTCAAGATTATATTTTATAGTGAGAGATTTATTCTGCATAACTGCGTATGCAATTTTCATGTTTATTTCTTGACTGGGAAAACCGTTTCTTATAAATTTATCTCGTAGTTCTTTGATTCTAGACATAAAAGTCTTCGTCTCAGTACAACATCTGTATATTCTCAGTACTTCTCCATTCAAACAGTTCCACGATATGCTGCGTTTCATGTTTGTATTGTATTTTGGATAGCGGACTATTTCGAACGAATATTCATCTGTCTTATTATAAAGTGAAGTAATTATTTGATTTTTAATGGTTATTTCGAGATCAAGGAAGACTGTTTGTTTATCAGTGGCGCTTGTTTGTGTACATACATACGTTGTCGACTCCCCGGCTGTACCATCTCGCATGCCATACGGTTCACATGACACAGTCAAACAGACCCCCAACCAGACACCGCGAGCACTGTATGATTGTACAACACAATAAAATTCACGCTTCATCTAAAACCAACTTATGATCAGACTAAACGTGTTTATTCAGTCTCTTAACAGAAAGGTCTTACAACCTACAATCTTACACTGAAGAGGTAGCTTTTTTCACTGTGAGTCTTTTTATCACCGGATGACTAGCGCTCCGGCGCGCTGTCGCGCGCCTCCGCGCTAGATCATGAAAATGAGAAGAATAGAAATTCATACAAGTTTTTGTTATGATCAATAATACTGTTTATTTACAATTTCACAACATTTTGAGTGAAACTGATTATTAAAGTAGAGAAGATTAGTCGATTGATGTATTGATTGCACTGATAAGTATGTGGTCTAGAGGCGATGCAATAATAATAATAATACCTGGTCTGCAAGTGCTTTGGTTAGCTGCCGCGTACCTCCGTTGTACAAGTCAGTAGATCTATGTATACTTGTGAATTTAAATGTTCTCGCTTATACAGAAAGAGCTTCCGCACGCTGCATATCAATGTCTATGAATACGTAGATCAATGATAATCATTATACATTTCTTTTTCTGAACTATTTTTTTCTTTGCTCATAAAAACTCTCTCTCTTATCTCCTCTCATTCTATCCTTCTCTCTCTCTCTCTCTCTCTCTCTCTCTCTCTCTCTCTCTGCTTCCTCTCTCTCTCTTTCTCTGCTCTCTCTTTCTCTCTGCTCTCTCTCTCTCTCTGCTCTCTCTCTCTCTCTCTCTCTCTCTCTCTCTCTCTCTCTCCAATCTTTGTCAATGCAATTTTAGAAATTGAAGTAAAACTTTTGTCTGGACATGGAGTTTCCGCTGCCGGACAGCGAGATTTTGATGGTTTTTTAACCGGATAATGAAAGCAAAATTGAGAACTATCACAACGTGGACTACAGCCGAGGACGTACACTCAACTATCTGCAAAGTTTCATACAAATTTGTTTAGTATGAATCAAGTCATGAACGCGGAACGAATCAAAATCGCAAAACAAATGCGAGGGCGCGCGCATCTTTTGATAATTTGGCGACATGTTCCTCACACCGTAACCAATAACGCTGAATTTTGCAGGTACGCACTATTTGTTGAAACTGATTGTTGAACGTATTCACGGAAAATGAAGCGGAGATGTTTCTTAGATGAGACACGTTCGCTGCGAACAGCTACAAAATCGATTACTTTCGTGGTTTTTTTTTTCGAAATTCATCTAAAACCAACTTATGATCAGACTAAACGTGTTTATTCAGTCTCTTAACAGAAACGGTCTTACAACCTACAATCTTACACTGAAGAGGTAGCTTTTTTCACTGTGAGTCTTTTTATCACCGGATGACAACGAACAAATACTGCACACAAAGCGCAAAATTGTATGCACAAAACTGTTATAATAATTGTCAGTAGCAATTTGTGGAATATTGAAGTGAAAGGATCCGGGACAACTGATACTAATCATCCATGTATCAAAGTTTTGAAACATTGCTTTATCTAATCATGCTATAAAACCGTAACGTGCACTTCAAAGATCAGGAGTGAAAAAAACGTTTTGCATTTTTTTTGAGAAACAAAAAAAACGCTCACATTGTTACCAAAATTTTGATGCAAAATCAGTAGGCTAACATAAATTGCAAGCTGTATTGCAATAAATGTTGTGCCGTGCTGTTGAAAGGAAACCCGATGACTGCACATACATACTCGCCACATGGAATAGCAAAAGTGTGGGCCCGAGTGCCCCCGGTGTGAGCCCGAGTGGGCCCGCGCCCCGTATTCGATCATATCGAAATATTTTCTTATGAAATTTTGTATGCATAATGAGAAAAGCATTCCGCATCGATCTGCGTTTACAGAATTTTGAAATTTTGATTTTGATTTTTCCGGGCTCACACCCTGTGGGACCGGCGGTCCCACTGAGTATCCCCGGTGTGGGACCGTGTGGGCCCGACGGGCTCACTCTGTGCCCCCGGCGTGGGACCGTGTGGGCCCACACACGATATCTTCCTATTTCGCCATTTTCATCGAAAACAAACATTACTAACGTATTCCACATAGTGTTTTTAGGCTGGAAACATGTTTTGAGCGAAAAAATAAAACATGTTTCACTCATCATGACATCATGAGATGACGTCACTTTGCCGTTTCGACAGGTCGCACTTTTCCGCTTTTCATTTAAAAAAACTACTCTAGTGTTTATTGTTTTGTTTGTAAGCTACGTGTGGAATCTGATTTTCTTATTTGAATTGCATATATGATTGATATATGATTGGTCCCCCGATAAAGCGAACCCTCTTTAGTGCATCCAGTCCCCTCTATTGTCATCCAATAGCATATGGCTACTTTGCCTTCAGCGGTTACAGTCTGCTGCGCGTCTGGTGGTGTCACTGGGTCAACTTCTGAAAAGACACTCGAAATGTCAAAATGCACTTTTGATAAAACATAGATATTAAAATCCATTGTGTCTCGTTTTCCGAATCAGGAATATGCCATGTTCCCTAGGGTTCCGATGAAGTTCAACATATTCCGTTCTATACCCACGTCCTCAAACAGTGGGTGTTGTGAGTGAGCATGGGTGAGAGTGAGTGAGTGAGAGAGAGAGAGAGAGAGAGAGAGAGCGGCGGACATTTGAGACAGACATATGTAGGATACTGTAGCCAGATTGGGCAATATGGTACATTACTCAGTTTCTCACATCAGATTTTCATAGATGGTTGATCCCGCGATAAACAAGACTCTTCGCCGCATCCAGTCACTCTTATTTGAGCTTTCACTCCATTTTATGATAACGTTGTTTCAGCATTTCCTTTTCATGATTTTCACAACTTTTTCACACTCGAGTCTTGTTTCGAGAACCCGGTGCGAGAGGGGAGGGGGCGGGGCGTAGAGGAGTCGCGTCTCTCTGGCTGTGCCCTGCCACAGGCGGGCGAGACTGCGACGCGATAACATTTGTGACTTCCCCACTTCAACTTCATGATTTAAAAAATTCTCAATCTAAAATTGTTCTCAGTTTGTCACAAACATTTAGAGCTTCAAAAAGAGGTCTCATAAGGACATAAGCAACTAACACCATGAAGTCCACGCTTTCAGACCAGTCTCGTTTGCGCACGGCGCTATTTGAGAAACCAGCTACGATTTTTGTTTCACTGTTTTTGTCTCGTTGAGACAAGTAAAATGACATCTTATTTTTGAAATTTGGACCATTTTGAACACATCCAGGAATTGCCACCCGGACTAATTGCCAGTTAAAGATGAGTGAATGCGCAAATCTACCTCCAACTCCCTCTTTTATGGCTCTTTCCCTTTGGCAAAATGCTGAGTCTTGGCATCAAGCCACGCCGCCACACAGTCACTCATCTTGAACTGGCAATTAGTCCGGTTGGCAATTCCTCGATGTGTTCAAATTGGTCCAAATTTCAAAAATAAGATGTCATTTTTACTTGTCTCAACGAGACAAAAACAGTGCAACCAAAATCGTAGCTGGTTTCTCAAATAACGCCGTGCGCAAACGAGACTGGTCTGAAAGCGTGGACTTCATGGTGTTAGTTGCTTATGTCCTTATGAGACCTCTTTTTGAAGCTCTAAATGTTTGTGACAAACTGAGAACAATTTTAGATTGAGCATTTTTTAAATCATGAAGTTGAAGTGGGGAAGTCACAAATGTTATCGCGTCGCAGTCTCGCCCGCCTGTGGCAGGGCACAGCCAGAGAGACGCGACTCCTCTACGCCCCGCCCCCTCCCCTCTCGCACCGGGTTCTCGAAACAAGACTCGAGTGTGAAAAAGTTGTGAAAATCATGAAAAGGAAATGCTGAAACAACGTTATCAATTATCATAAAATGGAGTGAACGCTCAAATAAGAGTGACTGGATGCGGCGAAGAGTCTTGTTTATCGCGGGATCAACCATCTATGAAAATCTGATGTGAGAAACTGAGTAATGTACCATACTCCCCAATATCCTACATCTGTCTGTCTCAAATGTCCGCCGCTCTCTCTCTCTCTCTCTCTCTCTCTCTCTCTCTCTCTCTCACTCACTCTCACCCATGCTCACTCACAACACCCACTGTTTGAGGACGTGTGTATAGAACGGAATATGTTGAACTTCATCGGAACCCTATGAAACATGGTATATTCCTGATTCGGAAAACGAGACACAATCGATTTTGATATTTGTGTTTTATCAAAAGTTCATTTTGACATTTCGAGTGTCTTTTCAGAAGTTGACCCAGTGACACCACCAGTCGCGCAGCAGACTGTAACCGCTGAAGGCAAAGTAGCCATATGCTATTGGATGACAATAGAGGGGACTGGATGCACTAAAGAGGGTTCGCTTTATCGGGGGACTAATCATATATCAATCATATATGCAATTCAAATAAGAAAATCAGATTCCACACGTAGCTTACAAACAAAACAATAAACACTAGAGTAGTTTTTTTTTTAATGGAAAGCGGAAAAGTGCGACCTGTCGAAACGGCAAAGTGACGTCATCTCATGATGTCATGATGAGTGAAACATGTTTTATTTTTTCGCTCAAAACATGTTTCCAGCCTAAAAACACTATGTGGAATACGTTAGTAATGTTTGTTTTCGATGAAAATGGCGAAATAGGAAGATATCGTGTGTGGGCCCACACGGTCCCACGCCGGGGGCACAGAGTGAGCCCGTCGGGCCCACACGGTCCCACACCGGGGATACTCAGTGGGACCGCCGGTCCCACAGGGTGTGAGCCCGGAAAAATCAAAATCAAAATTTCAAAATTCTGTAAACGCAGATCGATGCGGAATGCTTTTCTCATTATGCATACAAAATTTCATAAGAAAATATTTCGATATGATCGAATACGGGGCGCGGGCCCACTCGGGCCCACACCGGGGGCACTCGGGCCCACACTTTTGCTATTCCATGTGGCGAGTAGTGTACGCGCATTTACAAATGCAGTCTACAAACACTCGATTATATAGAACACTATCAAAATGACAACGAATACTGTTTATTACAACAATTGCTGATCTCAATTTTTTTCATCGTTTCACTTTTTTACCGTGTATCCCCAGGTACCGTAGCCATCGTTCGGACTGAAGCCATCGTGATAGTAGCTTTTCTGAAACTCTTCATCATCAGTTGTTAGTTAATAGGGTCGAAACTCACCCATGAGGGAAATATGGTCGGTCCAGCCATGTCACTGCCGAAGAATTGGGCAGCTGCAGTGGAGAGAAGAGCAAGGAAGACGAGAGAGGGGAGAATGATTCGGAACATTGTGAGCATGTTCAGGCAAACAATTTCACAGATCTTTTATACTGCCTAGAAGTACAAACGTTTTGTACTCCCGAACCACAAGACATTACTTGTCATCAAAACATTCACTTACAGTCATCAAAACAATTCACATGTAACCTGGAGTACTCAGCTATGGGCTATAGAAAGCGGTGTTGCGACACAGGTATAGGGAGGGTCAAGAGAGTTGGAACAGGTTGTTGCAGAGGACAAGACACAAATACTAGTCTTATATCAGGAAACATCTTGTTCTGGACTAGAAGAACTTTGGAATTAACGAAACTCGAAATCTCTGATTGCTCCTTTTTGAGAGATGTGGAGTGTGGTGAAGGGGTACCGTATGGAAAAACGCTCGTTTGGCCGCATATCTGATGGTGAGAAAACAAACTATGATGTTATCAACAAACAAAGGCGCCGACGAAAAGCGAAAAAAAGAGGCCGCGCCACATTGGTGTGACACTTGTATTCTTGAACTAAACTACAGTCTTATAACAAACGTTTATCGCATACATACGATCACGAAAAGTGTTGTCTAGGGAAACAGAGTGTTGCTTCTTGCTGAGTGGTGTGCGGGTGTGTTGATTATAGTTGAGTTGATTATAGATGCGTGGTGGAACGAGTGGGCTCCCTCGCTGGCTCCGTAGTGCTGTGGGTCATCGCGTGCGCTGTTCCCCAGCCGTGCACTGACGACTGCATCGTGGGAGCTCTGAATGAAACACTTTTTGTTGAAACCACTGTTTCTTGTTTTCACAAGTGTAGGTTCAAAGCCTACTTACGAGTTGTCATACATAAAAAGAGGAGAAACGGCTGACTTGAATACGTTGGCGGCTGCGCCGGTGAGCTTGGTGCGGAGAATGTTGCGGAACTCCTTGTTGTAGTAGAAGGTGATAAAGCTGCAAGACTAGAGGTGTGGTGTGGACCATTTCTCCCCTTCTTTCTCACCCGTCGACGCCTGCCAGTCCGGCCCACAGACAGGAGGTGAGCGAGAACCTGGCCAGTCGGCTGCCGAACCACGGCGACACGTAGAAGTAGATGACCAGTTCGCCTAGGAACACCATCGCCTGCAGGCATGCCTGAAACAGTAAGCACATAGATGTATTCACTACAGAATGTTTAACCTGTTTCAGAAAGTTGATCTGCTTGATTTGCGTGGACGTCCAAGTCTTTCCTAAGTTGCGGTTTCTCTGAAGAAATGAGTTATTGAGACGCTGAGTATATTAATTCATACCAGTCTGTTGACGACGAACACCTTGACGAGAGTGGTCGTGTCGAACACACAGATCAGAACGAGGAACGTCATCGCCCTGCGATCGAGACCGGATTGAAGTGAAACATGACAAATCACTGACTTGAGAAAGTCGAACTTGTAGCCGATTTCCTGGCAGAACGCGTCCGGAATAAAACCATACGCCCAGAAATCTTCGAAATACGTGAAGTAGCAGCGCTCTGGAACGTTTTTCAGATGTTGTGTGCAAGAAAGGTTGCTTACTGAATGTGTAGAAGTAGAGAGAGGTGAAAATGGAGGCAGACCACATTATAAACACTAGCCACTTGGCGAGACGATGAGTGAAGTACTGAAACTCTTCATCTCCCTCTTTCTTTCTTCTTTTACTTTTCTCATACTCTGAATCTCTTTCCCATAATCACTTTTTTTTGTCTTTTTGCATTATTTTTATCACTTCTTCTTTCCTTACTTTCATGTACGCCATCGGTGTGAATATGGCGCAGAACCTGTTGATGGACACGAAAAAGTGTGAGAATATGGCAATGTCATAGCACATCAGCTGAATTGTGCCCACATGTCCCGAGAACGACACCTCCTTGAGAGAAGTGAGGTCGCTGAAATCAACTCGTGACGGCGAATGAATGCGTTCTTTGCAAGTAGCAAGTTGTTGATTAGCAAATGCATTTTTTTTTCAAATCTTGGAGTGTCGTTTGGGTCACAGAAGCCGATGGTGACCAAACTGATATCAAAATACGTTTCGAGATATTTACTATTCACATTTACGTTTCAAATTTTGGAGCTATGTAATCGTGTGGAATGCTTTTGCGACCTGGCACTCTATTCACGCGAGCTGTGAAGCAGCGGTGGTGACCTAGTGGATAGAGCGGTCGTCTGTCATGCGGCAGGTTTGGGGTTCGCTTCCCCTTCCAGTCGACGCATTTCATTTTGCCGATTCTCTCCGTTCTTTTTGGTGACAGTTGGGCAGTTGGTAGAAAACTCCTCTCATCATTTTTTTTCCAAATCGAACGGTCATGTGTATTGTTGAGGGCTAATAACTAAATGTTTGCGATATTAGGATCGGCGCGAAGCGCCGATCGTTTGGGTTCTATCCAGCGGCGCGCAGAACCGCTCGGCCCGGAGGGCCGCCAAAATCGCTTGTAAATCATTAAAATAATAAATGTTTCAGAGTTATATCATGATCTTGTCTCTAAATCGTCCGTTGAACAACTATAAACAAAAACAAAACATGAAACAATAGTTTAATACCCAAAAATATGTTCGCTGGTTAGGTCTGCACGTCTGTCAGTTGTGCAGCTGTTCGCTGATTCGCTGAAAGACCCGCTCACTAGTCCCGCCCCCGCGCGCTCATTGGTTCGTGATGCGGAATGTGTGCGGGAGAGCGCGATAATGCGATAATGTGCCCACTGTTTGTGATTTGCGTCGTCGTTCACGCGCGTTGTTTTGTTGTTGTTATCTTTGTTGTTTAAAACACATTTTGAAAAAAAAGAAAATTTCATCGAAATTCAACAAAAGGACATTCATTCTCTTCTGAAAAGTACAAGCGTAAAGTAGCTCTGTTTGGGTTCACCTCAATTCAACAAAAGCACACGCATAAAACTATGTATTATTTCTACACTAAACTATAAACACAAACCTGCTCTCTCAAAACGATCACAAATACATTGACAATCAAATGCCAATATGAATATACTATTGCACACACACATTCTATCACTCACATCTATGAAAAAAGTTCTTGTATTTGTATACATTCAAAAATAATGAAAACATCCTTGTAAACTTAACGATTGTTCTATAGCTGTTTATTGATTTTCACAATGCTTTCATAAGAAATAAGAAAATATATTATGTAGCCCCTATTAATAAATTATCGATAAAGTATACGTTTTTTACATATCGTTTGAGAGAGCAGGTTTGTGTTTATAGTTTAGTGTAGAAATAATACATAGTTTTATGCGTGTGCTTTTGTTGAATTGAGGTGAACCCAAACAGAGCTACTTTACGCTTGTACTTTTCAGAAGAGAATTCAAACTATATTTTTTTGAAAAAAATATAGACGAAGGATTCCACACATGATCCCCTCACCAACCGTGATTCCAACCATTCGAACCAAAAAGTCCGGAGAGAATCGGCAAAATGAAATGCGTCGACTGGAAGCGAACCCCAAACCTGCCGCATGACAGACGACCGCTCTAACCACTAGGCCACCACCGCTGCTTCACAGCTCGCGTGAACAGAGTGACAGGCCGCAAAAGCAATTCACACGGTTTGGCTTCAAAGTTTGCAACGTAAATATCTCGAAACGTATGGCCGGTCATGTGGATTTGAGAACGATTTACGACTAGTGACCTCCTAGGGTATCTCTGATATCAGTTTGGTCACCATCGGCTTCTGTGACCTAAACGACACTCCAAGCTCACGTTGGAAAAATTAGATCTAACCGATACACATGGGCTCAAAGTGTGGCGCTTCTTTAAGTTCGGTATCTTTTCAACGGCTTAGTCGCAAAAAGTTTATGAAAGCAAAAAGGGAAAAAAAACACATACAGTGAAAGGTTAACTTTAAATGCTACAGAATCATTCAAATGCTTTTGAGTGCAGTCGATAGCGACGTGAGAGTGATGGTCACACACAAAAAAAACCGAGCACTCAAAATTAATCGTGCGTTTTTCTCTTTAGGTTTATTTTTAGTGAACAAACGTTCCAGAAGCTTGAATGACTGACACAAGTTAAAAAATTCAAGCAGATTACTATTACTATTGCGACTGACTTTTAATTATCATTGTAAGCAAATTTTTTCGCTTCTAGAGAGTGCTAATAACCAGCTACGGCATAAAAGCCTATAAATGATGCCCGCTAATTCTAACAAATTAGCAAGTATTCTAACGAATTAGATAATATCTGGAGATACAACACCGCGTTCAACGCTAAACAAATACTGTGGCACATTTTTGTTCAAACGTAAACTCGTATCAACAAAAAAAAACCATCAGTAGTTACTGTAGTGATCATCTGTCCGGACCTACGGCTAGAGCGTCTTCTCAGTTTTCTGCTGTTTTCATGAAAAATATAGTGTTTTCTGAAAACACTCAGTTTGTGAAAACACAACAACTTCGAACAAAGGCAAGGTTTACAAAAAACACTATTGTTATAGTGTCACAGAGAATTTCAATTAATTTTGCTTCGAAATGCAAACTCACAAGAAAACTGTGGGAGAGAAAACAAACGTCCAGCAGCATAGGAAGATGGCGTTGGCGAGAATCTAAACGCAGAGATCGGAAAATGTGAAAACCGAAAAGAAATGCTCACTTGTCCGGTGGTGAGAATTCCGAACGAGTTGTGAAGTGATTGGACGGAACGAATGAGGAGAAGCAGAGTGACATTGATGGCCAGACCAGACGCCGAGATCTGCACTTTTATTTTAATAGTGAGTTTTGAATTTTGGAGAGAACGTCTGATAACTGATAACTCACGAGGAAAACGAGCGCGGCTGCGATGTGGTGCTCTTCTATCGGCATCGTAGGCTGTAACCGTCATCTCGTCTTCCTTCTTTTATACTTGCAGTTTGCAAACAGGATGATATTAATGTCTCAAGAACTGTTGCGTAGGTTGCCAAATTTACCCGCTTTCTGTTACTCATTAAGCAACTATGCGGATTAGTGGACTAGCTTTGTTGACGCAGATTTGTTGACGCGGACTGTTTTGGTTGTTGACGCGAACTGTTTTGGCATACGGGGAATGTTGTTCAGGGATTTGTCTCAAGATTTTCAAGTCAGGAAAATCCAGCAGCCAGCAGTGGAAAACTGGAAATTCAAGTCACTGGATTTTCCACTTTTCCACTGCAAAAATGGAAAATATAACTGGAAAATCGAGTTGTCTAGTGGAAAAATGGATTTTCCAGTAACGTGTTAGAACAGAATCATTTGCGCTTTTCTCTCTGACCCGAACGTGCAGTATCGGAGCGTTAGCGGGTAATTCAAATTTCCGTCTGCATCCGTGGCAGTAGCAGATTCGAGAGTAACGCAGAATCGTCGTTTTTTCGCGAAAATTGCAAAAAATATTTATCTAAGAGCCCTTTTATACTCCGCCGCCGCCGCTAGCGGCGTAGAGCAAAAGATACAGATATCGATTGACACCGCCGGCCGCTGACCGCTGGCCGCTCGCGCACTTTTTTATACTCGAACGCCGCCACTCACCACTGGCGGCGGCCGCCACCGCTAGCGGTCTCCAGCGGCGATAATGTTCGCGAGTATTTTCGCCGCTGCGGCGAGGGTGCTTGAATGTTTTTTTAAGTATGATCGTTTTGTTTCATAAGTTTTGTTGTACTATGGAACAATACTCAGTTCTGATTCAGAATATACTAGTTTCGGTACAATTTGAGCTTCCTGTGCTGAGATTTAGACAGTCACATAAATTGTGTACTAGAGAGTACAGTATACATTAATCATGTATTTGTTAAGTAGACAAAGTTTTGATTGATTTAACATAAGTTTCAGTTAGTAATAGAAAGAAACACGAATTATGAGCACCCTACGCTTTTCGTACGCCGCCCTCCGTCCGTTGACTACTCCCCACGGCGAGCGGTGAGAATACTCGTCTCGGCGGCGAGCGGCGAGCGGTGCGGTGGCGGCGGAGTATAAAAGGGCCCTCAATAAAGTTCTAGACGTACAAACCTAGTCAAGTACACTCGAATACAAAACACTAGCGGCTTATATGTATAGACATTGTGTCATTTCATACGTGACAGAGGGAAGGTTATTTCAAACGTGACAGTTTTGTATTTTCTTTTTTTCTAATCTTCAAACTTTAGGTCGAGAACTATCTAACTGATAAAGATATTTACGCTTGCCCTCACATTGTACTAAGCCACTATACATTTGTATTCGAGAACTTTTGAATAAATTTGCGTATCTCTAGGAATGCTTTGAATTACGCAAAGTTCAGCTAGAGAACTGTATGAATGGTAGTTGTTATTTGTAGTTCCTTACCCCTTACACGTCCTTACACCTATACACTCACACTACATTACAACATCTCTAGCAGTTTATATTGAAGTATTTATGTCCACGGCAAGGGAGAAGTAATAACGATAAAAGGCAAGCATGAAAAATATGTGGATAAACAAGGCTAACCTTCGGCTGACCTACATCTTAGGCTGGATTACATCTTAGTTTGCGCTTGAGCTTATCAGCACATAGATTGATCCTGTCTTAAAGGATGACTACGGGCAATAGAAATTGGTCCCGCCACGAAGTCCCTGGGACGTCTTTCAAATCGCAATATCTCTGTCATTTCAAAAGATATCAAAATGTGTCCAATGGGTTAATGGAATGATTTTGAGAGTTCCCCGGAACTGCGTTGACCGATTTTTGAAAACTTCATTTTTTAGCGAGTTCACGGCTCGATACGGCCGTTCTCCCCGTTTGATAGCAATGGCGGTTCTCCGATTGTGGAGCTCTTTTTGCTTCAATCAAATCAGGGAGAATGCGGGAAATATGAACGAAATTTGTTTGTCGATAGTAGCGAATCGTACAAAAAAATTAAAAATTACGATTTTTTTTACAAATATGTTGTATTTGAATGTTTCTATTGAAAATTTGCAAGTTTTATTGTGTTTTACTTACTTAAGTCCACTCTGGACACAATTACGTTGTTATTTTCACCAGATGTCGTATTGTGTGTGGAATGGATGATTTCGAATAATTTCGAATTGTTGCCTTTTTTTGTTATTTCGCATTCTAAATCACTTAAATTCTATTCAGTTAGTTTGTTGTCTAGCACTGTGAAAAGTGCGAGACTCAGTTACTTGTTAACCCGCGTAACGCGAGCTGATATGGTTTTAATGTTATTTATTTAAAAAAAAAAACTCTCGCGTATGCACGTTGTTTTGATACGTGTGGCATACTGTCTCCGTTTAGTCAGTTCCACATTGTTTTCCATTCAACCAACATGGTTTGTTTCAGCATGTCCTTCGATGATGACTTCTGGGAGCTGGCCGAGACGCAGCCGCCAATCAGCTACCGCCGGTCAGCCGATCGCCGATGTGTTTTCTTCTTTTGTGTATTGATTGTTACCATTCTATCAACATCGTTCGTTTTAGATCCTTGCCCAGTCTCTGTGCCGGTGCAGCGTGACGAAGCCGGAGTCTCCGATGGGCGCTGGGACTCTTCTTCTTCTTGTCATCTCGGTTTATTCAAGAAATGGGATCCGTCGAAGCTTTGGTTAGTATTTTCTTTGCGCTAATTTCTTGTGTATTTGGAGACAATGAAGTTATTTCATTACATTTTGTTCCTGTGTATTTATTGTTTTTTTAATAGGCTGTATTAGCTTTTTTTTATATATTTTATGTATTTATTGGGTCGCGCCAAGGAAGTGGGCCGCGTGGAGTACAATTCGCCAAGTATCATGTGGGTATTTAGAGGTTTTTTGTTTCGTTGCGATGTCTCTTTCCTTCTGCTTCGCGATCCCTGCGCATGTTTCCGTCCAAGACGAAAACGCGTACTGTTTATGTAGATCGTTTGAGCAGTGGTGTTTTGGCAACTGTGGGTAAGGATGGCGTTCTTCGAAATCGCCATGGAGTGGAGTTGGGGAAACCCACCGTCCCTCCGATGGGCACTTCGCCTCGGCGTTTGCCCGGGTTTCGTGTACAGCACTCTGTGCGACCGACCCTCCCTCCTCCGAGAATGCTTATGCGTATTCCCGAGGCAGGTGATATGGCGACCAACAAATCTCTGAATGTGTCACAAGAGGTTCGCGTTCCCGCTCACACCTCGAAACAGCGTGGTCATCAGTCGCATGCGTCGTTCATATCTGCTCAGAGAAACGCAAATTGCAATGTTGATGTACCGTTGAATCTTGCTATCTCTGACGACAATATGCATTTTCGTGCTACTAGAGATTCCGTGCTTGCTTTGTCTCATACAACCACCGCGATTGTTGCGTGTGAGTCGCTCATGAACTCTTGCAACGGAGATGCGGTTGACTGCAAACCTGTTGTTGTAAATGTGCGGAAAGTTTTATTGGAATGCAAATCCTTTTTGATGTGTGTGATGGGGGCATTAATTCATAAGCGGAATGGCCAGGGTAACAGCTCTGAGTTGTAACACAAGGCGCGCTGCGAGGAAGTGAAGGAGGAAGTAAAGAATGCGGCTCTATTGAACACGAATGTTGCGGTTATGGCGACTCAGCTGAAAAGCAGGGACAAGAAGATTAAGTGTCTCAATAGACTGGTCAACAGGATGAAGAGCAGCTATCGCCGGTCTCTGCGTCGTATGGCAAAGAGGAAGGCGAGAATGCAGAACGACATGCGTGTGTGCATTGCCTGGTCTGAGGCCGGCAAGATAGTCGAACACGTAAGTATTTGGTGTTTGGTTTTTTTACGGGAAAATTTTTCAGATGCACTCGTCAGTTCCGGGCGTGGCTGTCTTCAATACTTCGGTCACTGGAGCAGGAATTCTGGCAGGAACTCTAGACCAGCGAGAGAAGGCCGAAGTCGTCTTGAGCGCGTTCGAAGCCTACCTTGATGTGAGTGATATATTATTTTTTTTACTGTGCACAAACTTCATGTATGCTTCTTACAGCGTTGTGCGCAGGCAGCACTCAACACCGCTGCGCTGTGTGTTCCCGACCCTGCCCGGATCATTCAGGTGAGAATACTATATTAAAATATTATACATATGGTCAAATGACAGGAGCCAGCGTCGGTGCAGTTCCCAGGCGTCCTCTCGGGTTCCGTGGAGCACCCAGTGGAGCAGCCACTGGAGCAGCCAGTGGAGCAGCCAGTGAAGCAGCCAATGGATTCGATGAACAACGTGCAGCACTCTCGATAAGAGATGTTCTCTTCCATCACTTCATAGACTAATTATCGTTTTTACTAGTATAGTGGTTGTACTAGTATAACCTTGATCTCTGTGCCATCTGTGCAATTGTTGTTCGTTTTTTTGTTGTTCAGTTGTTTGGGTCATCTACAGGAAAATAAATTGTTTGTAAGAAACACTTATTTTCTTAAACTGTTTATAGGGAACACTATTAATTGAAATACAACAATGTTTCGATTATGAAATCACTGAAATTGATAATGGCAAAAAACGCTGCTGTGAATTGTCTGAAAAGAGGGTTGATGTGTTGCATTTCACCAGATCTCCTCATGGCAGTCATAGTCTAGCGGATAGTGTGCTCGCCTCGCACTCAATCGGCATTGCTCGCTTCGACGGGTTCGACTCCTCTCGGTGGCACTTGTTTTGCGTGCATTCTTGTGCCTGAAATTCAAGGGTATACTGTAGGTCTGCTGCGCCGGCGTCTCTATATTTCAACCGGCCCCTGTATCGTGCCGTGGAGTTATAGCCTCACTCCAATATGGACTAATCCTGTATTTGTAGCATCGTTTCGCACGTATGGTTCAGCTTCAAGTGCGGCAAGGACGGGGAGGAGGGGGTGGAGATGATCAAGGCGATACTCAAGCACATGGCGGGTATACACGAGTGGCACAACGTGAGTACGGGGAATATGAGTCACAGGAACGAGAGGGTGCTTACTCGTAGTGTTCCTGTAAACGTCAACCCCTCAAAAGTACTAAAAAGTACCCCTCAAATATACTATAATGAAAAAAATTCTATCATAGGACCCCGAGTTCACACACTTCCACCAGTGTGGACACGGGCCGCTCGATCCCGCCACTCGCCGAGACATCCCCGTGAACTCACCCAGCATGGTCCGCCTGAAGAAAATTCTCTTGGAGCCGTGCTTCATCGCAGATGCACGAAGGGTGGACTGTGAGGGGTCGACGGCGGAGTGTGAGGCCTGCAACTCACTCTCCTTAAAATATGCTCCGAAGCGCACACATTTGTGAGTAGGCGAATCACAAATGAATGTGTTTATCCGCAATGCCGTAATCATTGGGGGACAATATAGTAAACATATACCTTGTAGCCCACTCCTCTGGTACCATCTGAGGCAGGTGCTGGCAGTCTTGCACTGGAACGAACTGCGGGAGGATGAGCTGGACGGACGGCGCGCTGTCCTGAAGGAGAGGGACGTGATCGTCAAGTTCCGAGAGGAGCCCGTCAAGAAGAAGGTACCACAGTATTATATATCGCTCATTAAATGCATGTTTCAGGTGTTTTCCAAGGTGACGCTCACCTTCCGACAGGAGATTCTACAGGAGGTGCTGCTCTTGAATGCGGAGCGACTGCAGGCGGCTGCGACTGCAAGGAGGAAGGAAAGGGAGAAGGACCCGCGTCGCGCCGATGAGCCTGCAGATGAGGAAGATGTCGTGAATGATGAGAACGCGAACGCGGAAGACGACATGGATGAAGACATGGACGGATTTGACTTGCCCCACGCCGGCCGTACCCTCGACGATCTCTTCGAAGAGGTTGAGAGCGGTGGCGAGAAAGATAATGACGATGATTGGGGAGACGAGCTCCTCGCCGCATACATCACCAAGAAGGAGAAGCAGAAGAGTGGGGAGATAGTGCGAAATTGTTTTGTATGATGTATGCCAATGGTTGTTATATATGAAATGAGATAAAATAAAATTAACTAAACAATCTTACAAGAACTAAAGAAGTATAACAAATAAACATTATATATATAAACACACGGAACAACAAGCAAACTTCGAAACGTTTGTTTAGACTTAGAAAATGAAATTATCAGCTGATCGCCCGTTATATACACAATGCTTTATTGTAACACCGAAGCGGAAATAAACGCCTGATCGCCCAAAGAATTGATAAATGTCGAAAGTGCTAGATAAAAACAGTAATTATAACGTTTATTGTACGATAGATCATCAATTGTTGATTAATAGGGTCGAAGCTCACCGATGAGGTGAATATGGTCAGTCCAGCCATGTCACTGCCGAAGTATTGGGCAGCTGCAGTGGAGATACGACTAAGGCAGACGAGAGAGAGGAGAAGGAATCGGAATATTGTTCGAAACAGACTTTTTTTTACCTGCAGTAATCAGCTATGGGCTATAGAAAGGCGGTGTTGCGGCACAGGTATGGGGAGGGTCAAGAGAGTTGGAACAGGTTGTTGCAGAGAACAGGACACAAATACCCGTCCTTTATCAGAAAACATCTTGTTCTGGACTAGAAGAACTTTGGAATTAACGGTACTCGAAATCTCTGATTGCTCCTTTTCGAGAGATGTGTGGTGTGATGAAGGAATGCTGTATGGAAAACAACCCTGGTATGGTCGCATATCTGATGGTGAGAAAACAAACTATGAAGTTATCAACAAACAAAGGCGCCGACGAATAGCGCGGAAGAAGCCGCGCCACATTGGTGAAACACTCGTGTTTTTGAACTAAACTACAGTCTCATAACGCATGTTTAATGCAGTCTAATAACAAACGTTCATTGCGTACATACGATCACGAAAAGTTTTGTCTAGGGAAACAGAGTGTTGCTTTTTGCTGAGTGGTGTGCGGGTGTGTTGATTGCAGTTGAGACGATTATAGATGCGTGGTGGTTCGAGTCGGCTTTCTCGCCGGCTCCGTTGTGCTGTGGCTTATCGCGTGTGCGGTGCCCAGGCCGTGCACTGACGACTGCATCGTGGCAGTTCTGAATAAAACACTTTTTGTTGAAACCACTGTTTTTTGGTGTAGGTTCAAAGCCTACTTGAAAGAAACGGCTGACGTGAAACCGTTGGCGGCTGCGCCGGTGAGCTTGGTGCGAAGAATGTTGTGGAACTCCTTGTTGTAGTAGAAGGTGATGAAGCTGCAAGACTGAAGGTGCGGGCTTTTCTGCCCCTCTTCCTCACCCGTCGACGCCTGCCAGTCCGGCCCACAGACACGAGGTGAGCGAGAACCTGGCCAGTCGGCTGCCGAACCACGGCGACACGTATAAGTTGATGACCAGTTCACCCAGGAACACCACCGCCTGCAGGCAGGCCTGGAATGGTGAGCACATGTACTTATTCACTAGAGTCTGATTGACCTGTTTCAGAAAGTTGATCTGCTTGTGTGGCGTGGACGTCCAAGTCTTTCTCGAGTTGCGGTTTCTCTGCAGAAATGAGGTATTGAGACGCAACATCCATTAATTCACACCAGTCTGTTGACGACGAACACCTTGACGAAAGTAGTTGTGTCAAACACACAGATCAGCACAAGGAACGTCGTCGCCCTGCGCTCGAGACCGGACTCAAGTGAAACATGACAAGGCACTGACTTGAGAAAGTCGAACTTGTTGCCGATTTCCTGGCAGAACGCGTCCGGAATGAAACCATACGCCCAGGAATCCTCCAAATACGTGAAGTAGCAGTGATCTGGAACGTTTTTTTTTCAGATGTTGTGTGCGAGAAAGTTTGCCTACTGAATGTGTAGATGGAGAGAGAGGTGAGAATGGAGGCAGACCACATCATAAACACTAGCCACTTGGCGAGACGTTGAGTGAAGTACTGAAACTCTTCATTTCTTTCTTTCTTTCTCTCTTTCTTTCTTCTTGTACTTTCTCTAACTCTGAATCTCTCTCTCATTACAACCAGCGCTGTAGCGCTGGTTGGTTTGTGTTAAGAATAGTCACGCGCTAGAAACGCCAAAGGCGACTGAACGAAAGGTACCTTATATTTTTTGCGAGAACAATGTGATGATGATAGGTGTTATCAGGATGTTAGAAAATGGTTAAGTTTCGATTTTGGTAACGCTGGCTGTTGTATGAAGTGAGATACGCGCGCGCGCCCCCTGAGGGGCAGGAAATCCCCCGTGTACGAATGGTTTTCTAGGGAGGGGGTGGTGCACACCGGCTGCCCCCAGCAGACAGAGAGTGCACATTCCGCACTGCCTGTGGATTGTATTGATGCATAGTAGTATTGTGGTAAGCTATTCCCTGCATAGTAGTATTGTGATAAGCTATTCCCTGCATAGTAGTATTGTGGTAAGCTGTTCCGCCCGTTGAGGTACACAGCCGGAGTTCGGTTCCGGCTGGAGGCAAACTTTTGGTACTGCTTGATTTTACATAGAAATGACATTGGGATTGTAAATTTTCCTATCAGCATTACCTAAATTCTTTTTTTGCAAAATTTATACAATTTTGGACTCAACAAGATGGGTGAACTGTTGGATTTCTTTAGAGGAACAGTGGCGACCTAATTCTGCAACTAGCTCTTGAACGCGCATTACCACGCGAAACATAAACCAGCGAGATCTGTTCTGTGCCACCTCGCCGCGCACACGCATTGAGCCACATAGTAAGTGAACGAGCTTATTTTGTATGGGATTATGTGTGTGTTCTATCGCCAGTTCTGCAGTGTTACCCCCGATTATGTATGTGTTCTATTGCCAGTTCTGTAGTGTTACCCAACGTAATGCAACAAAAGCTCATGCATTTTATCAATCGAAATATTACACTAACCTGCTCCATTAATTCACTCACTCACTCACTCACTCCTCGGCCGATTCTCCGTAGATCATCTGGAGCATTGTCGCCCCTAAGCCGGCGAGCATCGCGTGAACCAATTCTGACCACTTGACGCGGTCTTGTGCCATGTCCATAACAGCGTCCATCCACTGCCCGTTGCAAGTGTTCCAAGCTCTGCGGAACGAAGTGTCTCTCGAGGTAACCTTGGCGCGCACGGCAGGCGTGGGCCCGACATCCTCCTTCAGCTTCTCGTCCCATGTGGCGCGTTTCCTTCCTGGGCCTCGTCTCCACTCCGGCGGCGGTAGTGTGAGTGCAGCTTGCGTCACAATCCGATGGTCTTCTCGCCGCAGCACGTGTCCTAAGAGACGAACTCTCGTTGCCGCCACTTGCCGCGAGGGGGTGAGCAGCTTGCACTTTATGCGCAGGAGACGGGAGTAGATGTTGTTTACATCCCGATACAACTGCGAGTTGTGGCGACGGTTTGAGTAGAAGTAGCCTAACATCCGGTGCAATAATTCGCGTTCCGCCGTATCCAGAATCAGTTTGCCGATGTACAACATTTGCTCGCATTAGTTTTTTTTGCAGAAAGAGCAGGCTCGTGTACTATTTCGATTGTATAAAATGCATGAGCTTTTGTTGCATTACGTTTGGTAACACAAACTCTTCTCTTACGGAAGTTCTTTAATAAGATAATAATCTTTGCATTATTTTTATCGCTTCTCCTTTCCTCACTTTCATGTACGCTATCGGTGTGAATACGGCGCAGAACCTGTTGATGGACACGAAAAAGTGTGAGAGTATGACAATGTCATAGCACACCCGCAGAATTGTGCCCACATGTCTCGAGAACGACACATCTTTGAGTGAAGTGAGGTCGCTGAAATCAACTTGTGACGACGAATTAATGCGTACATTGAGTAGCAATTTGTTGATTAGCAAATGCTTTTTTCCAAATTTTGAAGTGTCGTTTAGGTGTCACAGAAGCCGATGGTGACCAAACTGATATCAAATTACGTTTCTCTTTTTTCTATCTCAGTTTTCTGCTGTTTTCATGAAAACTGAGTGTTTTCTAAAAACACTCAGTTTGTGAAAACACAACAAATTCCAACACTATTGTTATAGTCACAAAGATTTTCAATAAATTTTGCTTCGAAATGCAAACTCACAAGAAGACTATAGGAGAGAACACAAACGTCCAGCAGCATAGGAAGATGGCGTTGGCGAGAATCTGAACGCAGAGATCGGAAAATGTGAAAAAAACGAGAAAAAAAACATGAAATATGAAATATGAAAACCGGAAATAATAATAAAAAAATGCTCACTTGTCCGGTGGTGAGAATTCCGAATGAGTTGTGAAGTGATTGGACGAAACGAACGAGGAGAAGCACAGTGACATTGATGGTCAGCCCAGACGCCGAGATCTGATTTTGTGGTTTTTTTGGAGAGAACGTCTGATAACTGAAAACTCACGAGGAAAACGAGCGCGGCTGCGATGTGGTGCTCCTCTATCGGCATGGTAAGCTGTAACAGTCGTCATATATATATATATATATATATATATATATATATATATATATATATATATATATATATAAGAACTGTTGCATAGGTTGTCAAGTTCACCCGCCTCCTGTTACTCATTGAGCAACTATGCGGCTTACATTAGTGGACTAGCTTTGCTGACGCAGATTTGTTGACCCGGACTGTTTTAGATGTTGACGCGAACTGTTTTGGCATATGGGGAATGTTGTTTAGGGTCTCAAGATAATCACGCCACGTCAATTTAAAGAACATGCTTCTCGATATTAAAAGAACAGTGGCGACATATTTTTGCCACAACCTGCCACAACTCCTCGTTTTCACACGAGCAAAACATTTAGCGGTGGCCGGAATCGATCCCGCGATGCTCGGGGTCACAACGCAGCGCACATGCACTGAGCCATGAAGCAAGGGAGAGCGTCGTTCATTTGCGCTTATGTCTGCGACCCGAACGTGCAGTATCGAAGCGTTGGCGGGCAATTCAAATTTTCGTCTGCATCCGTGGCAGTGGCAGAATCGTCGTTCTCTCGCGAAAAACTGCAATAGTGCTAGGTTAATACATTGTTTAACAATACTCCGATTCAAAAAGAAGTCGCCACTGTTCCTTTAATACATAGAACCCGGAACAAAATCACGGAAGTAAACAGGAAAACGTTCACGTCTCATCGTGTAAATTCCAAAAACGAAAACTGACAACATAACAGCGAAACTGGTCACATGTAGTTCACAATGACATATACTTAGTGCACTAATCAACAAAAGCCGTTTTCAATTATTTCTGGCGTAAAATGAAATATTCAATGAAAAAGAACCTTTCCACGTATCAAATGTCAAACAGGCGCGCTCTCGTCACTAAACATTTTGTATTAGAGAACTTTATCTCTTTTGTATCTCTAGAAATGTTTCGGATCACGCAAGGTTCAGCTGAACTGTATGAATGGTATTTGTAGTTGTCCTCAAACCTTACACTCACACTACACTAAAACATCGCTAGAAGTTTGCACACTATCCACTAGGCCGCCGAACCGATGTTTCACTGTCCACATTTCGGGATGGCATGCCAATGACCTCTTGCACACGAGAATGCACGTAAACGTCCGGTGCTTAGTTAGGGCACTTCCGGTGCTCTTTGAGATTTTTAATTTTAGCTAAGGCTTGGTATGGGGCAAGCCTACAAGAATCAATCGTAACATAGCAAGTTTGCCATTTGCTTGTTAGCGGTCAGTGTCTTCAAATCTCCTTCGATACTGACTCTGAAACGCCTTCAAAACACGACCGAACTGTGTTTCTTCGAGAGAAAAAAATTTGTTTTGCAGTCACGTCGTTCGACTCTCGCCACCACTCAACCGGCCGACTGCAGATGATGTTTGCGTATTTTCGCTGAATTGTATACTAATCATTCACTTCATGATCTTGTATAATAATAGTTTATCCATATGTTATCAATCATCAAACAGCACAAACATCCTAGTACCGGTTAAGAACAAAGGGTGGTTTGGCAGAGCGATGACTGCGACAGAACCTTTTGACACCCAAAACGTGTATAGAAAAGGTCTGTCAATCTTAGAAACGAATGCAAGAACTTCTGAAGTTAGTAGAGAGAAAAAGCCAACTACGTCAGGACACTTCGTCGCCAGAGAGCAATAAAATTACATACGAGTGGGGTCATCTACAGTGAAACGTGAGCGGTTGTGTGTGAAAAATGACATAAGTTTGTTTCTGAAGTCAATCTTTTTGAATTGGCATACTGTGGAAGAATCAAGGTTGTTCCAGTATTTTGTAACTCGATATGTAATGAAACTCTGACCAAGGGTAGTTCGTGACGCACATGTGATTTTTAAACCATTTGAACGCAGCGAAGCAGATCTAGCATTCGGCAAAACCAGAAGAAATGGATTTTATGCTTTTATATGACCATAAATAAAGCTGTGGACAATTCTTAAATCTGACAACACTCTTCGAGTCCACAGTGTCTCAAGGGAAAACTTATGTAGCCGTTCCGCATATGATAGTTTAGGAGCAAGTAGTTTCGTGAACGATCTTTGCACCGCTTCAAGTTTATTACTCTGGGTGACATTGAGGGCTAAGAGAACCTCACTACCGTATTCGAGAACAGGACGAACCTTATACTTGTAAAAATTCATAAACAGAGACTCGTTGTGGTGGAAAGCCATTCTTAAAACACCAATTCTAGACGATGCTTTCTGTATTGTTCGTTTTATATGCTCGCCAGAATTAAGGTCGTGTGTGAGTGTAATACCAAGATCCTTAATCGATTCGACACAAAGTATAGTATAACCATCGCATTTATAGATAGATTTTATTGCACCTTTGCCAAAGTGTATCACATTGCACTTAGCAGTCGACAATGACAGTTGCCGCTCGTCAAGCCAATGGAATACACTATGCAAATCAGATTCAAGTAGATCGTGAAAGTTTATTATGTTTTGAGGAATAGACAACTTCCGTATGTATCACTTTGCTGCTTAGTCACGTAATATTTGCTATGATTGAAGTTTCGAAAGTTTGGGATCACATCAAAAATATGATGTTTGCAATGATGTTTTTGCAAACTGAGTGTTTGTGAACTTTTTTGAAAAACGAAAAAGTCCACGCTGTTACCAAAATTTCATCGGTAATTCAGTAGGCTCACATGTAATGCGAGTTGTATTGCAATAAATGTTGTTATGTGCTGTTGAAAGAAGAACCGGTGATTTCTCATCTTCAAATGCAGTCTACACACACTCGATTAGATGGAACACTATCAAAATGGCAACGAAAATTGTTTATTTCAACAAATGCCGATCTCAATTTTTTCATCGTTTCACTTTTTGCCATCCCCTTCTTCATCATCAATTGTTGATTAAAAAAGAACTCCGGGGAAAGAGTTACCGGCCCAAAACATTAGCGCGCCCGGAACCAGATTTTGGCGGGAAACCGCGAGAACGGCAGCGGTGGGCAGCGGACTGAGGCTCCGCCCTTTTTTTGCCCCTATTGACCGGTATTCCTATTTTCCCCGGAGTTCTTCTTGAATAGGGTCGAAGCTCACCGATGAGGGAAATATGGTCAGTCCAGCCATGTCACTGCCGAAGTAATGGGCAGCTGTAGTGGAGAGAAGAGCAAGGAAGACGAGAGAGGGGAGAAGTGATCGGAACATTGTGGGAGACAGACCTTTCTAAACTGACCGGAAGTACAAAAGTTCTGTACTCCCAAACCACAAGACATTGCTTGTCATCAATACATATGTATACTTACAGTCATCAAAACAATCCTTATGTAACCTGCAGTACTCAGCTATGGGCTATAGAAAGGCGGTGTTGCGGCACAGGTATGAGGAGGGTCAAGAGTGTTGGAACAGGTTGTTGCAGAGGACAGGACACAAACACCAGTCCTATATCAGGAAACATCTTGTTCTGGACTAGAAGAACTTCGGAATTAACGGAACTCGAAATCTCTGATTGCTCCTTTTTGAGAGATGTGGAGTGTGGTGAAGGGGTACCGTATGGGAAAACGCTCGTTTGGCCGCATATCTGATGGTGAGAAAACAAACTATGATGTTATCAACAAACAAAGGCGCCGACGAAAAGCGAAAAAAAGAGGCCGCGCCACATTGGTGTGACACTTGTATTCTTGAACTAAACTACAGTCTTATAACAAACGTTTATCGCATACATACGATCACGAAAAGTGTTGTCTAGGGAAACAGAGTGTTGCTTCTTGCTGAGTGGTGTGCGGGTGTGTTGATTATAGTTGAGTTGATTATAGATGCGTGGTGGAACGAGTGGGCTCCCTCGCTGGCTCCGTAGTGCTGTGGGTCATCGCGTGCGCTGTTCCCCAGCCGTGCACTGACGACTGCATCGTGGGAGCTCTGAATGAAACACTTTTTGTTGAAACCACTGTT
The DNA here is from genome assembly GCA_963966185.1 of Rhabditoides inermis. NCBI lineage: Eukaryota > Metazoa > Nematoda > Chromadorea > Rhabditida > Rhabditidae > Rhabditoides > Rhabditoides inermis. Next base: position 48,180 of record CAWZYM010000266.1, read on the forward strand.
TCTTGTTTTCACAAGTGTAGGTTCAAAGCCTACTTACGAGTTGTCATACATAAAAAGAGGAGAAACGGCTGACTTGAATACGTTGGCGGCTGCGCCGGTGAGCTTGGCGCGGAGAATGTTGCGGAACTCTTTGTTGTAGTAGAAGGTGATGAAGCTGCAAGACTAGAGGTGTGGACCATTTCTCCCCCTCTTCCTCACCCGTCGACGCCTGCCAGTCCGGCCCACAAACAGGAGGTGAGCGAGAACCTGGCCAGTCGGCTGCCGAACCACGGCGACACGTAGAAGTAGATGACCAGTTCGCCTAGGAACACCACCGCCTGCAGGCATGCCTGAAATGGTAAGCACATGGATGTATTCACTACAGAATGTTTAACCTGTTTCAGAAAGTTGATCTGCTTGTTTTGCGTGGACGTCCAAGTCTTTCCTGAGTTGCGGTTTCTCTGAAGAAATGAGTTATTGAGACGCTGAGTATATTAATTCATACCAGTCTGTTGACGACGAACACCTTGACGAGAGTGGTCGTGTCGAACACACAGATCAGAACGAGGAACGTCATCGCCCTGCGATCGAGACCGGATTGAAGTGAAACATGACAAATCACTGACTTGAGAAAGTCGAACTTGTAGCCGATTTCCTGGCAGAACGCGTCCGGAATGAAACCATACGCCCAGAAATCTTCGAAATACGTGAAGTAGCAGCGCTCTGGAACGTTTTTCAGATGTTGTGTGCAAGAAAGGTTGCTTAAGCTCACTGAATGTGTAGAAGTAGAGAGAGGTGAAGATGGAGGCAGACCACATTATAAACACTAGCCACTTGGCTAGACGATGAGTGAAGTACTGAAACTCTTCATCTCTCTCTTTCTTTCTTCTTTTTTTTCTCTCATACTCTGACTCTCTTTCCCATAATCACTTTTTTTTGTTTTTTTTTGTTTAGCCGGTTGAATCCGGGGTCCTCCTAGTTGAGAACAAGATGGGGGTTCTTGGATTACGACAACGTCAGCAGAGGGAGTTGAGTTGGGTGGCGTCGGACGTCTTGAATTCCGTTCTTGAGTCCGTAGATGGTGCTGTGACGCCTTCTGGCTACCATGAGAGTGGTTTGCCACACCACACGGGCTGGGTGAATTTAACAAGAATGGTTGACTCCGAGGGGGATCGAACCAGCGACCATGATATTGAGAGACGAACGCTCTATCCACTGAGCCGCGCCCCCGGCAATTTTTTTTTCTTTTTGCATTATTTTTATCACTTCTTCTTTCCTTACTTTCATGTACGCCATCGGTGTGAATATGGCGCAGAACCTGTTGATGGACACGAAAAAGTGTGAGAATATGGCAATGTCATAGCACATCAGCTGAATTGTGCCCACATGTCCCGAGAACGACACCTCCTTGAGAGAAGTGAGGTCGCTGAAATCAACTCGTGACGGCGAATGAATGCGTTCTTTAAAAGTAGCAAGTTGTTGATTAGCAAATGCATTTTTTTTTTCAAATCTTGGAGTGTCGTTTGGGTCACAGAAGCCGATGGTGACAAAACTGATATCAAAATACGTTTCGAGATATTTACTATTCACATTTACGTTTCAAATTTTGGAGCTATGTAACCGTGTGGAATGCTTTTGCGACCTGGCACTCTATTCACGCGAGCTGTGAAGCAGCGGTGGTGACCTAGTGGATAGAGCGGTCGTCTGTCATGCGGCAGGTTTGGGGTTCGCTTCCCCTTCCAGTCGACGCATTTCATTTTGCCGATTCTCTCCGTTCTTTTTGGTGACAGTTGGGCAGTTGGTAGAAAACACCTCTCATCATTTTTTTCCAAATCGAACGGTCATGTGTATTGTTGAGGGCTAATAACTAAATGTTTGCGATATTCAAACTATATTTTTTTGAAAAAAATATAGACGAAGGATTCCACACATGATCCTCTCACCAACCGTGATTCCAACCATTCGAACCAAAAAGTCCGGAGAGAATCGGCAAAATGCCGATTGGAAGCGAACCCCAAACCTGCCGCATGACAGACGACCGCTCTAACCACTAGGCCACCACCGCTGCTTCACAGCTCGCGTGAACAGAGTGACAGGCCGCAAAAGCAATTCACACGGTTTGGCTTCAAAGTTTGCAACGTAAATATCTCGAAACGTATTTACGACTAGTGACCTCCTAGGATATCTCTGATATCAGTTTGGTCACCATCGGCTTCTGTGACCTAAACGACACTCCAAGCTCACGTTGGAAAAATTAGATCTAACCGATACACATGGGCTCAAAGTGTGGCGCTTCTTTAAGTTCGGTATCTTTTCAACGGCTTAGTCGCAAAAAGTTTATGAAAGCAAAAAGGGAAAAAAACAACACATACAGTGAAAGGTTAACTTTAAATGCTACAGAATCATTCAAATGCTTTTGAGTGCAGTCGATAGCGACGTGAGAGTGATGGTCACACACAAAAAAAACCGAGCACTCAAAATTAATCGTGCGTTTTTCTCTTTAGGTTTATTTTTAGTGAACAAACGTTCCAGAAGCTTGAATGACTGACACAAGTTAAAAAAAATTCAAGCAGATTACTATTACTATTGCGACTGACTTTTAATTATCATTGTAAGCAAATTTTTTCGCTTCTAGAGAGTGCTAATAACCAGTTACGGCATAAAAGCCTATAAATGATGCCCGCTAATTCTAACAAATTAGCAAGTATTCTAACGAATTAGATAATATCTGGAGATACAACACCGCGTTCAACGCTAAACAAATACTGTGGCACATTTTTGTTCAAACGTAAACTCGTATCAACAAAAAAAAACCATCAGTAGTTACTGTAGTGATCATCTGTCCGGACCTACGGCTAGAGCGTCTTCTCAGTTTTCTGCTGTTTTCATGAAAACTAGTGTTTTCTGAAAACACTCAGTTTGTGAAAACACAACAACTTTGAACAAAGGCAAGGTTTACAAAAAACACTATTGTTATAGTGTCACAGAGATTTTCAATTAATTTTGCTTCGAAATGCGAACTCACAAGAAAACTGTGGGAGAGAACACAAACGTCCAGCAGCATAGGAAGATGGCGTTGGCGAGAATCTAAACGCAGAGATCGGAAAATGTTAAGAAATCCGCTAAGAAATGCTCACTTGTCCGGTGGTGAGAATTCCGAACGAGTTGTGAAGTGATTTGACGAAACGAATGAGGAGAAGGAGAGTGACATTGATTGCCAGCCCAGACGCCGAGATCTGAACTTGTGGTTTTTGATTTCGGAGAGAACGTCTGATAACCGATAACTCACGAGGAAAACGAGCGTGGCTGCGATGTGGTGCTCCTCTATCGGCATTGTAGGCTGTAACAGTCATCCCGTCTTACTTCTTTTATACTTCATGCAGTTTGCAAACAGGATGATGTTAATGTCTCAAGAACTGTTGCATAGGTTGTCAAGTTTACCCGCTTTCTGTTGCTCACTGAATAAAACCATGCGGATTAGTGGATTAGCTTTGTTGACGCAGGTTTGTTGACGCGGACTGTTTTGGTTGTTGACGCGGACTGTTTTGGCATATGGGGAATGTTGTTTAGGGATTAGTCTCAAGATTCTTACGTCAGGTCAAAATAGAGAACAGGCTTCTCGATGTTAAAGGAACAGTGGCGACTTATTTTTGCCACAACCTGCCACAACTCCTCATTTTCACACGAGCAAAACATTTGGCAGTAACCGGAATCGAACCCGCAAAGGTCGGGGGCATAACGCAGCGCACATGCACTGAGCCATGAAGCAAGTGAGAGGGCGTCGTTCATTTGCGCTTATGTCTCCGACCCGAACGTGCAGTATTGAAGCGTTGGCGAGTAATTCAAATTTTCGTCTGCATCCGTGGCAGTGGCAGATTCGAAAGTAACGCAGAATCGTCGTTCTTTCGCGAAAATTGCAATTGTGTTAGGTTAATATATTGTTTAATAATACTCCGAGTCAAAAATAAGTCGCCCCTGAATACATAGAACCCGGAACAAGATCACGGAAGTGATGCGTGCGAACAGGAAAACGTTCACGAACGTCTCATCGTGTGAATCGCAAGAACGAAAAATGACCACATAACAGCGAAACTGGTCATATGTAGTTCACAATGACATATACATAGTGCACTAATAAACAAAAGCCGTTTTTAACTATTTCTGGCGTAAAATGAAATATTCGAACTGTGGATATCGGCCTTTTTCCAGCTTGCGTTCTCTATATTGTTTCCGAAGCCATCTGCTCTTTTTGCCTTCCCATATACATCATATCAACGCTATCAAACAAGTGTGTAACTTCATTTTAGACCATTTTTTATGACTATTTCAGAGAACTGAAAACTCCCACCAACTATTTTCGGTTGTTTTCGGTACCCTATTTGCTAATTTCTTCTAGAAAGTTTCTTCAACACCCGAGAACGCAAAATTCCAATTATCTCGTCAATAGCGATCTCCTAATCATAGTTATCACCTAATCTCTTAAAGTGACAATTTCACTCAAAAATGATATTATACTGATAAAAAGTTGATGAAAACATCAAATAACATCTACTAAACCTGAAAACTAGAACTTTTTTCATGATTTGAAACTATTTTTTGCCCCAAAAAATAGTTGATTTTGAATGCTTTGTGGGTAAAAAGTGAGGTTACATCACAGTTGAGTGTCGAAAACGTCTTGAATGACGGGAATTTTGAAGTAAAATTTTGAGGTGAAATTCAATTTCTAGCATAAACTTGAGCCGTAGAAGCCGATGAACACATCCCTATGTCATACGCATTTCGAGTTCAATAGTTATAGCCAGAATTCGTAAAGCCCGCCAATTCAAAATTCAAAATTTTTCCGATTGCGGATCAATAAAATTGTCACTTTAACTATGGAGAAAAAATTCAAAATACTTCAATTAGAACCAAATTCGGAGAGTAGGTGAATCGACCTAGAAAAAGTCGATAGCCGCGATACCAGCTGCCTGTGACCTCATCTTCATGCCCAAATAGGCAAATGTACCCAAAATGCACCCAAAATTCATGGTCTTCGATTTCTATAAAAATTGAATAGAAGAAAGATTACGTATAATAGATTGTAGAAACTGGTTTCCTTTTTTGAAAAGTCACCAAATATGGCGAATATGATCGACTTTTCGTACAGACGAGATAAAGGGTCCAATTTGTGAAATTCAGCTTTTATGGGCAAAAAAACCCTTCTGTCAAAGTTTCCGATCGATCGGACTTTGTCTTCATACAGTATTAGACATTTTCTGAGCGCGCGTTACTTGCTGGGGTCGCGCCCACCGGATTGCTCGCTACCAGCCGCCAGGTCAACCGATCGATATCGAATAGTTGGCATTCGCAATCACTGACCCATATCCACTCAGTTGTGTCTTTTTTGATAGGAATATGTCTAAATATAAGAAATAATGGATTGAGTCAGTTGAAAAAGACAAAATTTCTATCTTCAACGAATAACTTTGACAAAACGAAAAGTTGAAGGTTGAAAGTTGAGTAAATTGTTTCAAGACGTCAATAGATAGTGCTTTCTAACGATCAAATCAACCTCAAACTGTTTCAAACACCTTCACACGTGCGCACAATGTGTTAGGGCGCACCAGCCGGCTTCTTTTCTCGAAATCATTGTAGACGTACAGTACAGCTCGAGTTAGGTGATCCCTGTCCATGGACGTCCATGGACGTCCGGGATTTTGGTGGACGTTTCTGGTGTCTCTCTCTTTACACACTCTCTCGCGTTCCCATCGCCTCCTCCCCACAGGCAATTTATGGTCCCTGTTTGAAGGGATTGTGGGCAATGAGAGAACTGACTTTTCGAAATGAACTTTTTATGGAACCAAACCATTACTATCAATTATGTTTTGTTCTGAGCATCTCGAATATACCATATTTCATAGTGCTCCGATGAAATTCACTACTTACTGACTTTCAGTACTGACTTCCATTTTTACGTGAGTATTCAAAACATAAACTATGAGAGACATATGTAGTATTGTTCGCATTGTTTGTCTTAGTCTACATGCTGTTTGTGGTGACTGATTTTCATCATTTCAAATTCCAATATAATTGGTCCCCCGATAAGACAAGGTCCCGTAGTTACATCCATTCACTCTCATTTGGCGTCCATGTACGGTGTGGACGTGTCTGGTGCCTCTTCTCTATACACACTCTCTCGCTTTCCTCTCGCGACGCGCATCGCACAGGGCTATTCCGCCGATGGCGGTACAGTCGGACGCGACTGCTTGTATGAAGTCTGAAACGTCACTCGACTTTCTAGAATCTGAAAAATGAGAAATATAAGTATTGTATTTATCTGTCTCTTGTAACCGACATCAAGAATATACCATGGTTCATAGGGCTCCGATGAAATTCACTATTTGAGTACTTAGAGCCTCATAGTCAGGGTGGCTACAGTTCTGGTCCCAGCTGTCTTATGTGTCTGGCGCTCTCCATATCACGCGCTCTCTCGCTATGGGAGGGGGCCATAAAAGAGAGAGTCGATGGTGGAAATGCACTATCACTCAAGTTGATCTGGAAATTAGCCCGGGTGGCGATATCTGTATTTGTTCAAAATAATCCAAATTAAAATTGAAAGATGTCAATTTACTCGTCTCGATGAGAGAAAGCCGGTACACGGACAATCACAGCTGATTTCTCAAACACAAAAAAACAGTGGGATAGGGGCGGAGCGAGAGGAGGCATGGTTTAGCAGTCTGTCACGACCGTTTGCCGATGGGGAAGGGTCATAAAGGAGTGAGTCGAGTGTGGATTTGCGCAAACACTCAAGTTCAACTGGAAATTAGCACGGGTGGCACTACCTGGATATGTTCAAAGTGGTCGAAATGACAAAAATAAGGCATCATTTTGCTCATCTCGAGGAAACAGAAACGATGCAAATAAAATTGTAGCTGGTTTCTCGAACACCGAAGAGTTGCAATTGCTTGTCAGACTTGTCATTCTTGGCAGACTACCACGCCATGTCTCCCTCTCACACCGGTGTGTTGATGTCGAAGACAGCTGGGACCAGAACTGTGGCCACCCTGACTATGAAGCTCTACTCAAGTGGTGAATTTCATCGGAGCTCTATGAACCATGATATATTCTTGATGTCGGTTACAAGAGACAGATAAATACAATACTTATATTTCTTAATTTTCAGATTCTAGAAAGTTGAGTGACGTTTCAGACTTCACACAAGCAGTCGCGTCCGACTGTACCGCCATCGGCGGAATAGCCCTGTGCGATGCGCGTCGCGAGAGGAAAGCGAGAGAGTGTGTATAGAGAAGAGGCACCAGACACGTCCACACCGTACATGGACGCCAAATGAGAGTGAATGGATGTAACAACGGGACCTTGTCTTATCGGGGGACCAATTATATTGGAATTTGAAATGATGAAAATCAGTCACCACAAACAGCATGTAGACTAAGACAAACAATGCGAACAATACTACATATGTCTCTCATAGTTTATGTTTTGAATACTCACGTAAAAATGGAAGTCAGTACTGAAAGTCAGTAAGTAGTGAATTTCATCGGAGCACTATGAAATATGGTATATTCGAGATGCTCAGAACAAAACATAATTGATAGTAATGGTTTGGTTCCATGAAAAGTTCATTTCGAAAAGTCAGTTCTCTCATTGCCCACAATCCCTTCAAACAGGGACCATAAATTGCCTGTGGGGAGGAGGCGATGTGAACGCGAGAGAGTGTGTAAAGAGAGAGACACCAGAAACGTCCACCAAAATCCCGGACGTCCATGGACGTCCATGGACAGGGATCACCTAACTCGAGCTGTACTGTAATATAGAACTATGTACTGCTGTTTTTTCAGTTGAAACTAGGTTTTGAGTTTATTACTTGTACTCTTGTACATATTCAGCCTGAAATTCTGCTTTTCGATGCAGTACAGTGTCGAGTGGAAGTGAGGTGAGGTGAGAATCGAGTTCACCTTACATGCCATTTGGCAAGCACAGAAGGTCAAATTATATTTTTAGAACGTGATAGATTAGAAAGTAGGGAGAGAAGACAGTAGAGAAGAGAATAGTAAAAAGTTTTTACATAACTGTCTCTCGAAAGTCGCAGTGACTACTGCAGATGTGAGAATAGAAGAGTAGACAGACGGTACCATAGTACTGTCTCTAGAAAGTTGTTGTCACCGCAGCGGGGACGTGAAAGTATACAAGAGAGAGAAAAGGAGAGAGAGAGAGAGAGAGAGAGAGAGAGAGAGAGGGAGAAAATAGGAGAGAGAAAAGAGGAGAGAGAAGGGAGAGAAGACATAACTGTCTCTCGAAAGTCGCAGTAATAGTGATTACTGCAGATGTGAGAGTGAGAGTTGAAGAGGTGACGAGAGGTGAAAGTAGACAGAAGAAAAGATAGTAATGTCTCTAGAAAGTTGTTGTCACAGTAGAAGAAAAAGATGCAGTAGACAAACAAGAGCATAGTATTAGTATTGTCTCTAGAAAGTTGACAGTAGACAATAGAGAATATAATACTGTTTCTAGAGAATATAATACTGAGAGAGAAAGAGATAGCGAGACAGCGGGAGAGGGAGAAGAGAGAGAGAGAGAGAGAGAGAGAGAGAGAGAGAGAGAGAGAGAGAGAGAGAGAGGCGGGGGAGGAGGAGGGAGATATGATGGAAAGTAGACAGAACAGTGTGGAGGAGAAATAGATGGGGCTGTGTTTATATGTGAAACATAAAATAAGTGAAAAAGAAGTAGGAGAGATAGTTAAAAAGACAAAAATTAAGCTACATATACAAAATACATATAACTTGAACACTTCAACTACAACCCTTGCGTGTATGTAACTTCGCAAAAGTCATCAGAGAGAAATCAACTATCAAACATGCAAGACGAACTATTCTTTTATTTTTCTATTTTTGTATACCTAGTGCGAAGGCGCGCGACAGCGCGCCGGAGCGCTAGTCGAATTGCATCAGAAAAAAAATTCTGGTTCAGAGTCAAATCAATTGAACATTTCGGAGTTTTACAGATATGCCTGCCAAAACGTTGTCTTACGACGACCCAAATGTATCCATCTGTAAAAAGCTATGCAAAAGTTTAGCAGTTAAGTCGGTTTCACTCTGCACCACATTTGTCTCATTCGGTGCCATCAAAAACTGTCTTGAAAAAAAAATTAGTTGGAATAATTTGATTTTCTCCTCCTTATGTAGTATTGAAGACAAGTAGAAGCATAAACATTAATGTTTGGAAAAATATATCAGCTGAACGAACAAACAGAAAGCGAACAACTCCGAAAAAACTTGCCACTGTTCACTGACTCTTGTGAGTTGATACTTTAGTGACTGAATTAGAAACTGCGCTTTTTTGTAACAGTGAATGACTGAATCTCAAATACTCGTTTCAACTTTATCGATCAGTTCTCACGCCGACTGACGATCGTAGCTAGTTTTTTTTTTCATAAAGATACAGGAAAACAAACTTTTTCATGTCAGCAAAAACTTTATTTTCTTTTTTCCCAAATCAGTTAGTTATTAATTATAATTGTTAATCTTTCACAGTCATTTTTTTTTTCGAACTCGAAACAAGAAATATAACTACATCAACGGGATTTGAAAAAATCTAAGTTAATGAAAGTGCCGCGCATTCATCAAATAATGATGATACTTCAGGAATTCCAAACCTGATTTTTCTCGAAGTTCAAATTTTAAATGTGTTCCGCATGGCAAAAGAATCCGCACAGTATACGTGATTAAATAGCATGCTCTGTGTGAAAGCAATAACTGTTTAAACCATTGATTAATTGATTTGGAGTGTTTGTATCTTATTTTCTCGCAACCCATGTAAAAAATGATAACTTCATAAGAAAAACGTGATGAATGTGCTGATAAAGACTAATTCAGACAATTTCAAACACTAGTGAACATCTCTCAAGAACGAATGGATTACTTTCAAGTTTTAACTAAAGAACGGTTCAAAATAGATGAAAAGCGCAGAAGATAGTGTACTCGGTCGGTCAGGTCCGATGCATATACCAGACAGTCACGTTTGAAATAACCTTCCCTCTGACACAATGTCTATATAAGCCGCTAGCGTTTTGTATTTAAGTGTACTTGACTAGGTTTGTACGTCTAGAGCTCTATGAGGAATAACTGGGCTTGAGATTTGTATAACTTGTGTTTGTTCTTGTCCGCACACTATACTAAGCCACTGGCAGTTTGAAATCAAAAACGTTTCAATAGTTGTGTATCTTCAATAAGTAGAACGGTTTCTGAACTAATCTTTAAACTTGGCCCGAGAACTGGCTAACTGATATTGATATAGATATTTGCACTTGCCCTCACATTGTAGTAAGCCACTAGACATTTGTATTCGAGAACTTTTAAATAGCTTTTTGTATCTCTAGGAATGCAATGGATTACGCAAGGTTTAGCTAGATCATTGTAAAAATGGTATTCGTATTTGTCCTTACACCTTACACTCACACTACACTACAACATCGCTAGCAGTTTGCACTTGAGTATATCAGTACATATATTTAGATAGTACTGTGCTAGTGAACCTTTGATTTTTTTGTTTATTCAAATTTAGTTTGAGTGTTCAAGATTAGATAACGCACTTGACAGCAGAAACTTGTGAGCAGAAACTTACATTATATATAAAAAGTACATTATATAGTCATCACAATGTGAATGTAGTGACCTCATCTTTTTCAAGGAGGTATCGCTTTCTGGTCATGTGTAGACAATCAAATCGATAAATCGATGTGTTATAAGGTTATGACATCGCCATTTTGTCAATTTGATAATCAGAGTCTGACTATCAAGGATGTCGCCTTCTTTCTCTATCATTTTTGTCGCACAGACAACAAAAACACATTTTATTCTTTGTTTCTCCTTTTTCTCATTGAAATCAAAACACATTTTTCACAAGTGTCAATCGTGTTTGGGTATTTATCACTCTTCGAAAAAAGTCTTCTCTTCTAATAACTTTTTATCGAATACGTGGAGTGAATAGATAATGCAACACACTTGATACGAGATAGGTTAATAGTTGTGTAGGTTAAAATGAAACAAAATTTCACTCCAATCCCAAACACTCCCCTCACTTACTACTAATTCCCACCACCAAAACAAACAAAACACAAGTCACAAAAGACAAACAAATACTGTGTGAGACACTGAACGTCGCGACAAATGGTAAGCAACGAAACGGATACGGTGGGCGGGAAGTGAGATACTACTATCACATAGACTTATGGGAATCTACTATGTGTCTGACTGTGTTGGGGCAGCTAGCAGCTAGAAGACGTAGGGATTGTAGAAGCAGTCTCCAGACCAGGGCGCCGCCAGCAGTGTGGGCGTGACGAGCGGGGGCGGAGCGAGCGGGTACGGGTCGACAAACTGCAAATATGTGTGTGTGTCCACTTCCCACATTGCTCATAGAGCTGTGTTTCCCGAATGACTACCACCTTGGTGAGAGGTGGACAAGAAGAGATTGTAAGGAAGTTGAAACGAAAACATTATTCTTCACGTGTTGATGAGCTGCTACTGGCGTACTCACGTTGTGGCGGGGTGCGCGGGGCGACACGCGGCGGGTCTCCTCCCTCTCCTCGGTCGGCGAGTACCTGTCCAGCGGCGGAGGCGGCGCGCAGCCGACAGGTGAGGTGGAGGGACGGGTGGACTGAAAGCAGTCGGAGGTGGGACAGTGAGATGGTACCCGATGCTAGATGATGAACACAATCGAAGCAATAGACTACTCGAATCACGTCAGTGTTTCCAATCGGCTAGTTGGGTTAGTTAGCGCTACGGTCAGTCTCTTCAAAAGTGCGGTCAGTCTCTTCAAATCGCCCCTTTCGAAACGCTGTTTGGCCGTGTTTCGAAGAAATTTTCCGACTGACAGCTATTTGAAACGCGCCGATACTTTCGTTTTGCTACGCGCAGCATACCGGCATGACGTTAGCAGAAGCGAGGTGTGGTGGAGTCTCCCTCACAGGAGACCCCGCCGCGTGTCAACTCTCAGCGCCGTGCACCGACGAAGCGGGGGAGCACGAGTTCCTGCAAACGGGCCTCTCTCTCTCTTTCTCTCTCTCTCTCTCTCTCTCACTCACACGAGGTACTCTGCGTCGGCGCTCGGCTTGTGACTGTCGAATATGCCCCCATAGAGTTGGGAGATGAGCGGATCGGGGCGGCCGGCCGACGCGAACGTGTCACGCATACGACAGTGCTCCACCAACTGAGCACCGATCAGCTGGAACCAGGCGGCTGAGAGAGAGAGAGAGAGAGATGTGCTCACAGTGATCTGTGGCAGGAGGAAGAGCAGCTGCGAGAGTCTCTCGGCCGCCTTGAGTGGGTCGATGTCGAGATGTATGATTGCCGAGACACAGCGAGTCCGCAGCAGCGAGAGAGCGACGCGCGCCGACGATGACACGCCCGGAGTGGCTGCAATGCATAGGACGTATGTGTATCGTGTATGTATAATACGTTAAAAGTGGCAAAAATATGACGTTCCCGCCTTTTTTCTTCGCAAACATCCGCTTTGCGAAAAGTAGCGGGAATGTCCTACCTCCAATACTTATGCATGTATTTTTTTTATATTATGTGTCTCGAGAGCCATCACAGTCTGCTTCTATTGGACCTTTTCTATTTTATGCTCCGTCTGCCATCCCTTCTAGTAAATATAGTATCATCATACGATCGAGACGCTTGAAATCGAGTACCGGGATCGGCGATGATGACTGCTTTGAGGAGGGCGGCCTCCTTGTCCGAGAGGGAGAGGGGCGCGATGGCAGCCGACAGCTCGAGCAGCGAAAAGTGCAGCTGCGCGTTCAGCACACTGCAACAGATGAGTGGGTGAACGCATGAAGCGCAAGGACAAGAAGTTTCCAAAAAGCGTGTGTCCGAACGCATCAGAGATCGAAACGCCATACTGTGTCTTAAAAGTGTTCCAACTTGTTTTAATTGGTTGGAAGCGATTTCAGAGTGTTATAAAGCAATGTCGAAGAGGTTTCGAAAATGGTAAATATAGACTATATATATCCGAAGGCATTTTGAGATCAGTGTTTCCAAGTGAGGGCACTCATGGTTACTCACGGACTGACGGCGTTCATTTCAAGAACAGATTTTTTTTCAAATATACCGCTATATGGCTCACGCAAACTGTCCACATGCGAAAAAAAGACGCTCGTGCGAAGAGTCGTATGAGGCTACACACTTGCACACCGACCTGTGTCCGAGCACGGCGTCGTCTCCATCCACTCGCACCTCGCCCGGCAGGAGGACGGAGGGGGACGAGGCGTGCGACGCCAGCTCGAACGCCGCCAGAGGCGCGAAGCACGCGCGAAGCACACACAGCTGGATGCAGGGGGACTGTCAGCGGGTGGTTTCGAGGTGTGAAAGCGGGGAGAAGGAAGAAATAATGACAGGTGAAACATAAGAGAAAGAGAGAGAGAGAGAGAGAGAGAGAGAGAGAGAGAGTCGTACATAGTCGGCGGGCTGGAAGCCGTCGTCGTCGATGGCTGCCGTGGCGTGTATCCAGTCGATCGCCCAGACGAGCAGCCGTCGCTCCGCCCACGCGAGCCCCGCCTCCGTCGCGGCGTGCGTCGAGCCGTACGTGAGCTGAACAGAAATCATTACACTGTTTGTTTGTTAAGTTGAAAACAAACCCTCTTTTCCCTCTCTCTCTCCTTCTCTCTCTCTCTCTCTCTCTCTCTCTCTCTCTCTCCCCCACCCCCCTCCCCCAACCTTGCTTCTCCACGGATCGAGCAGTGTGGGCGTGGCGAGAGCGTCCTGCAGCCAATAGACGGCGCCCGTCTGAAAACACGAGTTGTGTTTGAATAGCAATGTATTAACAATAAATTCAGATTAATTTAACATTTTAACAGAATCGTTTGACCGCTACCCCTTATTCTTCGTTACTCGTTACAAAATTAACAATGCCAAACAATTCCCCCGTAAAGTTTTCTTGATTGATTGAATGATTGATAGTGTTCCTACCACCCCTGCAGAGTGCTCATGAATCTCTCGAATCGGGAGCTACCTCTTCTTTCTACATGTTACTATGATACTATGTATATGTAGTTGTGCTTTTCGAATCAGTGAAGCACACGAATGATTCAAATATGACGAGCACCCGATCATGTATCTATCGAAAACTCACTATATGATACAAAGTGTTTTGAAAGTCTTTCGGAGAAGCGTGGCTGTTCTGACGTGAGGTTTTCCGAGGGTCCAATTTCAGCAAAAGTTGAGTCTGTCCTCTACTATAGAATACACTTGCGTACATCCGTATGTAACTGTGAAGCATGCAACAGCGAAGTTCACATGTTGTTTCATCTATTCGAAACTGTCTTCGGACGCTTGAAAACGCGACGGAACACAGTGTTGCGAGAGCGTTTCGAGAACTCCCGACGAGACTGTGCACGTCTCGCTATTTCAAAACAACGCTCTCTACCGTAGTTCTCTACCACTGAACTGAAAACATGTTTGGACAACTGCAGACCATAACACGCCACAACGCCACTACAATGTCCTTTTCTGACCTTGAAATCGGCGACGGCGCCTTCTCGGGCCTGCTTGTCAGCCAGAAGCAGCGAGTTGACGAGCAGCCGAGAGTCCATCCGAGTGCGCTTAGCCGGGTCCTGCAACGAATGTTCTCTATCGGTCGCGTTCTCTCCTTCTCTAGGGCTACGGTAGAAAATGTGTTTCTCTCTCTCTCTCTCTCTCTCACTCTCTCTCTCTCTCTCTCTTTCGCGTACCATCTCATCCTCCTCCCTGGATGGTGACTTTCTCTTCTCGCCTCGCTTCTGCTGTTGCTCCCTCTCCGGCGCACGTTCCATCCTCACCGCTGCAAGTCATCCGAGGATACGGTAGGGCTACGGTAGCACCGTGTGTGGTATACGGTAGGACTTGCCACCGTGCAGATGCCAATGTGTCAATGAGATTCAAGATGTCTCGAATTTGAGTGTCCCTTTTCAGTTTTATGTACGTCTAGGAAGATATTCAAATGAGAATTGATATCACAGCCGGAAACCACGAAAAAGTATCACCTTTTTATCCAACGTTTCGGCACTAGGCCTTCATCAGGGATGGACAGAGGGAGATAAAAAGAGAGAGAAAGAGAGAGATAGAGATAGAGATAAAGAGGGGGAGAAAGAGAGAAAGAAACACATGTACTTTAAACTTACCGTAGCTCTTGGTAATTCTGATTTCAGGGCTATCAGTAGAGTGAGATCAAAACAAGTGCGGTGGCTAACTGAGAACTTGTTTCGTGTTTGCCGTCTAAAGTCCTTTCTCTCTCATCCCCCTCTATGTCTCTTTCTCTTTCTCTTTTTCTCTTCCCCCCCTTCTCTCTCTCACCTTCGATTCGCATTCCGGCGCTGAGGCATCGGTTGAAGCGGCAGAAGCGGCAGGTGTTGCGTCCGGCTGGAATACAAGTGTGAACCTCCCCATCTTCCACTTCCCGTCACACAATTTCGAAAAAGGTTCCACAAAAAACTGTTTTGTTATACAAACGATGGCAAAGGGTTCTCATTCGATCTTTCTGAGATTTTCTGCCAGCAAGTGTTGAGTTTGGTTCCTATATGATCGTCGCTCTTTCAACCCCACGGCAAACGACTGGTAACTGGTTTCCGAAGCGCCGCAAAAAAGACCGGCGATGAAATGCTAGTGCTAGCCTGCCGCGATCAATGACGTGATGAGAGAATGACGCGCAGTGGTCAGAGACCGCGAACACCACTCATTGCTATGGACAGCTGAAACTCATGTAATCAGTTAGAATATGCAAATCACCGGTGATATCGCAGCGCTCTGCGTAGCGGCACGCGTACTTGCTGCCCGTCTTCACCTGCAATCGATAATTTCGAAAATTGAAAATCGATAATTGCTAGAAGAAGTCGCTCTTACCGTTCGCCAGAAGAAGCACTTGCAGCCGTGGCACGCGGCGACGCCGTAGTAGAGATGCGAGCAGGCGCGGTCCCCGCACACCACACACTACAAAACACACCATGCACCACCCGACACTACGTCACACTACGTCACACCACGCTTCACACCACGCTTATCGCCGCCGGTCTAATCTAATCGCGCGTGATTGTGAACGAGAAAAGAGTGACTTTGATCGTCGATCGAACTGTGCGTGACTGTCGTGAAATCCTCTTTTCGAAGAGTGCATGTTTGTACGGGAGAGACGATAGTGATGAGAATTAGAGGCCATAAACCTACAGTAGGCAATCACCGGAAACGAGGATATTTGTGACATCTCTCTCTCTCTCTCTCTCTCTCTCTCTCTCTCTCTCTCTCTCTCTCTCTCTCTCTCTCTCTCTCTCTCTCTCTCTCTCTCTCTCTCTCTCTCTCTCTAGTGAACTGCAGAGAATTGGAGATCTTTAGAACATGATAGCGAACACGAAAAACCACTCTCTCATCCAGCGGAGTGATAAAGAAAGATAACCAGGTAACCCCTTTCGCAGATGCATTCATGGTAGCGCTTGCGAAACGAGGCGAGAACGTTTTCTTCGAAACTCAGGACTCACCAAGGTCACTAAGACATCCTTGGCGGGTAGGCGTTCGGGGGCGGACGTTTTCGCCGGTTCAGCCTCTGAAACGTACGGAAAGTGAGGAGAAAAGGAGAGAAAGAGGGAGGGAGAGAGGGAGGGAGAGAGGGAGGGAGAGAGAAAGAGAGAGGGAGAACGCACGTGTAGAACGTTGTTTGCTGTTGGGCTGCGCGTCGGAAGCCATCGGGTTGTCTTGGCGAGTATCGCGGGGTTGAGGCGCGCCGTACTAGGCAGCGGCACCTTCCGAGAGGGTGCTTGGATAGGGAACAGAGAGACCCGCGAGCGAGCGACCGGGCCTGAAGGAAATCGTGTCACGGCAATCACGTTAGAGGGGAAAAAACTAGATTGTTTCCAATATTGTTACAGAATCTGCCAAGTAAAGTACATGATTTACAGTGTCACACACTTCGCGACGCGAAAAAAAAAACGATTCTCGCCAATGTAGAGTTGTTCAAATAGAATCGATCGCGCCTTCGCTCAGAGACATTTCCGGCGCATTTTCGGGTGACCGCTGCTCTCACATGACTATGTCAATAATGAAGAGAAAAGAGAGAGACGACGCTCGTTCATCACAGTATCTTTAGAACCGGTCGTAGATACACTTCTCGAAAAATGAAAAATTGAGAAAATTTGTGTTTGAATGTGACCAGCGCTGGATCGGATGCAAACACAGCGAAAAGGGAAAAGGGGGAGGGCGGTCCGCTATCAGCCATTACCACAAAAGGAGAGATCGATTGGCAGAGCGAGAGAGAGAGAGAGAGAGAGAGAGAGAGAGAGAGAGAGATACGGGCGGTGACTGTCCGTTTTGTAAACTACACCAAGTAGAAGAGGCATTGCGGCAGGTGTAAACGTGACCACTCCATTAAAGGTACGCAGTCAAACAAGGTGGAGGGAGTAGTCTCTCGCTAGTCTCACTCCGCACACAGCCCCAAATAGTCCGTCATTTTGTTGCATCAAGTTCAGAAGTCAACTGGCCGAGTAAACTTACAGTCAACCTTGATTTATTGTAGTTGCTGCTGCACACACACACACACACACACACACACACATACACGCATACATACATACATACATACATACATACATACATACATACATACATACATACATACATACATACATACATACATACATACATACATACATACATACATACATACATACATACATACATACATACATACATACATACATACATACATACATACATACATACATACATACATACATACATACATACATACATACATACATACATACATACATACATACATACATACATACATACATACATACATACATACATACATACATACATACATACATACATACATACATACATACATACATACATACATACATACATACATACATACATACATACATACATACATACATACATACATACATACATACATACATACATACATACATACATACATACATACATACATACATACATACATACATACATACATACATACATACATACATACATACATACATACATACATACATACATACATACATACATACATACATACATACATACATACATACATACATACATACATACATACATACATACATACATACATACATACATACATACATACATACATACATACATACATACACACACACACACACAAACAAGATTGTATGGATGTGATGTATGATGTATGACATGTCGCCCTGACACGGCGATGTACAATTTATCAGTCAGATGTGTGCTCAGAGACATAATTCAAATCACAAGTAACACTTACATCTCATACTTCACGCCAGGTAGGCTGGTAACAAATAACTCATAAGTGGTAAAAATTTCAGATTTCATAGTATCACACAATTATGAATCAAGACAAGTCTGTACAATGGTACACTAAGAAGTAAATGAGAAAAAAAAACTACATTTGCGAAAATAGTACACCAGCGATTTTGACACCACGATTTTCTTGTTTGGAAACTACATTGTTACATTGTAAACTACATTGTAGTCGTTGTTTTTCTTTCTCCAGTCTCCCCGATCACTTTTGTAGTCTTGTCGATTTCATTTTTCCCCTCTGTTAAAAGCAAAATGCTGTTACTACTGGCTTCAACTCTGTACTTATAACGTTCGGACTCGTTATTCTTCCCACGACCCCTGAAAAATTATGTGCGGCAAACAACACTAATTGAATTAGTACTCGATTCTGCTCCTTTTTTATAATAACGGCATTTAGACTGGAGAGGAATCCTCAATGTCAGCGATATCGATGATGTGATCGTATCGTGAATACATTTGCGCAATCGCGTAATAACGACAATCGCCGAATGCCATGAAATGTAACGACATTTGAGAAGGATCGACATCCAGCGTATATAAGACCCACTAAACGCTTCCCTCTTGGACTTGCAATAAAGATGTAACTGCGAATAGTTCTGACATGGCGACCATGGGGTTCGGCCTATCTTCTGCGGCGCCCCTCCATCAATACTTCCTCACTACAACTTCTTAGCTATTCGATGTTTCCTTTTGTTCCGGAGGGCCGGTCTATCCTAGACCGTATGCAGTCCCACGCCTCTTTTTTCATCTACATCTGTGAATAACAATATCGTCGTTTGCTGCGCAAGAACGAAACTTCAACGATAACAACGTGCACTGTCGATATCCAATGAAAGTGAGTGTGAGCTCTTGGTTTCTACATTCAACAATGAAACTGTGCAATGTGATCAAATCTATAATGAATAAGCAACGTATGTTTTGAGCCCAATAAGCGGCAATTAACGGCCAACCGATGGCGGAGAATATGTCATGATGACAACTTCTGAATGCTACTTGCTACTCACAAATAGAGCTTCACGTCTACTACTGTATGCTTTGTGCCCAACAAGTGGCAATATGGCGGCTAACCTATGGCGGAGTCTATGTCATTACGACAACTTCTGAATGCTTCTTACAAGAAGAGCTTCACGTCTACTACGCGACCAACTGCAACCTACTGAATGACTAACTGATTGAAGAACCACCGGTAAACCTCACTCTTCAACGTCTCTTTTTTCGGGAGTGTCAGCGATATCGATAATGTGATCGTATCGTGAATACATTTGCGCGAACGCGTAATAACGACAATCGCCGAATGCCATGAAATGTAACGACATTCGAGAAGGATCGACATCCAGCGTATATAAGACCCACTAAACGCTTCCCTCTTGGACTTGCAATAAAGATGTAACTGCGAATAGTTCTGACACTCAAAGACGATGACATTTTTGAACACCTATGTTTGCGATTGATCTTCGAAGCACGGATCTTTCGCCGAAATCGGTTTTTTTCCAGAAGCTGCAAGTAGGGAAGATGCTTCACAAAAAATTGGTCGTACATAGAACACGCAATCGGCGTTTTATTACTGTACTTTTTGCGTACTATTCAATCTTACCGTGTTCCACCGTGTCTCACGTATGTAATAATATTTGATACTTATTCGAGAACGAAATGAAGATGCAAGATACTAAGATACTTAGTGCTGAATGGAAGAAACAGAAGTGGACCGAATGAATCTTTAAATCCTTAAAACGAATTGGCTAACTTTTCTTTTTTCTTTTTTTTAATAAAACTACTATTAGTCTTTGAACAATAACAAAACCGAGCTTACATTATTTTTTTACAAGGTAGGGCGTGTCGGAACATTGTAAAAGATTGAACATACATACGCGTTCATAATCCCATAACGGTAAAAATCAGATTAACACAATCTCAAGGTACATCTCAGAATAGTGCTAACGCTCACTCCGCTTGCTGTATACGCTGACTATACGCTGCTAAAAGTAAGTGACGGGCTTTATAACAAGGTCTATCGACAGCAAAAACTATGTACACAAATAACCGCAAACAATCGTTTTATCGACGAGCGTTACGGTAGCCGAATTCAACCCGTTCTCAGTCGTAGGCTCGTTCGAATTCATCGCCATCTCGACTGGATTTATGCACCTGTTCTACATTCTACAGCCGATACGCGGCTGATGTCTGACCGGTCAATGTCTAGTAGACACTTCATCAACTGAAAACGAAAAGTTGTGTGCGTGTGCGTTTTATGAAAGTCAGGCGGCACGTGTTCTTATCTCAGTAGCGATTGTAGGGTGTTCCCTCGTTCACGGTAGGCAGTCATATTGTCGCTTGCTTTCTAGATATCATTACCGCATCGAGAAAGGGTCATTCGGCACGCACCACGTTTGGGCGACACAGACGTGAACTTTTGTCGAACTTTATTTGAAAGGCACATTACCAAAGTTCATAAAACTTGGCAATACTGAATGCACGTAGCGGGAGTCGAACCGGCATAGCATGGTCCAAGAAGCGTGAGCGTTTCAACACCGCTACAGTCACATGGCACATGGCTCGTGAATCTCATTAAAACTGGGAACACTTGCTATGAAGCTTTTTTCGTGCTCATGTTAATAGTTACTCAGTTGTGAGACAACAATGAGCGTTAGAGTCGCACATCAACGATGAATGCGGCAAGTATTATAATTCTATGCTCGCAATAAGTTGCGCGCGGCGGGGTATATCAGAGGAAGACAGAGAATCTCGGCAATAGCGCGCAAAACAAGAGAAGAGAGGCAGACGGTTATGACATCGTATTTCGATCTTCAAGCGAAGTAGATCGAAAACTATCGCTCTGGCGCAGACTATATCTACCTCTACAACCATATATCCTATGCGTTCACTACTGGCAACTATCGCCCTCGTTGTTGTGGTTGTCGTCGTTTTCTGAAATAATACAATTGGCTGAACTTTGCCCACTTCGAATAGGCTTGATTTGAGACATTTACTATGATACAGCGAAACCATAAAGAAGGATTCAAAAATATATCGTCTGACCATTTCGATTGTTGCAAAAACAATTTATCATGACGTTTGTAAAACGAACACTGAAACAGAACAACAACGATTGTTTATTAATCACCCACGATAATCAGTGCAAATAGATAACTAACTAAGGGATTAGAAACAAACTTTTCGAAAACACGGGGGAACTATCGTATTCCTGAACCACAAATAGCTCAATGAAAGAGAAAGTGTCACTGAATCAGCGCATGATGTTCATGTTAGGAAACAGGTCGCAATTTCGTTGGGGAGTGAAACGAGAAGCGTGTCGCAAGGGCAACATCAACTCCGATTTTGAGATGACGAGCGTTGAATGTGTGAGACTGCAGTCGTATAGGCTATCCGCGACGTGACTGACACAGACTGCACTCCCATGTACGACACAACGCGAGCCAGTGAACCTGGATGTAAGCATGAATCGATTAGTACTCGTGCAAAACAGACGTTCGAACATCCTCGTTGCGGTGTCTCTGAGCTCTCGTATGCAGTAGATGACAATGAGCGGATCGAAAATGGGGTAGATGGAGACTGCCAGAACGGCTGCCTGCGATTGGTAATTCATTTTATCGTTCATGAAAGCGTTGGTAACTTTAGCCCATTGGCATTCGATTCCGAAAAGGGGAAGAAAAACAAGAAAAGAAATGGGAATGATGTTGAAAATAAATGGAATCGAAGTCTGCAACAAGTATTATTGCTAATAACTATTTTAAACTTTCTGATTGACAAGATAACTACAGTTTTATACTGATAGGGTTTTTTTGAATGACAAAATAAGAACAGTTAAAGGATTTATCCGGGCAATATTTGTTTATGCCATAGTTTTGTATTGAAAATGCCTTACATAATGGCTAGAAACACCTACTAGATGAAAAGTACTGAAAGTTTGTTTGAATTGAACTATTGCCGAAAATACAGGTTTAGTCCATATTGGAGTAACGTTACATATAACTCGCTAAAAAATGAAGTTTTCAAAAATCGGTCAACGCAATTCCGGGGAACTCTCGAAAGCATTCCAATAACCCATTGATCACATTTCGATATCTTTTGAAATAACAGATATATTGCGAATTGAAAGACGTCTCAGGGAAATCGTGGCGGGACCAATTTTTATTGCCCGTAGTCATCCTTTAAAGGAACAGTGGCGCATTAATTTCGACTTTGGATCATAACTTGACCCATTGGAATGCAAAACAAACGAAAAAAATAACGATTTAAAGATGTTGCCGCGTTACCACACCAATTACCACAGACCGTCCCGTTACCACACGAAAATAGGCGTTCAAATGTGATTTTGGCGGGAAGCCCCATTGTCGCAAGGCCGATCGATTTTGTGATCGCTTTCGCAAAGAAGTCAGTTCTCGGGAAGGGCAGCGGTCTTTGCGCGTGATGACCCAATGAGCTGCGTGGCGCAGTGGAAAATACTGTGGGCTATCACTCTCGCAGCCACGGGTTCGATTCCTGTTTGCAACTTTGCCTGAAACATACATGCACCTCGGTGCGTGGTTATTTCGTGCGAATTTGAAAGTTTCATTACCACACGGTTCTGATATACGACTCTGTTCCTTTAATTAGAGAATTAACATTGTTACAGTGTTTAATGACAAGACATTTACAGTATTTGACCAGATAACTCGAAGAGGAAAAAAGAAAAAAAAGACTTGATACCTGCACAATAAGTGCTCGAAACAACTGCACTTGATTTTTTCTGAATACGGTGGGCAGTTCACTGTTTTTAAACTTTCGCAATATCAGGATGGCTGCTGTGAGAATTATCAACACCAAGAGAATCTGCATTTCATTTAAAAAAATTGTTTTTTATTTCCAGCAAACCATTGGTGACAAAACTCCGGTGACGCCTTTAAGGCCTGGAATATTGAAAACTCGCTTGTTCTCGGATGATGTCTGCAAGAGTGAGATACATACTCTGTTTTGTTAACATTCCAGTTCAAAACCGCTGACAATTTTGTATTGAAAGCCCAGAGCATCTTTCTCCGTGACGTTGATACCAAAAGTTTCCCACATATAAGGCGCGCTCTGAATGGAATATTAGTTTTAGAACGAACTTATGCCTGTAAATGTCTTTTCAAAAAAAAATCGCACAGGTTGAAGGTCGTAAGTAGAGGGGGATCCTAATAGAGCAGAGTATAGGAAAAGCGTCACAAAACAGAATGATGTAGACAGATATAAGAAAACGTAGCGGGATAAAAGAGATAGGTATTGTGGTCTGAAAGTTACAAATATAACATCATCAGCGTTGAATGCGACTCACTTGCAAAGTACGATGAATCTGTACACAAATTGAAAAGCGAGTGATAGAAGACAGAGAATGAAAGTGGCTGCGTATCCCAGCAGCAACGGACGCTTGTCTCGGATCGGAATGAATGAAAAGACACAGACGATCAAATAGGAATCATTCCCGGAGTACGACACTTAAACAGGACACTCAGAAAAAGAGAGGCTGACCCACCGGTGTGCCTAGCACGTTGAAAACCGCGTATAAAATGTTGACAGTGCCAAATATGGCGAGTAGGTACCGGTACTGTCGCATCGCGGGCTGCGCGTTCGATAGGTAGATGACAACGATGAGGAAGACGTTGAATGTGGCAGAAATGAAGGAGAAGATGTATGCGGAGACGATGTGCGTGTTGCGGAACATTCTGTGAAGACAGGAGCAACTACTAAAATCCCACATGGTCACGTTTATATATATATGTCTGTAAACGATTCTCTGGGGATGGGTTAGTACAGCGAAAACGAGAAATGGTGCAGAGTTCGGTACAAAGGTGTGTTCTGAAGTGCACCGCGACTTTTTTTTGTGGTTGTGAAGTCGTGGGGTGGTTTGAAACTCACATAATTTTTGGGTTGCTTCGCGTGTTACTTTCGCGGGGTTCGATTGTTACGAACACTTTTTGTCCACACAACATCAAGGTGTCGTGATGTTGGGCTGTCATCTCCGTTTTGCCATATGACCCATTATGTTCCATCTTGTCCCGGACACTACAAACAGACACGGAGACATTGCGAGGTTAGCAGGTTTCCATAAACGGCTCGATGCGTTCTTTAATGTTTCGAGGGTCGTCTCGTCCCGTTTTCGGTTGATTCCAGATACATTAACAAGTACAGAGAGCTACCGATTAGTTCTACAGAGCAATATTAAC
Organism: Rhabditoides inermis; assembly: GCA_963966185.1. Classification (NCBI taxonomy): domain Eukaryota; kingdom Metazoa; phylum Nematoda; class Chromadorea; order Rhabditida; family Rhabditidae; genus Rhabditoides; species Rhabditoides inermis. Next base: position 72,700 of record CAWZYM010000266.1, read on the forward strand.
TTCAATGGCAGTATTTTAGAGAAGAACGTCATACGATTTTTTCTTATGAATCTTACGCATTTAAATGTATAGGTCAGTAAAAAGAAATGTAATAATTATCAATCATCTACTTTTTGACAGCGTACCTAAGCTTCTATAAGTACTTCCAGACCACAAATCAGATCAATCAATCAATACATCTATCGACTAATACTGGTTCTCTATTTTAATAATGTTATATCTAGCGCGCACAGCGCGCTAGTCAGATAAGATAGAAGCGTATGGCATGTACCTTCACCACACTACAACTCAGAAGTTTGTAGAGCATTGATCACAACAGAAAACACGCTCAACCGTCGAACCTTTAAGATGTTTTAGCGCTTGGTTGCGAATGTTAGTTCTGTATGTACGTTTCAAGTTAACATCTAAAGCATTTCATTAGCATTTTTCAGAGACTTTTTTCATTATAAATTGGAGCCGTTTCACGGACTATGTGAAAACTACATCATCACGTATATCACATGACGACTATATTAGTTAACCTTACGAAAACATGAATCTTCATTAAATCAAAAACCGAAAAGCAATGTTTCATTTATCAAGGAATGTAAATGTCATCGGAACATTTCAGAGGTAGTGTATCCTCTGATTCTGAGTATGTCACAACTCACAAATCAAGTCACGTTTAACGACGGTACATATCAAATGTTCTGCCACAATATATACACAGCAACTTTTTAGTTCATGAAATAAACATTCAAACAATTTTGACTTTTCACGAAGAGCCACAGTAGCGGATCCTGTTTGCATTGTGCACATGGGTAGCCCAGGGGGGCCACCAGTATCCAAAAAAAAAGTTTACAGTTTTTTGGTGTTACGTTCAGTTTCCGGTTGCTCAAACGTGGCAGCTTTACGAACGCAATGAGGCGGTTTGCAAATCGCGTACTCATCCAAAGCGGAATAGACCGAGTGGCCGAGTAGTGTAGTTTTCGGCCTGCCAAGCTTGTGGCGCAGCTTCCTGTTACTGCATGCTGATTTGATTTTGGCTTGAAAAGTTTGAAACTCTTCAGTAGCCCCTATTAGATAAGTGTTTATACGTTCTACGCTAACGTAGTTGTCTCGCTGTCTGTGCTCTTTTGTTTTCTAAACAAGGTATAAAACGTAGCGTTGTTCACAGGTTGTTTCGTTGCATGCGGCATTTTCACTTGTTTTGCTGCTCACGGCAAATGGCTCTCTCGTGAAGTTGTTTCGCTGTATCATAAGTCATAAGATGGGAAATCGATGCCAGGGAAGATTATTTCATGAAAATTGTATTGTTACGCCTTCTTTCAGTACTGATGCTAATAGTTATTTCCAGAAAGTTTCACAAAAAAAAGTTTCACAACTTCTCCCCGTACATCCATATACTACAAGAACACGTGTAACTCTTTCTTTTCTTGTCCAAACAAGCGGAACTTGTATTTACAAACACAAACTTACTCTGTCTGATTACCTATCAAAATTCTTCCTACAGTTACTTACGTGTACTCTAGTTGTTTGACCAATTGCAAATATAATTTTGCTCCATACGACGTCTGCATAACTGTTATCATACTATCCTAACACGAGTCTGTAGAAAGAAAAGAATTTGAAAATTGTGTAGAATAACGGCTATTAGGAAATCGCACCACGCACCACCGCACCACCGCACCACCGCACCACTACACCACCGCACCACCGCACCACCGCACTACATTTTACGCACAACAGCACCATCGCACCACATTTTATCGCACCACCGCACCATCGCACCTTATTTTATCGCACCACCACACCATCGCACCACCGATCGCATCACCACTTATGTAGAAGTCGAGTGAGAGTGATGTTTGAGCGAATCAGATAGGACACCATGATTTAAGTCACTAACTATATTACTTTTGAAAACAAGTAACATCAATTTGAAACGAAATTATATATAAAAACGCATGAGCAAAACGCTTGTTACGACACTACGCGTGAAAAATGATAGTCGTGAAGCTTATAGGCGGTGGTGCGATCGGTGGTGCGATGAAGCGTGGTGCGATGGAATGTGGTGCGGTGGTGTGGTGGTGCGTGGTGCGAATTCCTAAATGCCGAAACATAGTAGTAGAAATAAAATATAGTAGAAAAAACAATAGACGTTCACATCAGTAACAAAAAATCTCAGAAACACGTTTATTTCTGGCCGTTACTGAATTTAAAGACTTTGCGCCGATTATCATCTGCTCGCGAAACGCAGCAGAGCACTGAAAATTATAATCAGATTATTGTCGCTTTGTTTCCACTAACAGATGTATGTACTTTTTTCCACACTCTCTATTTCTTATCATGTCTGTCGCACAAATGTAAATCGAAAGCTCGTCAAATAATCTATTCAACGGAACTGACTAGATAGTTCCAGTAGAAAATGTTACCGTATAACAAATCTTTAATTTCAACCCTTTCTTTTGGCGCATCTGTCATCCAGAAAGTCTATGCATACCTCGCCTCGCCACCGCAACAGTAGCATGCCGGAACTCTGCGATGAAGTAGAGTGTGACGAGTGGATCGACAATGGGGAAGACGCATATGAAGACGGTGAGACGGCGCGAGAGAAAGCCCAGCTCCCAGTCGATGATCGGCGCCAGCTGATTCACTCCTATCGGAACGTACGAGAACACCGTCGGAATCATCGCCTCAATAGGCAATCAGCATTTTACACCGTAAAATCGTGACTATGTAGATGAAAACTGAAATTTCTGACTTGGTGCGAGCTGAGATCACCTGATTAGCTGAGCTGATCGTGAGATTAGATTACCGGATTAGCTGGTTAGCTGAGATCAGAGACGAGCTGAATACCTGCACGACAAGCGCCTTGAAGAGTCTGGTGTGCATGTTGCGGGTGGCTTGGGAGAGGCTGGTCGCTGGCACCGCCCGCACCGTGCGCACCGCGCAGTACACGGCAGCTGCACGACGTGTGATGACAGTGTGGGATCGGAACCCCCACCTGATATGGGCAGCATGAGAAAGACGGCGAGGCTGCCGAGTGCGGCGAGCGCGTGCGGTGAGAGTGTCCGGCCGGCAGGTGAGTCCTGCGAACGTGGGTAGGACGTGTAGAGTGCTTGAGGATTGAGGTGTGGTCTCTTCGAAACAGCTACTTCAAAACGCCTTCGAACACGCTGTACATTTCCTGTTGCGTTACTGTGTCTCTATACTCTCTTGGCAGATAGATTATTATAAACACGCTGTTTGATCTTGTTTCGAAGGCGCTTCGAAGTCAGTATCGAAGGGAGTTTCGAAGAGACTGACCGCTACTGTATAGCTCACCCGCCACAAGCGATAGCCGACGGTGACGCAGTCGCGAATGTCCATGTGGTATTCGGCGAGCAGAATGGGGTGGAGAACGGCGACGTCCTAGAAACAGATCACGTATTGGTTGAGGTCCGTCTGTAAAAGTCAAACGGTCAAGACCAAACAGTGAAGGCGAAAGCTGTTTGGAAATGACTTCGAACAACTAGTTGAGTTTGCTCATCGCGCACCTACCTGTTCAGGTAGTACGAACAGCGTGTTCATGACTGCCGCGAATCCGAGGATGATTCCGCCGGCGATCGCCAGCCACAGACACACCCAGCGGGGAGACGAGAACAGGTGGGGCGCGTGTCGGGAACTCGAACAGACTTGATTTACTACATATATCTCATAATTATTAAATTTCAGTTTTCTTCAAATTCCTTTACAGTTTTAGCTGAATTAGCCCTAGCACAAACTCTGTCCCCCCCTCCCCCTCTCACTGTTGCCACAACTCACTGCACGACAACCACATATCGGTAGAAGAAGTGGAAGGCTAAAGTGATGAGTGTGCATATGAATGTGGATAGGTATAGTGTGAAGAGGACGGGCTGTGCCCATGTGGGAGCCGCTCGGATGAGGGGCGACATGGAGACGGTGAGGTAGGAGGCGTGCGTGGTTAGAACCACCTGAAGTCGAGTTTACGCTCTTTGCTTCGCAAATTGTTTCAGTGCCCGGTAGACTATTATGAATTATAACGCTCAAGATGACTGTTATTTTTTTCAATTTGACAACGACGCAGTTCGAATCGTTTTGTTATCGTCGTAAGTTGCCGTGACGTGATGAAGTAAAATCGAAAAACGCAAAGAAGTAATTGTGGATTCATGTTTAAGAGAGTCTCACATGAGTGACTCAATGGTTGAGGTTGAGTGAGACGGACCACAACACACAGCCTAGAGTCAGCCTCAGCGGCGCATCGTACTTCTGCTGTGCTACCTATATCTTCTCACTGGCAGATGGAGATGGTCATAACCCACTGGGACACACACGGCGCTGCTCACTCCGAAGCACATGTTGACGACTGCGAACGCGGCGATGAACAGCCGATACTCGCGCAGCGTCCGGCTCGCCTTAGACCCGAAGATGATCTGATATCTATTTTTTGCGTTAGGGGGATAGGGAAAACGTTGTCTTGCCTAGTAGCTTTTTTATTAAAAATTTCAATACACAATGCATTTTTGAAATCGGTTTCTTCTTCTTTGCAACTACTGTAGGCTAAATCGTAAGATTGAAAAAAAACTGTAAGTCAAGTGTTATTACGGAATCAGGTTTCGCGTGTCTTCTTACCGCCAGTAGAAACAGATTTGCCAGCAGCGATAGTGCGGTGGTGAGAAATGTGAGGTAAGTGACGGATTGATAGCTAGACTCGTCAATGGTTACGTTAGCCATTGGAGAAACGGTGAAAACTAGAGTGATATCGAAATGTTACCAGTTAAAGACGAAAAAAGGCAGTTATCTCATCACGTGTTGGCGCAGTAGCAAATTGAATGCAAATTTAATTACGCTTTATAGAGTTATGGAAACGGCGTGCAGTTCTCATTGAGATGGAAGATCGCAGAAAGTGATATCGAAACGAATCAAAACGTCAGGTTCTCGTGTACAAATTATGGATAAAATAACTGCACATTCTGCTCATTGGTGAACCTTGTGATTGTGTGTTTATAGTTTTTGTCCATAAAAAATATTGTATTCAAACATTCAAGCTTGAAGTTTTTTTTCATGTTCATTTGAAAATAATACCATCAGTTCAAATATATCCGCTTTTCACGAGTGTTCAGTGAGGCTGAGACTAAGAGTCGAGGTTTACTTCACGTTGCCGCCTGACTGCTTGTCACTATCTCGAAGGGATAGCGGATGTCTCCACCGATAAGAGCGCCGTGGAATGAGCGAGAGCTGCAAAGCGCCGGCGATAAGACTGGGTATGTAAGGAGGGGCTGTTGGAGATAGAGAAAGATATCAGGGCTCGCTGTCTGAGCACACCGTCCGCCACTTTTTGACATTTTTTGGTGAGCAGTGTTCATATATAGGCATGTTGCAGAATGCGCTCCGCTCTGCTCGCTCTTCTCCTTGTTGCGGTCGCCGCTGCTATGCCCGCTGACATCCTTGTGAGTTCATAGAGTCTCTCTCTCTCTTTCTCTCTCTCTCTCTCTCTCTCTCTCTCTCTCTCTCTCTCTCTCTCTAACGAGAGACCCTTTTCAGCAGGCGGCGGCGCAGAGGGACGGCAGCCCCGTGCTTGGCGGCATGCTGTGCAGCGTGTGCGAGGACCTCTACAACGTGGGTTTCAGGTTTATCTAATAGTAAAAAAGTTTCCTATGGCCTGTTTCTATAGTTTCGAATAGCTTGTGCGACAGTGAACAATTTGAGGGACACAGGCGCAAACGAGACACACTTACTTTCTCCTATTCACCACTGCGCGTAGTCAGACACGAGGAAGAAAAAAAAACTGGCGCTTGGCCAAAAAAAGTTTCAAACTCACGGCGGAGATAGTGCTCCGTGCACTCACATGCGCGCGCGCGCGAATGAGATTAGTGAAACAACATGGCTCACGTGAGCTAGATAACAAGAGAGAGAGAGAGAGAGAGAGAGAGAGAGAGAGAGAGAGAGGGAGGGAGGGAGGGAGAGAGAGAGAGAGAGAGAGAGTCATCTCCTTCGTTGCAGACGGGCGAGCAGGACGGCGAGAGCGCGCTGAAGGCGGAGGTGACGAAGCTGTGCGGCAAGCTCGGCTTCTTTGACTCCACCTGCGAGACCATGCTCGACGACGTGAGTGTGCCTTCCTTCCATCAACACCTTTCACATCTTTCCCACCACTGCTATATAACCACCCTAGTCGAGTGACTCTAATCGAGTCACCACCACTTTGTGAAACACGTCTACAGTACAAGTTACAAGTCCTAACGAGTCAAAAAGCCACTGGAGTTCAGAGTTGAAAAAACCTAAGGATTGCAGGTGATGGACACGCTGGTGCAGGAGCTGAACCAGAAGGTCGGGCCGCTGGTCGCGTGCGAGAAGTGCAACATGTGCGCGTAGACACACGAACACTTCCACATTGTACATATTGTGAAACGATAAAACGCTTTGATGCTTCACGACTGACGATTCGTGCACTATATCCGCTTAAGGTACGTAGCAAATGAGCTCTGAAGGGGCGATGACTTCAAAAATAAAAGCACTCGTGGAACGATGTTGTCTTTTTTTAGATATGTATTTGTGCGCGTATGTTTTTTCCTCTTCTCGAAATCATTAACTTTGTTGAGGTGTTTCTCATTTGATCCGTGATCTGCTCGTTTTTTTTTTCAATTAACAGCGATAAGAGAGTATGGGATAGAGACGTTGCACTCACTGCAGTGTGCAGAAAAAACCGAGCTGCAGCTACGTGGAATAACTGGTTTGAGACCAGAATGGCTACTGATAAGGACACATATTTGAGATAAGGGAACAGAATTGAGACTCGCATGTATGGAATGTCGCATGTATCAAATTATCAACAACAAAAAATTAAAGAAGACATCGTCTCGTTAATTTGATTGAATTCATAGAATTCCATATTCTTGGAAAACAATGTAGTCCTCGGGGATATGTTGAGAGAGGTGGTGTCGGACGTCTTGAAATCCGTTATTGAGTCCGTAGATGGTGCTGTGAATCAATCAATCAATCGTTTATCCGGAATCGTTATATCTGAATGTGAATATGACAACACAATCATAATGATATGAAGCATACAGTAATGCCTAGGATGCTAGATACATAATAGGCTAACGCCGGGGAAAGACAGGTAGGCTGACGAGGTTAGTGGTGGGAAGACGATACTTGATCGATAATCATTCCTGGACCATTAGAGTACCATCCTTGACGTGTAGAGATCCGGGGTTCCTTTGCTTCCATGCCAATTAGTATCTCCTCGTGCCATAGCTGCTTCCACATGAGGGTATGTACTTCCCGCCGCCTCACTGGTTGCTCGGGAAGGATTTTTGTCGATGACCGAACATTCGGCGGCGGTGGGGCAAAATGAGGACCCGACCGCACGCCGCGGGAAAAGAAGAAAAATATCCCTCTGTGAATCCTTCTGTATATATCATAAGAGTAGATACTGGTTTCATATTATAGCTGCACAACATACTCGAAAAAAAAGTTGACTCCGACCAAGTGGAATCGAACTAGCGACCTTGATTTATTTTCACCGATCCGCGCCTCCGGTAGTCATGTATTGTAAGTTAATTTAACACATACGTAAACAGTGATTCTGAGCTCTGTTGGCGGAAAGTGGCATTGGCAGTCTGGGCAAGCCTTCACTGTCCAATTCACTATTCGATTCGGACCGACAGATGATCGGTCTCGCTGCCTGCTGCACATTTCCCTGCAACATCATTCTGCGCTCATGAAATTCACCGTTTTCACTACCATCTCGCATGCCGTTGTCATTCCCATCTCGCTTTGCATACCCGCCTGTCTGTCTCCCCTCCACTCTCCGTCGCCCTTGCCTGCCACAATCAGTGCGCATCCAAGCCTCGCCGAGAGCGCCCCTCCCTCCCCATCCACTATGGCCGGATTCCATGACAAGTGCTACGAAAAGTGAGCCGGCCGGGTTGGGTGGCGCTAGATGACGCTGTTGGGCCAACTGTCTGTCGTGAATCACCTCTTCGCTCTACCTCTCACCCTTCAGGTTTCACGGTCAGAAGGCCACCGTGTACCCGGCCGAGTTCCTCGAATCGCTCCAGGACCTCGACGTCGTCACTGCCAACATCCACAAGATCGCCGTCTCCATCAACGAGATAATCAAGGTATACGGTAGCGTACCGTACGCTGCTGCGGGAAATGCTGTAGCTCACCGTGTTTCAGGAGCAGGGCGTGTGTCGCTACAGTAAGACGGCGCTCGCGCTCAACTTCTACGGTGCTAACGTGAGTATCGATTGGATATCGATTGATGTATTGATTTGGTTTGATTTGCAGCTGTGGAGCGAGACGGAGAAGGTCAAGTTCTCCGCCGCCCGCGAGACGCTCGACAAGGTGGGCGGAGCGTGAATGGGCGGGGCTAGCTCCGATTCAGATCGCTCCCATCCAGCTGCAGTTCTCCAAGGACTGCGCGGCGCAGGTGATCGACCCGATCAAAGCGTTCCAGCTGGTGAGTGGGGGGCGGGGCTTGGAGGGGCGGGGCTGATTGCATGGCTTGGATTGCAGGACACGCTGAAAGAGACGTACGTGGTGATGAAGGCGCTGGACAAGCTGCGCCACGACATGGAGAACGTGAACAAGAAGCTGAAGAAGAAGCCGGACGACGCTGAGATGAAGACGAAGAGCGACGACCTGACCAGGCAGCACAACGAGCAGATGGAGACGGCCAAGAAGGCGCTCGCCAACTTCTACGAGAAGGTAGGGCTCCGCCCTCGCTGACCACGCCCCCTTTTGCAGACGAACACGCTGGCTCCCGTCATGGACAAGTTCGCCGAGCTGGAGAAGACGCGCAACGCGGCCATGATCGAGCTGATGAAGAGCGTGAGTAGTGTGGGGTACGGTACTGTGGTTACGGTACTTTGAATTGAGTACTGTATTTGTGGATCTAGCAGTTCGAGTTATTGTACATTGCGGTCACGATACTTCATTTTAGGCGCTGGCCCCATAGACGTCTGACCACATCAATATCAAATCACAAGCATCACAACATCACTAAAACGAAATTCAACTTGCCTTACGATAAAATGTGTTCCACCTTATTTAATAATAGCTGTTTTACGGGATCGTTACATTTTATTTAATGTTTATCTGCCGTGACATAACAAACACGATAATGTGAATATTGCGAACAGGGTATGGCAAATATGGAGCTGGCCTTGGGCTTATTGGTGTAAACAATCAGCTACTTATGGGGGGCTCATACCTATTACAAAACAGATAAAATGGGGTGTGGAGGGGAAGGGGGGAGGGGGAGAAGGGTGTTGTAATAATGAGAGCAAGATAAATAAACAAAATCAAGAAAGGAACGAGGGTGGGATACCAAACTCTGTGAAATTAAGACTTGATAGCAGTGTTTTCAATTCATGGATATTGTTTATTTCTGAAAGTTGTGATGGCAGTGAATTCCACTATTTCGATACTCTTGGTGTGAACCGATGTTGATTTTTGAAGTGAGATGGAATGAGAACTTGCATATTGTGTGATCGTGTATTGTTCTATGATTTTTGCCACTTTTTACGTGTTTTTTTTTTTGAAAAAGAGGCAGGAACGTCCTACATACCTTCTTCACATGCATTTGTGGTGAAAACACGGATTAAAAGAAGAAACGAAATAGCATTATCAGACAGCACAGTAGCTCCCGTCGTCGGTTAGTATCCCAACCCGGTACAACCGCACTCTTCCCAGAAACTGTCTCCCCAGAGTTAACAGAAGAATAGGATTCTGAATGCAGATGACGTCAACATGGGATTCTGACGTCAATGCAGATGCAATACCCGTGCGTGCTGAGATAGGATTCTGAGATTCTGAAGACCGGCAGGACCCGTAGGATTCTTCCCGGTGTTCTGAAGTCAATTCAGATGACGTACACGTTAGATTCTGGTGCGAAGATATGACGTGTACGTTGTACATAGAATTCCATTCAACATACTTATAATAACACAATTACACTTACCGCATTTACATAACTTGTGTTTAATGTTGAATAACAACTCATACATAATAAGAGATGAACATTTCCTCTACTTTTTTTTTGAACAGCGTGTATTCCGTTCACGGGTATTTTGTTAAAAAGAACATTGTGTAACATAGGGCAGAACTTTTTTTTGTATTTTGTAGCCTTACAATATTGTTTTGTTATATTGTCTCAAATCTGTCCACAAAACGCAAGCCTAAGTGAGTAACCTGAGTTTCTGAAACTGAAAAAAAAAAGTTTCTGAAAAGCGATGAAAGTCGAGAAACATGTGCACACTGTACGTTTGAAACCGCCTCATGAAACATATAATTGAGAGAAAATTTGAATCATAAGAGATGAGTGTTTATAGGCGTTTTATGCATGTGCTTCTGTTGCATTAGGTCCATACAAACTGCTCCCTACCGTTCATAAGTGTAGGTAATCAGAAATGTACTATAGTTTAAAACCGCGTGCAGAACGTGCTAGAAGGAGTGTATATGTAGTTCCGCCTGACTATGCAATGGTTTTTCCTTATAATTTTACCATGATCGCTGAGTGTGTACCTGTCAAAGGCCAAACAACATTGCCGCATAATTGATTCAGACATTAATCGAATAACGAAAGGCCCGATGAAATTACTCAGAGCATTCTTGATTACGAGAATGAATCAGCTCTCATTTTCTAGCTACACATAGATTAATGCATTAATGTACTCGATTGTGATTTTTAAGTTGTGACATCGGTGAATTAGTGCATAGATGAAGATGCGTTAAAAGTTTGGATGTGACTTGATAATTGCTTTGCCGCACCGGAAAGAAAACTGATCGATGTGGGACACTCGTTCATCATTTCATGTTGTCGTTTCTCTGATGTTGTCATCGCGATTCTGTTTCTAAAACTTTGTGAGTGCCATATTCTCGATCTCTCCTCTCTGAAAAAAACAGCTTTATATCTGCGTACAATCGATCCCTCTCATATCCCGTGTTATCACCAAAATTCATATGAATAAACTATATATAATCGTGAAAATACTATTTAGTAAAACATTATTTTCTGGTACTAGTCTTTTCAATAGTCTCATTACTAAGTTGAGTGTTTTTTTTCATCGAGTAACTTTTTGGAGCAGTGCTTTTATAGTGTTTGTAGAGTTTTCACTTTAAAATCTGAGATTGAACCTGAAAAAAAACCTATTTTTTAACTTCTTAGGTTACCTGTTTTATCATTAGTAGACAGTCTCATCACATCAATTTTTTAATGTAATTTGCTGTGTGATTTCTTCCCTTTTGCTTCATTCAATTATCAACACAATTCTGTTTTCTCTTATTTATCACGCAGAACAGATGTTAATCACTTGACGCGAAAATAGCGTTACAAATAGTTGAACACGCTCAATTAACTATTTATAAAACAAAGAAAAAAATTCCATCACGCAAAAACAGGAAATAACAATTGACTGAAACAAATTCGCTTCGTAATCACTTGTTGTGTTGTTTTGTGAGAGAAAATAGGAGTTTGTGTGTTTTTGAATCGTACCTACTGTTCCTCTGATTAGTGAAATACTTAGCTTAACAAGAACGAGCGAGCGAGAGAGAGAGAGAGAAGTGTTAGATACATGTGATCTGGTTTTGTATATTAATGTCATCTGTGATCTTTTTAGTAACTTCAATCAAGTACAGAAATAAGACTTTATTTCGATTCTCATTGTGAGTACGAAATACTTATTGAAGCACAGGTGTTTCGTTAGTGACAGGTGATTGTTCGTCGTACACGAGTACTATCCACACTCTCGACCGCTCTTTGATCACTTCACTTTTCTACCAACTTTTCCATGAACCTGCTGTAATAGATCCACCGGCCCGGGCAACCCCTCAATTTCTCGGTCTGATACTGACAGGGACCGGGTTGATCTCTTTCACATTTGCGTCGGCTCGCGCACTGCGTTGTGTGATCATCTCTCAGTGATTGCTTCTCTCTGATTGCCCCTCTCGCCAAGCGCACGGCTCCTCTCTCACCTCGCTCGATGGTGGTGGCGAGTACATTCCTGATGAGAGTGAGAAGACAGTTTTTTCAGAGTGTATTGAGTCAACGTATTCTAATCTCACCAACATGTATTTTGCGCCACTCACTAATTCGTTTCCTTATAATGAGCCAACTCTATATCACCCACTTTCTCATTGCCAGAACAATACGCACACTCGCGCCAAACATTCTCTAGACTCTGTTGTCGCGCCAGTCTTCCTTCTCTTCCAGCAGTCTCTTTCCGTCTGTGTCGTTCTCTTATCATGGAGGATAGGAAATGTGAGACTCGAAATGTGTGACGGTTCCCGAATGAGTCGATCACCGGCCCAATGCTTTCACGGCCACACTTTCCAAACTGCTGAAGAGGATATGCGCGGCGCAGATGACAGACACTGCCTTCTCACCTCTCGCCAGTTTGGTTTCCGTGCCGAACCATGTGCGCACAGATCGTCGAGTATCATGCCCAGTGGTCGCGTGATCTCACCGACGAGCTATGTAGTCGACTGCCATTATGTAGATTACAAGAAGGCGCTCGACTGCATGAATCATTCCATGCTGTCCGCAGTGCACTCGCGGGGACCAGATCTTTTCTGTGCGATAGCGCGCGTACTTTGTATCGCTTCTCCCCACGCACAGTGAACTGCGGTGTTCCACAGGGAAGCAGTCTCGGGCCTCTTTTTTTCAATGTGTTCATTAACAACATTGTTGAATTAGTTCTCAAGGCATCGAGACACTATCAAAGGGAACTAGTGAAACTAGTTCTTCAAATGAAACAACCAATCAAAATCAAACGTTAAAAGATCAGAACCCCGAGAATTTTCATTAAATTCGCTATGCAATTTATCATTTTAGGAGGTGCTAACAAGTAAAGAGGAAACTCATTATTCATATATTCACACCATTCATGAGGCAGTCGCAAAGTGTAATTAGTAGTTGGTTTCTTCTAATTCATAAGTTGATTGATAACAGTCGAATTTTACATCTGTGTTTCACGACAAATTATTGCGTAATTCATAGCGAGAAAAGAAAATGCATTGTAATTAACGAGTCACATTGCAAACAGATGTAGGAAAAAGATACTCCCTCCGATTCCATTTCATTTTCATTTCGCAATATCCATTAAAGGCACAGTGGCGCTTAGGTTTTGACTTTGTTTCATTGCTTGACCCAGGGAAACACGAAACTATCAAAGAAAACGCGAAAGAACGGCGTTTCCGCGTTACCTACACGCTTACCAACATGTGTACGTGCGAAGCTTGGTAAGGCGAATTCGAACTTCGCGCCAAAATGCTTTTCCGAAAGTTGAGCTCTGTGCACATCTCGTCGATATAAGTTCTACAGCACATGTCGTTGTAGTGTTGTGGTAACGCTCACAGTTCACGGACCATGCTATGCCGGTTCGATTCCCGCTACGTGCGATCAGGTTTGCCAAGTTCTCGAGGGTGAATTTCGATGAACCTTGGTGATTCTAAACGCCCCTGTGCCTTTAAACAACTTTATTTTTTTCGATTTCTAGTAACATGTGGTTTAATACCATTTTTCGATTATCGCGTTTTCATTAAAGGACTTATCCGGGCAATAATTTATATTGCCATTGTATCGTTTTTAAAAGTGGCGGAAAAAACTAGAATTTATGCCTACTGGTTAGAAATGTTCAAAAGTTTGTAGGAAAAAGAGTTATAAGGAAAAATGTCTTCATAGTCCATTGTGGAGTACTGCCATGTCTCGATCACATTCATAAAAACTCGGTCAACGCAGTTTTGAGGGACTCGGTTTATTAGTTAACTAACCTGAAAGTATTTTCATATCTTTTCAAATAGGCGAGAAAACTCATAATGACTGATTTCCCAAGGTTTTTCGTGGCAGGACAATTGTTATTTCCCGTAAACATCCTTTAATTATCAGTTAGAAAATCTACAAAACGTGACTTCAGCAAGAATTGCCAAGAAGACTATAATAGGCTCGCACTTGGCTCAGCATTTTTTGGTGAAAACATTATCGTGGACACATATATCTAATCCGCGGTTCTACCCACATGACCACGTGGCGTATATATGAAAACTCACTTTGTTCACTTTTTGTTGTTCACTTGCTCTACAAAGTGCTTGAATGCGTCTTCCATGTTCTCACATACACCTCCTCCTCAGCTACGCTCACTACTCGGATAAGAAAACGTGTTCCAAAACAGGCGCACATATTTACGTTCTGTTTTCTATCTCTACGACTGTATCATACTCTCCAATGTGCAATAATTTTTCTTCTCGTTCACGGTACGGCAACCACCTGCCCGCATATTTTCACATCATTCCGTAACTTTTAATAATCATTTCGTCTCTTTTCAATTTTCGTCTTGCGTTTTTGGTCTCACTGAATGTGAGATCATCCAACCGTACCAATTGCGCGCTTAGCGGTCTGATGTTGAGGGTCATTTGGAGTTACACATCTTTCATCTTTCACAGTTGTTAACTTTTTTGACTTTCGTCTAACCGACCGCCGATAATTCGCGTGCCGTGAGGAAAATCCTATATCAAATGCATCAAATCGAACCGCTCGAGTTGCGAAACACTAATTGTCGAGTTTTCGTTTGCCGACTATGTCGTTTTGAGAAACCGTTTCGTTGAGAGATGCTAGCTGGCCATGAGATCCCGTCTCCTTCCGTTCCACTCGGACAGATCATCCTCTCCGTCTATGCCTGGTTCTCCATGGCCGTCTACGCTCTCGTTCTATGGATCGTCGGTCAGAAAAGAGGACAGATAAAAGCGACCAACTCATTGTTTCTCATAATCAAATATCAGGTATATTGTAATTCATTACGATTTGGTAGATTATGAATTACAGGCGATTGCGGAGTTTTTGATATTCTTCCTCATTGAGCTCACTATGCGGCCGAGAAAGTATAGGTGAGCGGAAAAGGATTAGTTATAAGCAATATGGAGTTCACACCACCACACCACCACACCACCACACCACCACAACATAACACCATCACACCACCACATCTTAACACAACCACACTATTCTCTACGACTGATTAAATGTTGATGGTGTGGTAGTACGGTGGTGTGGGTTATGTGAGTGGTGTGGTGGTGTGACGGTGTGGTGGTGTGATTTCCTATTCGCCTTAGTTATACATACAAGTAGACCGCGCCAGTGTTTTTAGTATGATGTTTTCTACTTCACTTCTACACAGAAGGCCTGTGTGTGCTTTCATGCTTGTTTCGCTCACGATTGCAATCAATTTAGTAATAACTGTTTTTTTGTAGCCAACAAACAGAAAGGCTGTTTGTTGGCACATGACGAATCGTCTTTTGAATAAGAGTATCAATCTAAACATTTTTCTGAGAAGTTGTAAAGACTACCACGTGAAAGATCATTGTACCACATACAATCCATAACTTCCAAATGTTTCGTTTATGAACATATCTTTCGAAAACAGTTTTTTTTGTCATTTCGTACTCGAGAAATATCTCTTCTGCAATTTTGCACGTTCTCGTCTGAAAACTTGTTATTCACTTCCTACATTTATTTATAACAGCCCAAGGTGAAATGTAACGAATAAAACACATTGCTGCAATAATGAGTGATGAATAATAAATAATGCAAACGGTATCAATGTGTAATTTTTAAAGTAACAGTGGCGACTTATTTTTGACTCGAAGTATTATTAAAAATTATATTAATCTAACACATTCGCAGTTTTTGCGAAAGAACGACGATTCTGCATTACTTTCGAGTCTGCCACTGCCAAGGATGCAGACGAAAATTTGAATTACCCGCCAACGCTTCAATATTGCACGTTGGGGTCGGAGACATAAGCGCAAATGAACGATGCCCTTTCACTTGCTTCATGGCTCAGTGCATGTGCGCTGCGTTGTGGCCCTCGAGCTTCGCGGGTTCGATTCCGGTCACCGCCGAATGTTTTGCTCGTGTGAAAATAAGGAGTTGTGGCAGAATATTCGCGGTTATGGCAGAAATAGGTCGCCACTGTTCCTTTAAAGAAGGCCTCCACGGAAAACAACATTAGGGGTCAATATTTACAGAAAATCGTGAATTAAGTATATCTACAAAAAAAATTTCTTCGCGAAAATCTGCATAACCAATATTTTTCGGCAGTACGAATACTATTGACCGTCAGACTGGGCGCAAGATTTTGGCATTTTGCCAGTGCCGCAAGATCGCCCCCAATCAGCTGGGCAGGCGCAGTCGCCGAAACCCCACAAGACGAGTTCGCGCAATTTTGTTGATCGATTGAGTGTTCAGCTGGCACAAGATGAAAAAAGCCGCGCGGGTCACGCACACTCTCCCTCACTGCCGCTGCTTTCCCGCGCTTATCATGCGCTGACCCAGCGATAGACACGGTAGTGAACAGGGAAATTAGTCTCGCCACGAATACATGCGCCAGTATGTCACTGGGGCGCGGTATTTAGCGCCGGTTGGCACGTTCCTCAGAGTTTTTCTTTAAGTAGAAATGAAAGGGTAAACAATTTCAATACAAAGCATTTATGTAGTAACTATGACTATCGATATTAAAAACAACTGTCATTTTAATGTGTCGGAAAAAAAGTTTAAAAATGTGTTTCAGGTATTTTTTCAATTGGGATAACTCTCCTAGCTGGTTGCCAGAATTTAACTATTTCACTCTGTCACTTTTCAGAAACACGATTTGCATCGGTGAGAACTTCTTGCAGTTTGTTCTTATCATTTCCTTTTCTTTTCAATTTCTCTCTCTCTCCCTCCTTCCCTCCTTCTCTCTCTCTCTCTCTCTCTCGCTCTCTCTCTTTTCAAAACGTCTTTTCTCTAGGAAACTTGGTACTCGCTCTCAATCGCCTCACTGTCTTCTACAAGCCAATGGAATACGATAAGGTTTTTATAATAACACTACACAACTTTGAAAAAAAATTCGATTCTGAATTCTACTGTTACAGATATGGTCGCACCGCAACATCTTTCTCTACTACTGTCTGGTGTGGTCTATTTCGTTCGCGTCCACCTACTGGATGTATCCTCTCTATGGCGATGAAATCTACTTTGTCATCCTCCCCAATGGAATCATGCAAATGTACGGAGGCACCGTCAGCGTTGTGAGTGCTTATCACTAGTTGAAAATCGTCTGACGCTAACAAGTAGTAATTGAAGTAGCGAGACACACGATACATTGTAGCTGCCTCATTCAGACCAACAATGTTGATGCGACGATGTGTGATAGGTGATCAGGTAGATAACACCTGTCAGAGAAAGAAGTGAGGCATGTAAGGTGACTGGAACAATGAGGTTTTCTATTACGTGAACGTGCACAGACATCGAGAGAAAATAAATTCAACCGTCAGAAATGACGCCTTCTTTCCAGTTGGAAGGCTACAAGACGTCGCTGGTAGGTGGTCTGGTCGTCGTCACCTGCACGGCCATCTACGCGGCCTGCGCGTTCAAGGCACAACAACTGGTGAGCACTCAGAAATGTGCTGATCAAATCCTCTCACACTGTTCACAAACCGAGAAGATTAGTGTTTAGTTGAACCGTAGAATGGTTTAGGATGGAAATCATAGCAATGTCGATTTATCAGTCAGTTTCGATAGGAGAGCGCCAGTGACTATAACAGTGACTATTACATTGTTCTACATTGTTCATTCACAAAAAAAAACACATCGCTCTCGCGTTTTGACCGAGCCAGTGATGATATTGACGCTACAGTACTAATACATATGTATATGGTTGTACATGAATATACATATACATTGCAGCACTCTCACGACATGCGGGGTGTGGTGGAGAAGCGTCTGCTTCTCCTCGCAGTCCTCACCTTCCTCCCTCTGGTAGTCGAGATCGTGCGCTCGCTCGTCCAGTCGGCCGCCCTCCTCTCTCGCGACATGGACATGGTCAAGCTCACCACGGAGATATCGTGCGTTGTCGGAGGGGCTGATGTGGTGTGTGTGTGTGTGTGTGTGTGTGTGTGTATGTGTGTGTGTGTGTGTGTGTGTGTGTGTGTGTGTGTGTGTGTGTGTGTGTGTGTGTGTGTGTGTGTGTGTGTGTGTGTGTGTGTGTGTGTGTGTGTGTGTGTGTGTGTGTGTGTGTGTGTGTGTGTGTGTGTGTGTGTGTGTGTGTGTGTGTGTGTGTGTGTGTGTGTGTGTGTGTGTGTGTGTGTGTGTGTGTGTGTGTGTGTGTGTGTGTGTGTGTGTGTGTGTGTGTGTGTGTGTGTGTGTGTGTGTGTGTGTGTGTGTGTGTGTGTGTGTGTGTGTGTGTGTGTGTGTGTGTGTGTGTGTGTGTGTGTATGTGTGTGTGTGTGTGTGTGTGTGTGTGTGTGTGTGTGTGTGTGTGTGTGTGTGTGTGTGTGTGTGTGTGTGTGTGTGTGTGTGTGTGTGTGTGTGTGTGTGTGTGTGTGTGTGTGTGTGTGTGTGTGTGTGTGTGTGTGTGTGTGTGTGTGTGTGTGTGTGTGTGTGTGTGTGTGTGTGTGTGTGTGTGTGTGTGTGTGTGTGTGTGTGTGTGTGTGTGTGTGTGTGTGTGTGTGTGTGTGTGTGTGTGTGTGTGTGTGTGTGTGTGTGTGTGTGTGTGTGTGTGTGTGTGTGTGTGTGTGTGTGTGTGTGTGTGTGTGTGTGTGTGTGTGTGTGTGTGTGTGTGTGTGTGTGTGTGTGTGTGTGTGTGTGTGTGTGTGTGTGTGTGTGTGTGTGTGTGTGTGTGTGTGTGTGTGTGTGTGTGTGTGTGTGTGTGTGTGTGTGTGTGTGTGTGTGTGTGTGTGTGTGTGTGTGTGTGTGTGTGTGTGTGTGTGTGTGTGTGTGTGTGTGTGTGTGTGTGTGTGTGTGTGTGTGTGTGTGTGTGTGTGTGTGTGTGTGTGTGTGTGTGTGTGTGTGTGTGTGTGTGTGTGTGTGTGTGTGTGTGTGTGTGTGTGTGTGTGTGTGTGTGTGTGTGTGTGTGTGTGTGTGTGTGTGTGTGTGTGTGTGTGTGTGTGTGTGTGTGTGTGTGTGTGTGTGTTGGGTTGTGAAGTTGCGGCCGGTCTCTTCGAACCACTTCGGAATTGCTTTTCGAATCGCCTTCAGAAAACTTCCGAGTTGCCTTCGAAATACTCCCAAATACCCCCGAACACTTCGGAATTGCCTTGCTATGCCTTCGAAACACTCCCGATCGGCTTTCGAAGAGACTGACCGCACTTTGAACACAACTTCCCCCACTTGTGTGTAGGTCTAGCAGACGCGGTGGCGCACAGATTCTGAAGAAAAGCGTTTCAGGTTCTACGTGCTAGACATTCTGTGTTCGCTGCAGTGTTGGGCCATCCTCGCCACCAACAGAAACGTGTGCCGCCAGCTGCTGACACTGCTGTGCGGAAAAGTGTATCGGTTCGAGGCGAGTTGGAATAAAGTAGCGCTGCACTCGCGCACACGCAAAGAGACCGTTCATCACACTCATGTGCGTGTTGAACAAGTATCAGTCTCTCTACACCACTTCGAATCACCTTCACTGATCACGGATCCCGATATTCTTCCCCATCAAACTACTTCAAACAACTTCGAACCACTAGGGCCTTCTAAGTAGATGAACGAACTTTAACCCTGAACTATCGTTCGCGTTGGTCCAAAGAAGGTCCAAACAAGCCTCGAACAGCCTCGTCTTCAATGGGAAACTGTTGGCCCAAACACCTTTTATTGAGTGAGGGCAAACTTTGCTCGAACACGTCCGAACATCGCTCGGCAGCCCCAAACAACCGCGAACGTACCAGATATGGTATACGGTACCCCAAATTTGCATAATGGCCCAAATTCAACTAAACTTCGATCTGAATATGTCATTTTACTCCTAATAAGATTAAAAACAAGTTTATAATTGAACATTCCTGTCTAATGTCAATGATTAAAAATTATAGTCCCCAGACAGAAAAATTTCTATTTTTTCAGATATTTTATTTTTTGAAAACTTATCCAAAGTCCGCTTAGTTCAAATGAAAACACCGTTTGTTTAAAACAGATTCTTGCGGTCATTTTGAACAAAAAAAAATGAAAATCGAAGTACACCTTTTTTGGGAATTGCCTATCAAAGTTGGTACACTCCGACATTTCTAGTCAACGAAATTCCAACTGCAAAGCATTTATGAACAAAAATTGCGGGGATTCTTCAAATCAAAACTATTCAAGTGTTTATACGTTATCTCAAACACGATAATGACACGTAGTAAAGTAATTCACTCACAAGAACATGAAATCGTTAACGTTTTGCGCCGATTGCAGGTTCAACAATCGGGCTCATGCCTTCATTCCAATTTCGGTATTTGCCTTCGGACAATACCCATACGAACTAACATTGAATCAATATTTATGTTGCAAATCGATCGATATATGATATTCATCGGTAATCGAAATGCGCGGCAACTAAAGACCAGCTGGGCGTTGTTTCGCTTGCGGTACTCAACTCACAACCCAACCTCTTTGACTTTGATCTGTATAATGACCTGATAACTCAAAACTCTCAGAAGAAATCGGAATGTGAACGACTTCGATCTCCTATCTACTCTCTCTCTCTCTCTCTCTCTCTCTCTCTCTCTCTCTCTCTCTTTTTTTTTCCTATCTCATGATCCCTTAATGCCAAGCAAGTCTTACTCTGCAGTCATCTAATGTGAGGTGCGGAAAAATAAATAAAAATCTTATTCCGAGTCCAAGATGATAGTTTACCGAGATGAATTCTACAAGATTGGAATCATGACCTATAACAACAATACTTTGGAAAATAATCAAGTTTGCCGTTGGCGACCAGCCTGCTTCAGCCTTTTGCTGAACGAATTAAGGATACCGAAGTACGTTTGTACGAAGAAACAAATGCTTTTCTACTTCACTTCTCTCAGGACTATGGAATATGTGGACTTCGAAACAACAGTCAGCTGATGGTCGACCAAGTCAGGAGTACATAATAGATTTTTAGTTGAAGACTGTCGTGGATAAGTATCCGTCCGTGAGAAACGCTGAGCCTGCACGGAGTAGGCTACATGGATTTTAGAATCACTTTTGACTTTAAGTGGAGTGTATATAGGAATTGTTTCCTGTGGTCAGTTGAATCTCACATTTCTGTACAAGCTGGTCTTTACTGCCGCGCATTTCGATTACCGATGAATATACAAAAAATGAAAAAAAGCGACTGACGCGAGACGTGATATGAAAATGCGCGCGAAAACTTTTCGAAATCACGTGGTATGGTGGTATGACAGCATTCATAGTTGTATGAGTGCAAAATTATGGTATGTTGTATGATGGTATGGTAGTACGCTCGTATGGTGGTATCGTAGTATGGTAGTATGGTAGTATGGTGGTATGTGGTATGGTGGTATGACGGTATGTTGTATGTTGTATGATTTACTAATTGCCGGTATTGTCCGCAAGGCAAATGTTGAAATTGGAATGAATGCATGAGCCCGATTGGTGTACCTGCAATTGGCGCAAAACGTTAACGATTTCATGTTCTTGTGAGTGAATTACTTTACTACGTGTCATTATCGTTTTTGAGATAACGTATAAACATTTGAATAGTTTTGATTTGAAAAATCCCCGCAATTTTTGTTCATAAATGCTTTGCAGTTGGAATTTCGTTGACTAGAAATGTCGGAGTGTACCAACTTTGATAGGCTATTCCCAAAAAAAGGTGTACTTCGATTTCGATTTTTTGCTCAAAATGACCGCAAGAATCTGTTTTATATGACGGTGTTTTCATTTGGACTGGGCGTACTTTGGATAAATTTTCAAAAAATAAAATATCTGAAAAAATATAATTTTTTTCGATTTGGTGACTATAATTTTTTAATCATTGACATTAGACAGAAATATTTAATTATAAACTTGTTTTTAATCATGTAAGGAGTAAAATGACACCTTCAGATCGTAGTTTGGTTGATTTTGGGCCATTTTGCAAATTTGGGGTACCGTATACCATATCTGGTATCAAAAAAATTTTGGATTTAGCCACTGTGCAGGATGTGTTCAGAATGTTTGAAAACCACAGGAAAATAATTTTTATCAAAATCCGTGACTAAGATTTTTCTAGTTTTGGTCTAGTCTGTGGAGAGTTCGATTTTTACAGAGACCGTGTGTAAACATAAACTTTTTCATTTAAAGGCACAGTGGCGCTTAGTTTTTGACTTTGTTTCATTGCTTGACCCAGGGAAACACGAAACAATCAAAGAACACGCGAAAGAACGGCGTTTCCGCGTTACCTACACAACCTACACGCTTACCAACATGTGCACGTGCGAAGCTTGGTAAGGCGAATTCGAACTTCTCGCCAAAATGCTTATCCGAAAATTGAGCTCTGTGCGCATCTCATCGATATGAGGTCGATAGCACATGTCGTTGTAGTGTTGTGGTAACGCTCACGGTTCACGGACCACGCTATGCCGGTTCGATTCGTGCAATCAGTTTTGCCAAGTTCTCAAGAGTGAATTTCGATAAACCATGGTAATTCTAAACGCCCCTGTGCCTTCAAACATTTCATATATTGTGATTAGTTACTAGTTTCTCGAAAACTTTGTTGTTGCAGTTCTCGGAGACGCTGCCTTCGATCAGCCAGCGGCAGACGTCGCGGCGAGTGTTCGAGCGAAGTCAGGTTCAGGTCAGGGCTGGCGGGCGGACCGGAACCGCGTGAAGTAGGGTGCACCATAGGCCGAGCGACCCAGCCATTCGCATCCATCCATTCTCACTCCTTGGACTCCTCTTCCACATTTCTCTCTTTTTTTAAATTTTTTATACCTTATAGCAGATAAAGTTTCAAAGTTTTGTTCTCAACAATAATGTTAAAAAAGCGAAGTCTGATCTCCAGTTACAAGGTATATTATTCATCATATAAGTTAACGTCTTTGACCCAGTTGGAGGTACAGAAGGATACGTTCAAAAATCGAGACAAACTTGAAAAGTCATAACAAACCTAATGTATGACAAATTAGTGAATGACGCGCCGAAGAATGAAGCAATTTGAACGAAGCAGACATGTTTGCTCACACGTACGTAAAACAGGTCGAGCAACCAAGACCTGCACTGAGAATGTCGAGTAAGTGATCTTTCTTCTTCTTTTTTTTTGCTCCATCGCACCACTGCGCTCCATCAAAACCACGGCACCAATGCATTTGTAAGTACAACCACCGCGTCACATTTCTTCGGAAACCACCTACCTACTGCACCACACGGTTCAGTCGTCCGAAAAGGTAAATTTTCGCGCGCATTTTCGTAACAAGCATTTTTCTCTTGCGTTTATTTCCATACGTTTCAATTCAATTGATTGTTGTTTGTTTTTACATGGAGTGTCGATTAGGTCACAAAAGAATTGCTTTTGCGGCCCGTCACTCTATTCGCACTCCTGATGAGACTGAGGACTGAGGCGTATGTCCATGATTTTCTCACCGGTCTGCGTACTGCGTCATTTCAGAAAACCGACTAAAAAAAGAGAGAAAGAGAGAGAGAGAGAGAGAGAGAGAGAGAGAGAGAGAGAACACTTTCACAGTACTGCCTGCCGGTAACACTGGTTTGTAGCCTCTCGATACAACACAGCACAAACTATTGAAATGCGATGGTTTATTGTCTGTGCACGAGTGTCTAGTGCATGAAGACAGCAGAGCGGGGAGGGCACGCGCAGTAGGCGGCGTCGGGTCCGGGTCCCGCGTCCGATCCGGGCTCTCCGGGCGCTCCGTCCTCTCCGGCCGGTCCGGGCTTTCCGTCCTTTCCGGGCTTGCCCTCGGGTCCCTTCTCTCCGTCGGCTCCAGGCGCTCCGGGCTCTCCACCAGGTCCGGGAGGTCCCTTGGGTCCGGCGCGTCCGGGCCTTCCGGGCTTGCCCTCGGTGTAGGTAGTTCCAGAAGGTCCGGGGCGTCCGGGAGATCCGGGGCGTCCGTCGGGTCCGTTCTCTCCAGCCGCTCCAGGCTCTCCGGGGTGTCCACGAGCACCAGGTCCCGAGGCGGGTCCCTTCTTTCCGGGAAGTCCGTTCTCTCCGGCAGGTCCGGGAGGTCCAGGAGGTCCCTTAGGTCCGGGCGTTCCGGGCTTGCACTGGATGCATCCTCCATTCTGGGCAGCGTCAACGATGAGCGCAACTCCGGGAGCTCCGTCGCGTCCGTCGTCTCCGTTGGGTCCGTCGTGTCCGGGGGCTCCGACGTCTCCCTCAGGTCCGGGAGGTCCGGCGGGGCATCCCTTGGAAGAGGGTCCGCAGTTGCACTGGTCGAAGTCGACCTGCCTCTTCCTGCGGCCGAGAAGGAACGAGGGACGAGCCAGCTCCGAATTGCCCTGGGGAAGGTCCGCAACCATCATCCTCTGCCACACTCCGTCAGCCTTGGCCTGGTAGCCGGACAGGTCCGTCATCACCTAGAAGGAAGGAGTAAGGAGAGAAGGGAGAGAGAGAAAGGGGGAGAGATTAGAGAAGGAGAGTCCTCGCACCTCATCGTGGAGGTTGTTGATGTCCTGGACGACGAAGTAGATTCCGGCGAGGCATCCGAGGGTGCCGACGACACTGGCGCACACGGCGATGTGGAAAGCAGGCGAGACCATCTGTCTGATGCCAGTCTGCCGTCCGCGCTGCCTTATATGCGAGTGTCTTTTTCGTTTTCCGATTGATTACTGCGCCCGCGCAGGCGCCTACTTCCACTTCTTCCACTAGTAGTATCCAAAGAAGCGCGCTTCTCATTGCGCAAACTCGTTTGGAGCCAGGAATGGGAACTAACTGAAAGACGCAACCGTCTGATTTCTATTGCATCTCACATCTCAGTCAGTAACAGGCATTCTCAACTTGGCCACTACTCCGGTGCACTTTGTACTTCATTCGGAAAAAAAAACATAAACTCACACAAACTTTTCGTGAAAGTCTTTATTCTAACACACCTCCACACCATATTGAACCAAACATGAGCAACCTCACTTTTCAAAAAGCACTAATCATGGGATTGCGGGATGTCCGAATACTACACGAAACAGGGGGGTTCAGGTTACAAGTATAAAATCGACAACCGAGATGCGAATACAATAGTGAAGACATGGCTCTCTCGAGCGGGATGGAAAGGGGTGCAGTGGGATGAAGTGACTGCGGAGGGAGTGGCTGATCTCACTACCACTCCTCTCTCTCTCTCTCGGGCCGCAATGCGCCGTCCGAATCGGGTGTGTGGCTCCCCCGCGGGGGTTTCGCCGCACTCCGTCACATGAGAGCGGACAGCGCGCCGCGGCCACGGGTTCCTAGCTGGCGACGGCAAAGCACGCTACACTGTAGCAGCCTCTAGCCGCCGCGTCGCGCGGAAC
This sequence comes from Rhabditoides inermis, assembly GCA_963966185.1. Classification (NCBI taxonomy): domain Eukaryota; kingdom Metazoa; phylum Nematoda; class Chromadorea; order Rhabditida; family Rhabditidae; genus Rhabditoides; species Rhabditoides inermis. The sequence continues at coordinate 97,901 of CAWZYM010000266.1, forward strand.
CCCACTTTAGCCTCAGCAGCCAGATGCCTTCAGCTCTTCCGCACCCTCGCGCTTCACAATCGTCAGCGTCGTGAAGTTCTGAAACGACAGTCAATACATCGATGAATTAATCGATAAATCGATAATCCACACTCACCTCCGCCACGGTGGGATGGATGCCTCTCTACACCACTTCGAATCACCTTCACTGATCACGGATCCCGATATTCTTCCCCATCAAACTACTTCAAACAACTTCGAACCACTAGGGCCTTCTAAGTAGATGAACGAACTTTAACCCTGAACTATCGTTCGCGTTGGTCCAAAGAAGGTCCAAACAAGCCTCGAACAGCCTCGTCTTCAATGGGAAACTGTTGGCCCAAACACCTTTTATTGAGTGAGGGCAAACTTTGCTCGAACACGTCCGAACATCGCTCGGCAGCCCCAAACAACCGCGAACGTACCAGATATGGTATACGGTACCCCAAATTTGCATAATGGCCCAAATTCAACTAAACTTCGATCTGAATATGTCATTTTACTCCTAATAAGATTAAAAACAAGTTTATAATTGAACATTCCTGTCTAATGTCAATGATTAGAAATTATAGTCCCCAGACAGAAAAATTTCTATTTTTTCAGATATTTTATTTTTTGAAAACTTATCCAAAGTCCGCTTAGTTCAAATGAAAACACCGTTTGTTTAAAACAGATTCTTGCGGTCATTTTGAACAAAAAAAAATGAAAATCGAAGTACACCTTTTTTGGGAATTGCCTATCAAAGTTGGTACACTCCGACATTTCTAGTCAACGAAATTCCAACTGCAAAGCATTTATGAACAAAAATTGCGGGGATTCTTCAAATCAAAACTATTCAAGTGTTTATACGTTATCTCAAACACGATAATGACACGTAGTAAAGTAATTCACTCACAAGAACATGAAATCGTTAACGTTTTGCGCCGATTGCAGGTTCAACAATCGGGCTCATGCCTTCATTCCAATTTCGGTATTTGCCTTCGGACAATACCCATACGAACTAACATTGAATCAATATTTATGTTGCAAATCGATCGATATATGATATTCATCGGTAATCGAAATGCGCGGCAACTAAAGACCAGCTGGGCGTTGTTTCGCTTGCGGTACTCAACTCACAACCCAACCTCTTTGACTTTGATCTGTATAATGACCTGATAACTCAAAACTCTCAGAAGAAATCGGAATGTGAACGACTTCGATCTCCTATCTACTCTCTCTCTCTCTCTCTCTCTCTCTCTCTCTCTCTCTCTCTCTCTCTCTCTTTTTTTTTTCCTATCTCATGATCCCTTAATGCCAAGCAAGTCTTACTCTGCAGTCATCTAATGTGAGGTGCGGAAAAATAAATAAAAATCTTATTCCGAGTCCAAGATGATAGTTTACCGAGATGAATTCTACAAGATTGGAATCATGACCTATAACAACAATACTTTGGAAAATAATCAAGTTTGCCGTTGGCGACCAGCCTGCTTCAGCCTTTTGCTGAACGAATTAAGGATACCGAAGTACGTTTGTACGAAGAAACAAATGCTTTTCTACTTCACTTCTCTCAGGACTATGGAATATGTGGACTTCGAAACAACAGTCAGCTGATGGTCGACCAAGTCAGGAGTACATAATAGATTTTTAGTTGAAGACTGTCGTGGATAAGTATCCGTCCGTGAGAAACGCTGAGCCTGCACGGAGTAGGCTACATGGATTTTAGAATCACTTTTGACTTTAAGTGGAGTGTATATAGGAATTGTTTCCTGTGGTCAGTTGAATCTCACATTTCTGTACAAGCTGGTCTTTACTGCCGCGCATTTCGATTACCGATGAATATACAAAAAATGAAAAAAAGCGACTGACGCGAGACGTGATATGAAAATGCGCGCGAAAACTTTTCGAAATCACGTGGTATGGTGGTATGACAGCATTCATAGTTGTATGAGTGCAAAATTATGGTATGTTGTATGATGGTATGGTAGTACGCTCGTATGGTGGTATCGTAGTATGGTAGTATGGTAGTATGGTGGTATGTGGTATGGTGGTATGACGGTATGTTGTATGTTGTATGATTTACTAATTGCCGGTATTGTCCGCAAGGCAAATGTTGAAATTGGAATGAATGCATGAGCCCGATTGGTGTACCTGCAATTGGCGCAAAACGTTAACGATTTCATGTTCTTGTGAGTGAATTACTTTACTACGTGTCATTATCGTTTTTGAGATAACGTATAAACATTTGAATAGTTTTGATTTGAAAAATCCCCGCAATTTTTGTTCATAAATGCTTTGCAGTTGGAATTTCGTTGACTAGAAATGTCGGAGTGTACCAACTTTGATAGGCTATTCCCAAAAAAAGGTGTACTTCGATTTCGATTTTTTGCTCAAAATGACCGCAAGAATCTGTTTTATATGACGGTGTTTTCATTTGGACTGGGCGTACTTTGGATAAATTTTCAAAAAATAAAATATCTGAAAAAATATAATTTTTTTCGATTTGGTGACTATAATTTTTTAATCATTGACATTAGACAGAAATATTTAATTATAAACTTGTTTTTAATCATGTAAGGAGTAAAATGACACCTTCAGATCGTAGTTTGGTTGATTTTGGGCCATTTTGCAAATTTGGGGTACCGTATACCATATCTGGTATCAAAAAAATTTTGGATTTAGCCACTGTGCAGGATGTGTTCAGAATGTTTGAAAACCACAGGAAAATAATTTTTATCAAAATCCGTGACTAAGATTTTTCTAGTTTTGGTCTAGTCTGTGGAGAGTTCGATTTTTACAGAGACCGTGTGTAAACATAAACTTTTTCATTTAAAGGCACAGTGGCGCTTAGTTTTTGACTTTGTTTCATTGCTTGACCCAGGGAAACACGAAACAATCAAAGAACACGCGAAAGAACGGCGTTTCCGCGTTACCTACACAACCTACACGCTTACCAACATGTGCACGTGCGAAGCTTGGTAAGGCGAATTCGAACTTCTCGCCAAAATGCTTATCCGAAAATTGAGCTCTGTGCGCATCTCATCGATATGAGGTCGATAGCACATGTCGTTGTAGTGTTGTGGTAACGCTCACGGTTCACGGACCACGCTATGCCGGTTCGATTCGTGCAATCAGTTTTGCCAAGTTCTCAAGAGTGAATTTCGATAAACCATGGTAATTCTAAACGCCCCTGTGCCTTCAAACATTTCATATATTGTGATTAGTTACTAGTTTCTCGAAAACTTTGTTGTTGCAGTTCTCGGAGACGCTGCCTTCGATCAGCCAGCGGCAGACGTCGCGGCGAGTGTTCGAGCGAAGTCAGGTTCAGGTCAGGGCTGGCGGGCGGACCGGAACCGCGTGAAGTAGGGTGCACCATAGGCCGAGCGACCCAGCCATTCGCATCCATCCATTCTCACTCCTTGGACTCCTCTTCCACATTTCTCTCTTTTTTTAAATTTTTTATACCTTATAGCAGATAAAGTTTCAAAGTTTTGTTCTCAACAATAATGTTAAAAAAGCGAAGTCTGATCTCCAGTTACAAGGTATATTATTCATCATATAAGTTAACGTCTTTGACCCAGTTGGAGGTACAGAAGGATACGTTCAAAAATCGAGACAAACTTGAAAAGTCATAACAAACCTAATGTATGACAAATTAGTGAATGACGCGCCGAAGAATGAAGCAATTTGAACGAAGCAGACATGTTTGCTCACACGTACGTAAAACAGGTCGAGCAACCAAGACCTGCACTGAGAATGTCGAGTAAGTGATCTTTCTTCTTCTTTTTTTTTGCTCCATCGCACCACTGCGCTCCATCAAAACCACGGCACCAATGCATTTGTAAGTACAACCACCGCGTCACATTTCTTCGGAAACCACCTACCTACTGCACCACACGGTTCAGTCGTCCGAAAAGGTAAATTTTCGCGCGCATTTTCGTAACAAGCATTTTTCTCTTGCGTTTATTTCCATACGTTTCAATTCAATTGATTGTTGTTTGTTTTTACATGGAGTGTCGATTAGGTCACAAAAGAATTGCTTTTGCGGCCCGTCACTCTATTCGCACTCCTGATGAGACTGAGGACTGAGGCGTATGTCCATGATTTTCTCACCGGTCTGCGTACTGCGTCATTTCAGAAAACCGACTAAAAAAAGAGAGAAAGAGAGAGAGAGAGAGAGAGAGAGAGAGAGAGAGAGAACACTTTCACAGTACTGCCTGCCGGTAACACTGGTTTGTAGCCTCTCGATACAACACAGCACAAACTATTGAAATGCGATGGTTTATTGTCTGTGCACGAGTGTCTAGTGCATGAAGACAGCAGAGCGGGGAGGGCACGCGCAGTAGGCGGCGTCGGGTCCGGGTCCCGCGTCCGATCCGGGCTCTCCGGGCGCTCCGTCCTCTCCGGCCGGTCCGGGCTTTCCGTCCTTTCCGGGCTTGCCCTCGGGTCCCTTCTCTCCGTCGGCTCCAGGCGCTCCGGGCTCTCCACCAGGTCCGGGAGGTCCCTTGGGTCCGGCGCGTCCGGGCCTTCCGGGCTTGCCCTCGGTGTAGGTAGTTCCAGAAGGTCCGGGGCGTCCGGGAGATCCGGGGCGTCCGTCGGGTCCGTTCTCTCCAGCCGCTCCAGGCTCTCCGGGGTGTCCACGAGCACCAGGTCCCGAGGCGGGTCCCTTCTTTCCGGGAAGTCCGTTCTCTCCGGCAGGTCCGGGAGGTCCAGGAGGTCCCTTAGGTCCGGGCGTTCCGGGCTTGCACTGGATGCATCCTCCATTCTGGGCAGCGTCAACGATGAGCGCAACTCCGGGAGCTCCGTCGCGTCCGTCGTCTCCGTTGGGTCCGTCGTGTCCGGGGGCTCCGACGTCTCCCTCAGGTCCGGGAGGTCCGGCGGGGCATCCCTTGGAAGAGGGTCCGCAGTTGCACTGGTCGAAGTCGACCTGCCTCTTCCTGCGGCCGAGAAGGAACGAGGGACGAGCCAGCTCCGAATTGCCCTGGGGAAGGTCCGCAACCATCATCCTCTGCCACACTCCGTCAGCCTTGGCCTGGTAGCCGGACAGGTCCGTCATCACCTAGAAGGAAGGAGTAAGGAGAGAAGGGAGAGAGAGAAAGGGGGAGAGATTAGAGAAGGAGAGTCCTCGCACCTCATCGTGGAGGTTGTTGATGTCCTGGACGACGAAGTAGATTCCGGCGAGGCATCCGAGGGTGCCGACGACACTGGCGCACACGGCGATGTGGAAAGCAGGCGAGACCATCTGTCTGATGCCAGTCTGCCGTCCGCGCTGCCTTATATGCGAGTGTCTTTTTCGTTTTCCGATTGATTACTGCGCCCGCGCAGGCGCCTACTTCCACTTCTTCCACTAGTAGTATCCAAAGAAGCGCGCTTCTCATTGCGCAAACTCGTTTGGAGCCAGGAATGGGAACTAACTGAAAGACGCAACCGTCTGATTTCTATTGCATCTCACATCTCAGTCAGTAACAGGCATTCTCAACTTGGCCACTACTCCGGTGCACTTTGTACTTCATTCGGAAAAAAAAACATAAACTCACACAAACTTTTCGTGAAAGTCTTTATTCTAACACACCTCCACACCATATTGAACCAAACATGAGCAACCTCACTTTTCAAAAAGCACTAATCATGGGATTGCGGGATGTCCGAATACTACACGAAACAGGGGGGTTCAGGTTACAAGTATAAAATCGACAACCGAGATGCGAATACAATAGTGAAGACATGGCTCTCTCGAGCGGGATGGAAAGGGGTGCAGTGGGATGAAGTGACTGCGGAGGGAGTGGCTGATCTCACTACCACTCCTCTCTCTCTCTCTCGGGCCGCAATGCGCCGTCCGAATCGGGTGTGTGGCTCCCCCGCGGGGGTTTCGCCGCACTCCGTCACATGAGAGCGGACAGCGCGCCGCGGCCACGGGTTCCTAGCTGGCGACGGCAAAGCACGCTACACTGTAGCAGCCTCTAGCCGCCGCGTCGCGCGGAACCCCACTTTAGCCTCAGCAGCCAGATGCCTTCAGCTCTTCCGCACCCTCGCGCTTCACAATCGTCAGCGTCGTGAAGTTCTGAAACGACAGTCAATACATCGATGAATTAATCGATAAATCGATAATCCACACTCACCTCCGCCACGGTGGGATGGATGCCTCTCTACACCACTTCGAATCACCTTCACTGATCACGGATCCCGATATTCTTCCCCATCAAACTACTTCAAACAACTTCGAACCACTAGGGCCTTCTAAGTAGATGAACGAACTTTAACCCTGAACTATCGTTCGCGTTGGTCCAAAGAAGGTCCAAACAAGCCTCGAACAGCCTCGTCTTCAATGGGAAACTGTTGGCCCAAACACCTTTTATTGAGTGAGGGCAAACTTTGCTCGAACACGTCCGAACATCGCTCGGCAGCCCCAAACAACCGCGAACGTACCAGATATGGTATACGGTACCCCAAATTTGCATAATGGCCCAAATTCAACTAAACTTCGATCTGAATATGTCATTTTACTCCTAATAAGATTAAAAACAAGTTTATAATTGAACATTCCTGTCTAATGTCAATGATTAGAAATTATAGTCCCCAGACAGAAAAATTTCTATTTTTTCAGATATTTTATTTTTTGAAAACTTATCCAAAGTCCGCTTAGTTCAAATGAAAACACCGTTTGTTTAAAACAGATTCTTGCGGTCATTTTGAACAAAAAAAAATGAAAATCGAAGTACACCTTTTTTGGGAATTGCCTATCAAAGTTGGTACACTCCGACATTTCTAGTCAACGAAATTCCAACTGCAAAGCATTTATGAACAAAAATTGCGGGGATTCTTCAAATCAAAACTATTCAAGTGTTTATACGTTATCTCAAACACGATAATGACACGTAGTAAAGTAATTCACTCACAAGAACATGAAATCGTTAACGTTTTGCGCCGATTGCAGGTTCAACAATCGGGCTCATGCCTTCATTCCAATTTCGGTATTTGCCTTCGGACAATACCCATACGAACTAACATTGAATCAATATTTATGTTGCAAATCGATCGATATATGATATTCATCGGTAATCGAAATGCGCGGCAACTAAAGACCAGCTGGGCGTTGTTTCGCTTGCGGTACTCAACTCACAACCCAACCTCTTTGACTTTGATCTGTATAATGACCTGATAACTCAAAACTCTCAGAAGAAATCGGAATGTGAACGACTTCGATCTCCTATCTACTCTCTCTCTCTCTCTCTCTCTCTCTCTCTCTCTCTCTCTCTCTTTTTTTTTTCCTATCTCATGATCCCTTAATGCCAAGCAAGTCTTACTCTGCAGTCATCTAATGTGAGGTGCGGAAAAATAAATAAAAATCTTATTCCGAGTCCAAGATGATAGTTTACCGAGATGAATTCTACAAGATTGGAATCATGACCTATAACAACAATACTTTGGAAAATAATCAAGTTTGCCGTTGGCGACCAGCCTGCTTCAGCCTTTTGCTGAACGAATTAAGGATACCGAAGTACGTTTGTACGAAGAAACAAATGCTTTTCTACTTCACTTCTCTCAGGACTATGGAATATGTGGACTTCGAAACAACAGTCAGCTGATGGTCGACCAAGTCAGGAGTACATAATAGATTTTTAGTTGAAGACTGTCGTGGATAAGTATCCGTCCGTGAGAAACGCTGAGCCTGCACGGAGTAGGCTACATGGATTTTAGAATCACTTTTGACTTTAAGTGGAGTGTATATAGGAATTGTTTCCTGTGGTCAGTTGAATCTCACATTTCTGTACAAGCTGGTCTTTACTGCCGCGCATTTCGATTACCGATGAATATACAAAAAATGAAAAAAAGCGACTGACGCGAGACGTGATATGAAAATGCGCGCGAAAACTTTTCGAAATCACGTGGTATGGTGGTATGACAGCATTCATAGTTGTATGAGTGCAAAATTATGGTATGTTGTATGATGGTATGGTAGTACGCTCGTATGGTGGTATCGTAGTATGGTAGTATGGTAGTATGGTGGTATGTGGTATGGTGGTATGACGGTATGTTGTATGTTGTATGATTTACTAATTGCCGGTATTGTCCGCAAGGCAAATGTTGAAATTGGAATGAATGCATGAGCCCGATTGGTGTACCTGCAATTGGCGCAAAACGTTAACGATTTCATGTTCTTGTGAGTGAATTACTTTACTACGTGTCATTATCGTTTTTGAGATAACGTATAAACATTTGAATAGTTTTGATTTGAAAAATCCCCGCAATTTTTGTTCATAAATGCTTTGCAGTTGGAATTTCGTTGACTAGAAATGTCGGAGTGTACCAACTTTGATAGGCTATTCCCAAAAAAAGGTGTACTTCGATTTCGATTTTTTGCTCAAAATGACCGCAAGAATCTGTTTTATATGACGGTGTTTTCATTTGGACTGGGCGTACTTTGGATAAATTTTCAAAAAATAAAATATCTGAAAAAATATAATTTTTTTCGATTTGGTGACTATAATTTTTTAATCATTGACATTAGACAGAAATATTTAATTATAAACTTGTTTTTAATCATGTAAGGAGTAAAATGACACCTTCAGATCGTAGTTTGGTTGATTTTGGGCCATTTTGCAAATTTGGGGTACCGTATACCATATCTGGTATCAAAAAAATTTTGGATTTAGCCACTGTGCAGGATGTGTTCAGAATGTTTGAAAACCACAGGAAAATAATTTTTATCAAAATCCGTGACTAAGATTTTTCTAGTTTTGGTCTAGTCTGTGGAGAGTTCGATTTTTACAGAGACCGTGTGTAAACATAAACTTTTTCATTTAAAGGCACAGTGGCGCTTAGTTTTTGACTTTGTTTCATTGCTTGACCCAGGGAAACACGAAACAATCAAAGAACACGCGAAAGAACGGCGTTTCCGCGTTACCTACACAACCTACACGCTTACCAACATGTGCACGTGCGAAGCTTGGTAAGGCGAATTCGAACTTCTCGCCAAAATGCTTATCCGAAAATTGAGCTCTGTGCGCATCTCATCGATATGAGGTCGATAGCACATGTCGTTGTAGTGTTGTGGTAACGCTCACGGTTCACGGACCACGCTATGCCGGTTCGATTCGTGCAATCAGTTTTGCCAAGTTCTCAAGAGTGAATTTCGATAAACCATGGTAATTCTAAACGCCCCTGTGCCTTCAAACATTTCATATATTGTGATTAGTTACTAGTTTCTCGAAAACTTTGTTGTTGCAGTTCTCGGAGACGCTGCCTTCGATCAGCCAGCGGCAGACGTCGCGGCGAGTGTTCGAGCGAAGTCAGGTTCAGGTCAGGGCTGGCGGGCGGACCGGAACCGCGTGAAGTAGGGTGCACCATAGGCCGAGCGACCCAGCCATTCGCATCCATCCATTCTCACTCCTTGGACTCCTCTTCCACATTTCTCTCTTTTTTTAAATTTTTTATACCTTATAGCAGATAAAGTTTCAAAGTTTTGTTCTCAACAATAATGTTAAAAAAGCGAAGTCTGATCTCCAGTTACAAGGTATATTATTCATCATATAAGTTAACGTCTTTGACCCAGTTGGAGGTACAGAAGGATACGTTCAAAAATCGAGACAAACTTGAAAAGTCATAACAAACCTAATGTATGACAAATTAGTGAATGACGCGCCGAAGAATGAAGCAATTTGAACGAAGCAGACATGTTTGCTCACACGTACGTAAAACAGGTCGAGCAACCAAGACCTGCACTGAGAATGTCGAGTAAGTGATCTTTCTTCTTCTTTTTTTTTGCTCCATCGCACCACTGCGCTCCATCAAAACCACGGCACCAATGCATTTGTAAGTACAACCACCGCGTCACATTTCTTCGGAAACCACCTACCTACTGCACCACACGGTTCAGTCGTCCGAAAAGGTAAATTTTCGCGCGCATTTTCGTAACAAGCATTTTTCTCTTGCGTTTATTTCCATACGTTTCAATTCAATTGATTGTTGTTTGTTTTTACATGGAGTGTCGATTAGGTCACAAAAGAATTGCTTTTGCGGCCCGTCACTCTATTCGCACTCCTGATGAGACTGAGGACTGAGGCGTATGTCCATGATTTTCTCACCGGTCTGCGTACTGCGTCATTTCAGAAAACCGACTAAAAAAAGAGAGAAAGAGAGAGAGAGAGAGAGAGAGAGAGAGAGAGAGAGAACACTTTCACAGTACTGCCTGCCGGTAACACTGGTTTGTAGCCTCTCGATACAACACAGCACAAACTATTGAAATGCGATGGTTTATTGTCTGTGCACGAGTGTCTAGTGCATGAAGACAGCAGAGCGGGGAGGGCACGCGCAGTAGGCGGCGTCGGGTCCGGGTCCCGCGTCCGATCCGGGCTCTCCGGGCGCTCCGTCCTCTCCGGCCGGTCCGGGCTTTCCGTCCTTTCCGGGCTTGCCCTCGGGTCCCTTCTCTCCGTCGGCTCCAGGCGCTCCGGGCTCTCCACCAGGTCCGGGAGGTCCCTTGGGTCCGGCGCGTCCGGGCCTTCCGGGCTTGCCCTCGGTGTAGGTAGTTCCAGAAGGTCCGGGGCGTCCGGGAGATCCGGGGCGTCCGTCGGGTCCGTTCTCTCCAGCCGCTCCAGGCTCTCCGGGGTGTCCACGAGCACCAGGTCCCGAGGCGGGTCCCTTCTTTCCGGGAAGTCCGTTCTCTCCGGCAGGTCCGGGAGGTCCAGGAGGTCCCTTAGGTCCGGGCGTTCCGGGCTTGCACTGGATGCATCCTCCATTCTGGGCAGCGTCAACGATGAGCGCAACTCCGGGAGCTCCGTCGCGTCCGTCGTCTCCGTTGGGTCCGTCGTGTCCGGGGGCTCCGACGTCTCCCTCAGGTCCGGGAGGTCCGGCGGGGCATCCCTTGGAAGAGGGTCCGCAGTTGCACTGGTCGAAGTCGACCTGCCTCTTCCTGCGGCCGAGAAGGAACGAGGGACGAGCCAGCTCCGAATTGCCCTGGGGAAGGTCCGCAACCATCATCCTCTGCCACACTCCGTCAGCCTTGGCCTGGTAGCCGGACAGGTCCGTCATCACCTAGAAGGAAGGAGTAAGGAGAGAAGGGAGAGAGAGAAAGGGGGAGAGATTAGAGAAGGAGAGTCCTCGCACCTCATCGTGGAGGTTGTTGATGTCCTGGACGACGAAGTAGATTCCGGCGAGGCATCCGAGGGTGCCGACGACACTGGCGCACACGGCGATGTGGAAAGCAGGCGAGACCATCTGTCTGATGCCAGTCTGCCGTCCGCGCTGCCTTATATGCGAGTGTCTTTTTCGTTTTCCGATTGATTACTGCGCCCGCGCAGGCGCCTACTTCCACTTCTTCCACTAGTAGTATCCAAAGAAGCGCGCTTCTCATTGCGCAAACTCGTTTGGAGCCAGGAATGGGAACTAACTGAAAGACGCAACCGTCTGATTTCTATTGCATCTCACATCTCAGTCAGTAACAGGCATTCTCAACTTGGCCACTACTCCGGTGCACTTTGTACTTCATTCGGAAAAAAAAACATAAACTCACACAAACTTTTCGTGAAAGTCTTTATTCTAACACACCTCCACACCATATTGAACCAAACATGAGCAACCTCACTTTTCAAAAAGCACTAATCATGGGATTGCGGGATGTCCGAATACTACACGAAACAGGGGGGTTCAGGTTACAAGTATAAAATCGACAACCGAGATGCGAATACAATAGTGAAGACATGGCTCTCTCGAGCGGGATGGAAAGGGGTGCAGTGGGATGAAGTGACTGCGGAGGGAGTGGCTGATCTCACTACCACTCCTCTCTCTCTCTCTCGGGCCGCAATGCGCCGTCCGAATCGGGTGTGTGGCTCCCCCGCGGGGGTTTCGCCGCACTCCGTCACATGAGAGCGGACAGCGCGCCGCGGCCACGGGTTCCTAGCTGGCGACGGCAAAGCACGCTACACTGTAGCAGCCTCTAGCCGCCGCGTCGCGCGGAACCCCACTTTAGCCTCAGCAGCCAGATGCCTTCAGCTCTTCCGCACCCTCGCGCTTCACAATCGTCAGCGTCGTGAAGTTCTGAAACGACAGTCAATACATCGATGAATTAATCGATAAATCGATAATCCACACTCACCTCCGCCACGGTGGGATGGATGCCGATCAGGCGGTCAAAGTCCGCCTTCTTCGCGCCGAGCTGAAAATAGTGGTAATACAACCAAATCTATGTGGATGTGCTACTAATTCAACACTGCCACTCATTCACACATCTTACATCAATCCTAACTGCGTTATTAGTGCCTATGGATACAAATAAAACAACAATGAAAGAATAGAACAAAACACATTTCTCGAACCCCATTACCAAGTCAAATACATTTCATTATCGCTGTTGCTTGGGCGACAAGTCGCTTACAACGATGACATAGACTGATAGCGATACACAAACACAACTACAACACCTTGCCCACCTTGAATCCGATGGCGAATCCCTGCGTCACCTCGCCGGCCCACGGAGTGAGAATGTGGAAGCCGACGACGCGCTCCTGCACAAACAGCAAAATGGGCAAAGTGAGAAGGCAGTGGCCTCGGATGTGAGCGACCACATATAACCAAGTATGCGTAGGTATATTGCCTAACCTAACCTCATTGTGGGTATTTCTAACATCAGGGAGTCATAATCTTAATTATATCTCCGTTTCACTACGACATAATCCCGTTTTCTTGTCTGTTGCACACCATGGAACACGATTAGGGACGGGGCTTTATGCTAGAAAATATTTTCTAGGCTTGTGTTACGTGGATGACCGTTTTTGGTGTTTTGTATGTGTTTCTGTTATGGATTTCTTATCTCTGGACATCACTGATGTTATTGTGTTGTATTTAAAACGGCCAGGCAGCACCCGGTCTGCGTGCCGTGCGATATTCTATTTTCCCATATTTTCGAAATACGTAGTTTTATTTGTATCGATGAATGTGATATATATTTTCGCATTTCCTACCCACATATGTTATGTGCGATTTAGTTTACCTGTTTAACGCACATGCCGCGTATCTGATTTGGTTGGAGCCGCATAGTTCGTAGTAGTTCCAAATCGAACTATCGACGTTTCCTAATTTCGGTCGGTCGTAATCTCCCCCACGTGGGAGTTTTATTTAACGAGTTTAGATTACCAAGAAAACATAAAGAATGTTTCCTGCCACATATACCACCATCTCTATAACACTCACTCACAACATGGGTCAGCCACAAGAAGTTGCAATCACACATTCCCTCCTATCCACCCCACTACTCCACACCACCACGCACGTCGTCGGCCGTGTTGCAGATGAGCTTGAGGTAGCAGTGCGCCGAGTCCACGGTCCGCTCCGCCACAGTGTACTCGAGCGGCATGAACATGTTGTGGTAGACGACAATGTTGTCCTTGCCGTAGCTGCAACGAGCATCAACATTGACATTGGCAGACGAGATTTATAGTTCAACACAACTCTCTCCCTCTCTCTCTCTCTCTCTCTCTCGTTTTCTCTCTCTCTCTCCTCACTCACATCTTGATCGCGTCTTCCTCCGCGTATCCGCAGCTGCCATACTCGAGCGGCGTGAACACAGTCGTCGGAATCTCGTGGTACTCCGTCTGAACGAACACGTCACTCCACACCAATAACAACAACAACACGCCTCTCACCAGCTCGTCGCTGCCCTGGAACAGGCGGCGCATCAGCACTCGTCCCGCCTGGATGGCGACTGGGGTGAGCTCCGGAGTGCCATCCAGCACGTCTCCGATAGCATAGATGTACGGAGTCGACGACTGCTCGCGACGGCCAACCACCTGCAAGCAATCAACCAAGTCACAGGGTACCATCCGTATTCGTCCTCATTGCTCCCTTCCATGACCCACCGCTCCTCAACCCAACCCCCATACAAATCATCTCTCTTCCTCGCATTAACCTATACGAATCATTAGCATCTACCGATTCCGTCTATCAAGAATCATCCCGTCGTTGCCCGTTGGAAGAATAGGGTATTCGACTCGCCACCTTGCCTGGGACCTCTCGACTCACCCACATAATGGACACTCGCCAGCGTCGTGCGTACCGCAACCCCTACCCGGCCGACTACCAGCAAGTGAGGCCATCTCACTCGCACCTATCACCTGCCTACCCATCACCCTCATCCTCTTCAGGCCCCCGCCGACGACAGCGACATGGCCAACCCGTACAACGTGCCCGCCCGCTACCCCTCCCAGCAGGCCATTCGCGGACCCCGCGATCACGAGGTACGAGAGTCTACCGTACACCTCATCGCATCTCTTCTAGACTCGCCAGAAGAGCCAGCGCAGTGTGCGCAGTGAGAAGGAGGGCGCGTCTCGCCGCAGCCGCCGCGCCACCAAGGCCCGTCGCACTCCCATCGACAACCCCGAGTACTACCGCCTCCCCGAACACAACGAGGTAGAACAGTTGTCCAGTCTGCTCTCGTCATTCCTCAATACTATCTCTGCAGACCTCTCGTCGGCAGCGCTCTTCTCGCCGCGCGGTGCGACAGCCGACCGAGCAGACTCGTTCGTCTCGTCGCCACTCCACCTACTACGCACCGCAGCAGCAGCAGCAGCAGCAGCAGCACAAGCAGCAGTACAAGCAGCGCCGCGAGCCTTCCCAGTACGTGGACGAGCCGCGCTCTGCCCGCTCGGGTCGCTCTCGTCGCGCCTCGCGTCGCGCCACTCGCCCCTCGTCCACCTACTACGTTCCGCAGCAAGAATACCGCCAGTATCGCGACGATGCGTCCGAGCGTTCTCAGCGTTCGACTCGCTCTCAGCGCTCTCAGCGCTCTCAGCGTTCCACTCGCTCCGACCGCTCGCAGCGTCGCACCCGTCCCTCGTCTCGTTTGGCTGTCATCCCCCGTGACGCGTCCTCTCGCCGTCGCCAGCTCAAGCAGCAGCGCCACTCGGACCGCGAGCTTCAGTACTACAACGCTGCCCAGCCTCAGTACCTCGCCCAGCAGCCCAGCCAGGTACTGCGCATATGCATACTGTATGTACAGTATCCATTACAGCCTCGCCAGCTGCGCGATTCATCTCGCCGCTCGCAGCGTCGCTCGTCGAGGCGCGCCGTCGGCCAGTCGCCCAACCCGTACGCGGCCGTCTATCAGAATCGCGGACAGCAGGCACAGCAGATGGTGGGTGAATAGGGCGCCCACTTCCATCTCATCGTCATCACACCACATCGTTCAGGCTCGCGCCCACTCTCCCAACCCGTACGCGCCCGTGTACTCGCAGAGCGGCCACAAGCAGCCGTCGTCGTCGTCTCGCTCTCGCAGACACCGCCGTCGCCAGTCTCGATCGCCCGCCGCGTCTACTGCCTACGGCAGCAACCCGCACCAGGCAATGGTGACCAAGAGTGACGAGTGCGTCAACAAGCGCGCCGTGGGAGCCGAGTCGATGGCGCAGCTGCGCAACATCGCGTGTCCTTTCGCCGGCAACACGGCGCTCGCCCGTCCCGCGCACGCCTATGCGCCCTCTGCCGCGTGCTCCGAGGTAGACACGTGCGTGCAGCGCCAGCGCCTGCCTAACGTGTTCGACCGCCACGCTGCCGAATCGGCCGCCATCGAGCCCATCTCGCGCGTCCGCGTGCCCAACACTGTGGTACGACAGTAGACTCTGACACATCCACATCCACGTGCTCTAGACCCTGCACAAGTTGGCGTTCGACGAGCAGTCGATCAAGGACCTGGACGCCATCCCCAACGTGTTCGCCGAGCAGAGCGAGTCCGAGATGAGCCAGCTGTCCAACGCTTCCACCAACGGCGGACAGCACTACTTCCATATCAGGTAAAACATCTTTAAGCATCTACAATCTTTTAATGACCGTTATCGTATCACTTCGCCGGTAAATTTCATGCATTGTAAATCGAAAAATCTTTCAGGAGCGCTACGGACAAAAAGAGCAAGAAGATCCGCGACTGGTCCAAGGAGTCGCTCGAGGATATCTTCGCGCTGCCTTCCTTCTCTCTGCTGTCGATCGGAAACAAGCCGACGAGCAACGTCGAGACGGCGCGCTCCATTCCCAGCAACCACGAGCAGATGGCCTACTTCCCGGGAGTGGCTCGCGCCAGGAACTGAGTCCCTCGTTCCCTCCACTCCTTACACTCCCACGACACTTACACATCCCCGCTCGCTCTAACACCAACACACCCGCCCACCCACCGTCCAGCTCGTTTCCTCTTTTCACAGTTCCAGTAGTTATCACAAACGTTCAGTGTTAGTATCTCCAGCAATGCGTTTCTCCGTTTCTTATACCTTCACACTCGAATCATGCCCGTTGTACGCCTCTGGAGAGACTACCGCAATAAAGCAATGTGCACAAGTGTTGACTATATGAAAGTGTTCATCGCACAAGAGTGTTGACCGTACAAACTTGACGACTGTATTTAAGTGTTGACCGTTTAAACGTGTTGACTGTATAATAGTGTTGACCATTCAAACGTGTTGACTAAAACAGTGTTGACCGCACAAACTTGACGACTGTATAAGGGTGTTGACCGTCCGAACGTGTTGACTGCATAACTGTTGCCTGCATAAAAGTGTTGACCGTACAAACGTGTTGACTGTATAAGGGTGTTGAGCGTTCAAATGGTTGAATGTATAAGAGTGTTGACGGTACCGCACAATCTGTACAGTGACCCGTAAAACTCGTAGGTTCATTAGTTGTTCATAAAGCGCACTATTCCACTATTGCGAAAATATGAACTTATGCTGAAATTTGCAGTATGTTATCCAGGTCATCGATTATTGTTTTTGTTTCTTCGTTTTTTTTTATTTTTCTTCGTATTTCTTCGTTTCTATCCTTTTTCTTTCGCCACCAGTCCAGCACACGTCTCGTCAGCAGTCATATCACGTCGTCATTGTAGGAATACCAAATTATATTTCCACTTTCAGCATCTTCTTCTTCTTCTTTTTGTCGGTTCGAGCTTCAATGTTAGAAAGAAAGCATTCCATCCAGTTCTCTTCTTTCACGTCTCTTGCTTTTTCGTCGTCGTACACTCGCTATTTTTTCATGTCGTCAAAATATGCCAGATAGTACAACTTCTCTCGACTCGCAAAGCGGTTCGCAAAGCGGTTTGCCTAGAGAAAAAAGATGCGGAAAGAGGAAAACTGCTAGGAAAAAAAAAAGAAAACTGCTAGGGAAAGACCATGACGAATTTTAGGCGAAACGTGTGCATGTTTTTGAATAATTAATTACCTATACAATCTGCTGTAAATTTCCACACATGGTCATATTTTCGGTAAAAAATGCGCTCTATGGACTACAAGTGTACAAACTGTACACTGTACAAGTGTGTTGGTACACAGTAACACAGTGGAAACCATACTAACAAAATGTTCAGTGCAGTCGTGCAGTGTTCAAGGACTCCCGCCCCACCCACCCACCTTCTTGCTCTTGGCCCTCTCGACGCCGACCGAGTCTAGGTTGACATCGTCCGTCACCGCCTCGCGACCAATAGCCATCAACACCTGAAAAAGTTGTTTATTCGAATGATTGTTCCTTTTATTTTCCGATGAACACGAAAGCGAAACGATGAGTGTACACTAATTTGCAGATTTTCACATACTCCACTTCGCATTGAACCAATCACAATACACTCAAACACAGACTTATTCCACGAGACACAGCCAGTAGTCACAAAAAAAGACAATACCGTGTTGAAGTCTTCGCTCGTCTCCTCCTTAGTTCCGTCCTCGTTCGTCTTCTCCCAGTAGACGCGCAGCAAACCCGCCGACTTTTTCGTCTTCGGCTCAATCTCTTCGATGCGAGACGGAACGCCGCTGAAAAAGCGAACGTAGATACGCACATTCAAAACAAATTGGAATCACTTTGGCTATCACTGAAATCACAGTTTGTCTGCTTATCTGATCGCTCGCGCATTCAGTATTACGTGTCCCACCCTCACTTCCCCAATGTCTGCTCTCTCTCTCTCTCTCTTTCTCTTTCTCCTCCCTCCCCTGTCACCCACCTCTCAAACCGCATCCCGTAGTCGATCATGTGCTTGCGAATGCGCTCGGCCATGTCCTGATCGAAACCGCGAAGCAGGATCGAACGCACCATCACCTGGAGAAACAGTGCATTACGGGAATGAAAGCAACTTCATCTCTTTGCCACTCCCACCACCTCCCACATACCGTCGTGTCGAATCCGATTCCCTTGAGGAATCCGGCGCACTCGAGCGAGACGTACGACGCACCCACGCACAGCGTCTTGCCCGGCGCGTACGGCAGCGCAAACAGGTCGTCACTGCAAAACAACACCGATACAATACGTCCGCCCCGTTTCGCAAAGGTCGTCAACACAGCATGTTGATGTCGAAGAGTGTGTCCGTCTACAGTACCGTATCGAGATCTCAAACTCTAGATCTTCTCACACCCAGTACATAACACGTCCTCCTACTACAACACTCATACCTGGAGATGCAGTACTCCTTGGCGCCGGGAATGTCGGGGTGCTTGGGGCGGAGACCAGTCGCGATGAGGAACCTCAACAATGGTCGACATGGAAACAGTCTCTTCCAGACACGTCGAGATATCCAGACACCACACACGCACACGGCACACGGTTTCATAGACGGGTTGAATGTAACCAAGAAAAAAGCGGTTACGTCACTAACATATATATACATAACACCCTGCTACCACTAGGCTAGGCAACGTGTCCGTCGGTCCGTCTCTCTCTCTCTCTCTCTCTCTCTCTCTCTCTCTTTATTTCTCTCTCTCTCTCTCTCTCTCTCTCTCTCTTTATTTCTCTCTCTCTCTCTCTCTCTCTTCCTCCTCTCACCTGTCGGCGGTGAGCTTCTCCTGCTTGCCCTTCTTGTTCGTCGAAGTGATCTCGTGGCTGCCAGTGAACGTACCGTACCCGTTCACGTACGTCACCTAAACACTACACATGCCAGAAGTCACTGTTCATATACTTCAACAATCAATCAATCAATCAATCAATCGTTTATCCGGAATCGTTATATCTGAATATGACAACACAATCATAATGATATGAAGCATACAGTAGTGCCTAAGATGCTAGATACATAATAGGCTAACGCCGGGGAAAGACAGGTAGGCTGACGAGGTTAGTGGTGGGAAGACGATACTTGATCGATAATCATTCCTGGACCATTACAGTACCATTCTTGACGTGAAGAGCTCCGGGGTTTCCTTTGCTTCCATGCCAATTAGTATCTCCTCGCGCCATAGCTGCTTCCACGTTGTAGTGAACACGTTTCAACAAATCAACACTTTCCAGCATTCCGTCCACATCAAATAAACCACATGTGACACACAAAAAAACTCCGACAAAGCGACACCACTTGTGGGCAATCTGGCAATGCAACGGAATAGCACAACACACTGAAAAAGTACAACAACACAATACAACACATACCGTCTTCTCCCTGAGCTGCACGCGGTAGCCCCAGTTGAGACTAGCAATGTGGTCCTGGATGGCGTCCTTCATAGTCGTCCAGTTGTGCGTCACGTCACCGGCCGGAAGCTTCCAGCCGTACTTCTTGGCGTCCTCTGAAACACGGGATGATCATCTCTCTCCTCTTTCTCCTCTCCCTCCCCACTCACTGATCGAGTGTCCGAGCATGGATGCCGTGTGCATGAGCTTCTTGGGGATGCATCCCACGTTCACGCACGTCCCACCCAGACCCCACGTCGATCCGGCCGGCGACGGCTTCACAAAGTCCAGACACGCCACCTTCTTGCCCAGCCTCAAAAGTGAGAAGTGTGACGCGATTCAATATTTTGTTGTATCATATTTCTCTTTTTAACGTGTTATTATGCAACCGTATAAAATGATTATTATCTCCACTGCCGTCTTCATCAGCCTCCGCCCACTCACCTGGCGGCTTCCTTGGCGGCGGCGAGTCCGCCGGAGCCGCCTCCGATGACGACCAGGTCGTAGTCGTGGTCCTTGAGCCACTCGGCCAGCACGCCTCCCTTCGCCAGCCGCGTCAGCTCGTCCACACCACCCACAGCGTCTCCCTGAAAAACAAAAAAAACGTGTTTTTTAAACTCGTCTTCCACTTTTCAAGTTCACTCACTCAGCTAGTCACAAGCAATGCCACTCATTGCACTTTCCATTTCCCGACCACACTCCTCACTGTGTGATCCGCACATTGGAACAACACGGCGAGCTATATGAACGTCACCCTCTCCCCCACCTTGACGTAGACGAGTGGCCAGGCGGTGTGCTTGGTGACGTGGTGTATGTGCTGGCGCGCCTCCTCCGACACCACCACAGACGCCACATCATCCACCCCAGCCTCGCGCAGCAGAGAGAACAGCTGAAAACAACACTGGCGTATACCCTACATTATAAAGCAAAGCAAAAAGACATGCACAACCTACATAGCATACACTGTTTCTGTCCTTTCACCTGACAGTTGTGCTAACTGATTGCCGGGCTTCATCAGATATGAACGCCAAATTTCACGCGCATTGTTAGACATGGTGAGAGCAATGGGACAATTTGCAACAAATCCCGTGTTTGTGTTTGCGTGTTCTTGCCAACTCAAAATGCCACAACCTATCAAAGCTCTTATTGCATGTTTCATTGCACACGCTACACACAGTAAACAAACAAACTGACTCAGATGCAATTTCCCATGCGATTATTTGTTCGCCTATGGTTGCAGGATTGCAGCTCATAGTTCACACACAGTGACAATGCATAATCACCAATTAGCACAGCGACATACACTCCACGTCTCCGCATCCCCTATCATCATCTCAACTCAACATGTCGTATTGTCCTCTGCTCTTGAGCGGCGTAATACATCGTCTCACGTCCGATCTCTGTCTCTGATGACTGCACCTTGGCCGAAGCCGAGTCAATAATTACGCGCTTGACATTTGCAGAGCGTGCCGTTTTTCGCGCACCCATCTACGCACACCGGCACGCAATTCGACACCTCGAACGGCACACGCAGGTGGGGGCGAGGCGCGCGCCAAAGGGAAATTACAGCTCGCGAATAGGCCCCATTATACTTTCACGCTGACGCTGACGCTCCCGTGCAAAAGATGCACCTATCGACTTTGATCACGCTGCGTCAACGAAATCAATAGTTGCATGTTTTGCACGGGAGCGTCAGCGTGAAAGTATAATGGGGCCTAATGAACGAAAGAAAAAGTGGGTTCGCTGACGCCGCGAGGCGAAGAAAGCATGCAGCGAAAGAAAAAAAACACGTCTTCATCGAGCACCTCCAAAACACAGGCCTGTCTCTAATTGCATATCTATTAGCCAGAACACACACAGCACCTCATACTAATTATAGTAATATCCACTAATCCAGTGAGTACAACTTTAAAAAAACGTGGAAAAGTACGCAATGCATAAAAACTACAACCTACAACGTGAGACTCACAGCTATCGCCTACCAGAAAGAGGCAAACAGGCAGTCTACACCCAGCTACCCTGCATCAACCAATTAAGAACAGTATAAAAACTACAAGTCAAAAAACACACAGATATTCAATCTATTAATATCAACCCCTGCCCACCACATGCGTGTCCTTGTCGCTGGCCGAGGTGGCGATGACGGACGCCCTGGCCGCCGCCGCCCTCTTCAGAGCCTCCTTGGCGTCCAGACCAGCCACCGCCGGCTGCTGCTCGCCATTCTCTGAAACCAATAATTACAGAAATCAAAGAAATATCCGTTCTCTGGGTCGTCGATCAAGAAACTGAGTAAAAAAAACATATAGGTAGACGAATTTGTCTACGTACTTTTTTTGAATTTGTCACTCCAGTCGAATGCTCCGTTCTCTAACAGGTCATCTAACGGCTAACATCTAACATTTAACGGCTCTAACAGGTCACACGACAATCTCTGATTATATAGCTCGTGCACAGTCTACAAAACGCCATAGTTCCTTGGTCTCTGCGAGCGGGATACACAAAAGAACAAACGTAAATTGAAAAAGAGCCAGTATCCCGCCCCGCGTGGCGACGCTATGATAGTTATGCTAGCGGACCACCTCTCTCACCATGACCGTTGTCCTTGGCGGGCCGTCCGGTGGGGGGCGGCATCGCTGCTGCTACGGCACCCAATGCGCTATCTGAAGCACCGCCCGATGGGGGTGCGCGTACTGGAACGAAACGACATTGAGAAACAAGTTTGAAAAAAGCAACGAAGACTGCACATCTCAAAATCAACCATAAATAACCCCATACAGTATCGTCATTTGTCGATACTGGTATTTCAAGGATGTGATGATGACTACTCGTCAGAGCGTGAATCATGGAACGGTATAGGGGGAAAGAAATGAGAAACAAAACAGCATGGACGAGACTGGAACAGAACTAACACATAAAAGTGGGGTTTTCCAGATGTGAGCACGAGACACCCAGTCTCTCTTTTCTTTCTCTCTCTCTCTCTCACTCACTCCAGCCACAAATCATAAAATCGATATTGCCCGCCCTCACACTCCAGCCATAGGCAATAACAACAACTGCACTATTCGAAAACGAAGCCCGCGAAACCTCTCACTATCACATGATATCATGCCTCGAATCGATAGCGAGTGACCCTAGACACTGCTAGATGGAAGAAAACCGGCTGAACGGACGGCCGCCAAGCAAATGCGCGGGTATGAGACTAGAGTCCGACCGACCGCAAACACACAAAAAAAGAAAGCGCGCCAAAATACAAATCGCCGTCCGTATTTGCGAGATTCTCGAAACAGTGAGAGCCTGGGAACAATGTCAGGAGCGTACATGAGCGATAAACCACTAAAACTCTGCCATCCAATTTATAGGCTCGCCAGATAAGCAGCAGCGCGTCACGCATGCTGACAATTCCTCGATTTCATCACAACCCGACGCACCGTTGCCGAAACAAAACGCTCACCACTATTCGAGCTAGTGCTGCCTCTCAATCCGACTCTGTTGAGCAAGTTGAAGGAGGAGAAGCGGGGGAATCGCTTCTTGCTGCTGTGATGCCGGCGAGGTCGGGACGACTCAGAAGTGCCGACGTCGTACTTCTCGTACTCGTCGTCCACCTCCACGTCGACGCTTCGGCCTCGCTGGACGGGGACGCAGAGCGACCCCGCCAGGTCTCGCACCGAGTCGCGGAGAGGCAGCGTGAGAGGAGTCACTACAGACGCAGCGTCAATACAGCACTGCCGCAATGTGTCCAATAACAACTGTCCTCGCGGCGCTCGATGAGCCGTTTGTACAGTCACGTACAATTGTACCTCGTCGCAAACACACACTCTATGTGTGTGTGTCAACGACCGACTATTCAATGCCGTCTGTCTCCCTCGCCCTCGTCGTTGCGATTTTCCTATACTCTCTCTACCTTGGGGTGGGACTTGTCTGACTCTCTCAACCCACACCACACACATGCGCGCAACCCGTTCTGCTGCCCGTCCATTATATTTCTCTCTCTCTCTCTCCCCCCCTCTCTCACCACAGAACCACTCCATAATAGTCAACGCAGAGAAGATAGAGAAACACGACACTACTCACACAATCACCTGCCCCCCTGTTGCGCACGCATGTTCGCTTCACACTTTTTGTTATTGGAACTTGAAAAAAACCGAAAACTAGGTGTTTGCAACTACATCTACAACAACGCGTGAGTAGTGGAAAAACCAAGCCGCGAGGAAACGTTTTGACGCACATGAGTGGCAAAAGATGGAAAAACACAGACATACTGACTCTATGATTGCAATGCGATGAATATAGAAAGACTGAAAAGCGACATCAGATCAGAGTGACTCGAAATGAAACTCACAAAGACACAAAGTCATAAACATAATGCCAGATACACAATTGCGGGCAGAGAAACCCGGTAAACACCACACATACACACCCACATCACAGAAACACAGCGACTCCAACACATTTATCAGAACAACATTAGTGTACCAGTAGAAACACGCCTGCGGGCAGCGAATAGACAGAAGAAGACACAATCAACGACAACTCAAACAATCTAGACTAACACTAACACAGCTACATACTCCTAATAGAACTCTCTCTCTCTCTCTCTGGCACACACCTTGACCGTGCGCGGTGTTGGTCCTCCGGCGGACGAGAGGACACGACTGCTGGGTGTGGCGGGTGGCGAACCGCTCCAGCCCCTCGGCCTGCACCCTCCCTCCCCCTCCTCCCCTTCGCCCTCCTCCATTCACTTCTCCTCCTTCGCTCCCTTGTCGCTGCGCACCATGCTCATTAGCCGACCAAACAGCGAGCTTAAAAAGAAACTTGAAAACACTGCCTTGCATCTTATCGCAATGTCCCACTCTCTATTTGTCCGACTGTCCCTTTCTCGGCACCCTTGACTGTCCCGTTCACAATTCTCCGTCTCTGCGTGCGCACGTACCGTTTGGGGGTGAGTCCAAAATGGCGGCGGTTTGTCTCGAGGGATGCTTCCTGGAGCTGCTCTAGTCGCAGGCCGAACACTCCCGAGCGGTACGCATGGGGGAAGCGAGACCGCGCGCGGCTCGCATACATCTCTTCCAGTGCTGCAACACACATACATCGAGATAAATGGTAACGCATAACAGCGATAGTGTTGATATTGCTGATAAAATCATTTTCCGGAAATCACCCCCAGCAACAACAACACACACACCAATGTTCACAGCATGTACACCAATGTTGACTGACATCATGTACATGTATTGTGTAACATTCTAAAACACCCATTATAGTAAAACAAATTGAAAATAATTTCGAACTATTCCCATTAACATTTTTCGAGCCAACGACCTCGAGATTGAGAGACGAATGCTCGATCCACTGACAAGCCGTGACCCCGACAAACTATCCATTGTGTTTTGTTAATGATCGCACTATCGCACAGGATAATGCTTCCAGATCACATGAACTTTTTTTTCAGGGGCACAAAACCACCCTCAAACATTATTGTGTTCTTAGCTTCTCAGAAGTATGACAACCGCAGCAAATGAAATTTGCAGAATAATTCAATGAATTGATTATAATTATTGTGAATCTGGAGTCTACAGTCTGCAAATGTCTCCAAACTAACGCACCCGCTTAAATAAAATCTCGAAACATAACGAGACTTCATAGAATACCAATACCGGTAGTCGCCGACAATACAATGAGTAGACGATTAAATTATATGAGACGAGATAGAATCAAAAATACTCTGCAGAACTGCAGCGAAGAAATCTTGTCCTAACACGATAATTCCGATTTCACAAGTTTTAGTGGCTACAATACATGCAATGCGTGTGAAAGACAAGGACTCGAGGACATGGAAAACTCACGTCAGTCCGCATGCCAATCTACTCACAAAAAACAACTCCACGGCACCCATTGTATCAGAATGAAACTTACGAGATATCAAAAATTATTAACAATGCAAATTTTGAGCGAGAGCTGAAGAGGAAAGAAAAGGAAAGAGAGAGAGAGAGAGAGAGAGAGAGAGAGAGAGAGAGAGAGAAAGAAAGAGAGAGGAGAGAGAGAGAGAAAGAGAGAGAGAGGAGGGGGAGACCAACCTGTGAAGCGTCGCTGACATAGTCCCGGCTCCGTCGGCAGCTGACTCGGGTCCTTGCGAAACACGCGGTCGATCTACAACATTCATCAAAACATATAAGATAAGGATTGACTTTGAGACAACTCAAGTGCATATCTAGTACACACAATCTTAACACGTTTTAGTGGCTACAACACAGTGCCCTAGCAACAGAACATCAACAGAACGACAAAACCAGAAGTAAATGTGAGCGAATAGTATAGAGTACTAGAGATTCTAAAGAGCTTATTCACTACTGATTCTAATACATATAGAAAACGCACCGTTTGTCTGTCCGTAAATAACGTTATACGGTAAGATCTACCCCATCACCTCTATACCCAAGTCGGCAGCATGTGGTGCGTGCCAGGTTTGCACTGTTTAGGCCCCGCCCACCACACTTTATCATAATATAACACGTCAGAAACCACATTTGCTTTTGATATTAGGGAAATTTGAAAAAAATATCATTTCAATATGAATATCAACCTTTAATAGTGCTAGTGCATGTGTGCACTGCGTCCGTTGACGTCAATTAACAAATGAAACTTAATTACTATATAATAATAATAATACAGAAATATAAAGTATTTAATGAATGAATTATGTCAACTACACAACTACAATTAAATTCAACTTGGTATGTGGGAATGAAATCGAAAGATAAAAAACCACATAAATTACTTGGAGAACAATGCACCTTAACGCCTAAACCAAACTAAATGCGTCGTATCCGTGTTGACAAAGCGATACATGGCAAATTTTAGCAATCAAAAGCATTCTTCAAATACTATCTTTTTTCAGTTTCGAATTAAATAGTCTATCGCATCTTATACGAATGCAATATGAATGTAATCCGATAAGAATGTGCTCGTTAATTCGTGATTTCGTTTCGTCGCGTCTTCACACATGAGAGAAATTCAAAAGACTATCAAATCAAACACACAATCACAAGAAGAGAATGATTTTAAAGGGAGTGTACACTCTGAATTTCGAAGTTGAGTTAGCGCCAGGATGTGAAAATATGATGAAAATGATGCACTTTTGTCATTATAACTATGTATCGGAGATACCTACAAGTTGGTGAAAAATTCTGTTGAACTTTGAAAATTGGCACCAATTGGCACCAATTTCTGTATTTTGGCACATTTTGCGCTCTAATCCCATTGACTTGCAGGCATTTCCAGCAAATAGTTGTATTGACAAAATTGCATCATTTTCATCATATTTTCACATCCCACTGCTAACTCCACTTCGAAATTCAGAGTGTACACTCCCTTTAATTGCGAAAGAATATAATGACGGTGTGTACGTGTACTACGCAAAAAATATCACACGTTCACCACAACCAGACAACCACGCTATGAAACTCTCTTCTTTTCTAGAGCAGCTTATAGTGAATACGCAAACTTCTCGCATCAGTGCGATATCTGTGGATGATTAATCTCGCGCAACAAGTGATTTGTACATCCGCAATTCACAGTACCACAATAGGATGCTTCCCTCTTGCTCACCTCCTTTTCCATGAACACGGCCAGGTCTCTCTCGGGCGCCTTGAAGCCGTCCTTCGGCCACTTGGCCGCCAGCCGCACGTACTGCTTGTACATGTGCGACATGTCGCACCCAAAACAACACAATCAGTAATAAGTAACCAGTGAAAAATGCTCACACGATCCACTAAACCGAACAAGATATCAAAACGTTCCAAACGTATTGTTGTGATGAAAAACAAAATTAAAAAATATTGAAAACAATTTTATATCACACAACAAAAAATCGAGGGAAAAAATCAACAATACTCTAACACAACAATATGCTAACAAGTAACGTAACGCAGTGTATGATACAAAATAGTAACAATCAACAGTCGAACAACTTGAAGAGCATAACTGCATAATGTACACAACATACCAATCGCTCCATTCTCTCTCTCACTCTCTCTCTGCGCTTTCACGGCTCATCATCCGAATCGAGTCCCTCCTCCCCGCCCACACTCAGCATCTGCAGCCGCGCCTCCATCTCCAAATCATCCAACTCCAAGCCAGTGTCCGCTTTCGTCAGCTGACACACGCAACAATATGCAACACCAAACCATCTCATGAATCAACACACTGTTCACCCACGAACACGCTAATATAAAAAAATCTCGTTGACAACCCGGCTCTACTCTCCCTTGTTCTATATGGTCCATTCTACCGCTATCACTCTCCACTCACCTCGACCTTGTCGACCTGCTGCTTCATCCACTCGATCACCTCCTCATCCACCGCCTGCACCCACAGCACATAGTCCGTGAGGTACAGGTCGTTCAGCAGGTACCGGAACTCCCCCGACGACACCATCACAGCGTGCATGTCACACATACAGTGCAGCAGAGCCGTGCGCCCTCAAAATAACACTGCCCACGCTTCTACCACACTAATTACTGTAAGTTACATTGTTTCTCCGCCATACCATCCATACTGATATGTTCCACTCCTCGCCACTCACCCTCGCCGACAATCTTCTTGGTGTCTTCGAGGACAGCCATGGCGAGCTGCCAGTTGCGGTAGATGGGGCGGACGAGGCTGCGACGCGCCGCCGCGGCAAGCGCGTCCTGCAAGTAAGACAGTTGATTCGAGAATCGAGAATGCGACCCGCACCTTGACACTGTCCCAGCGGCAGAGAAACGCGAGCGACGGCGACAGCTTGGCAATCGTCCATCCACTCTCAACCTGAAACACGCACATAACATTCTACACCACACTACCCAGACATTTCGACTGGCGTAAACGAGCCATCATGTTATCGTGTTTCAAAGCTCCCAAAGCAATCCACCAAGCGATCAGCTAACATCACCACATCCACAGCACCCAGCACCCACCGATCCCTCCCAGTCGGTGGTACGCTGGTCGTACGCCCACGCGTATACCATGTCCACCAGAGACGCGGCCACCTGCCGGTGCTCGGCCAGCGACAGACTGCAAGCAATACGCATTCACAAACGGCATGTGACAAAGAGTTATAGCCTGCGCCAGAGCGATAGTTTTCGATCTACCACACTTGCAGTTTAAAATACGGAGCCGTAACCGTCTGCCTCTCTTGTTTTGCGCGCTATTGCCGGGAGCTGACTTTCCGTCTTCCTCTGATCTACCCCACTGCACGAAACTTATTGCGAGCGTTAAACTATATAAGTCGGTATTATTTGTGATTTTCGAGAGTATCACTACAGTGCTACTTTCAACCATATCCGGGACCTTTCATCGCCCTCTTCATCATTGTAGCAGAATTCAAAAAAAACCTAACAAACGATGTGATCGGCGAAATTCGGATGAAGAATTTGGGTTGTCAAAATAATATCGGACAAAGAAAAAAAGTTTTTCATCAAATCTGCAAATATTGCGATGACAGAATTCGAGGAACTTCATTGGCATGGTTTCGGCGAATTTAGCGACGGCAGAATTCGCTGATCTTCGTGTGTTTTCCGCGAATTTAGCGATGGCCAAATTCGCTGAACAGCGACGGATCAAATTCGCTTTCACAAAAGTTCGGCCGGTGAGGGGGATCGAACCGTCGTCCCTCGATCACGAAGCGTGAATGTTACCAATACACCATGGCAGCTCGTTCGCAGAGATTCTAAAACGTTGTGAAACATGCGCCATCATGATTTTGAAAAAGAAGTATGCAAACGACTGTTGATGGTATATAAAAACATCTATGTTTTAATATACCAGCAACAGCGAGAACTTTGTTCTTCCTTTTGGAATGCGAATAGCTAAACAGATGTTCGCAATTACATAGATGTTCGCGCACACATTCTCCAGTTCACAGCTCACAGCGTCTGGGAGAGAGCGGAGGTGGTATATTGGTAAGATTGACGGTTGGTGAACGGGGGACGCCGGTTCGATTCCTCTCGGTGGCAGAATTTTTGTGAACTGGAGTTCAGCGTATTCTGCCCTCGCCATATTCGCGGAAATATAGGAACAAAAATTCAGCAAATTCTGCCGTCGCTAAATTCGCTGAAATAGAGTCAACGAAAGATCAGCGAATTATGCCGTCGCCAAATTCGCCGATCTTGTGAAGCAGATTTTATCGGCATTCATATTTTTCGAAAAAATTATGCATCACGAAATTCGCAACACGTGTTTTCCAGAATGCGAAATTGTCTATCTTATCGAAAGTGCTAAATTTTCTTCGCATATTTGTTAGAATGCAATGATTTGACGATAATGTGCATTACAACTTTTTCATGGAATTTAATTTTCATCGCGTCACCGAATTTCCTCAATACTCACCGAATTTCCTCAATGAAACGAAGTGCTCAAAACGCTCGAAAAAAACACAAATGATACCGACTTATATGGATGTTTGTATTCGTGTACCCCCTCACGTGGGCAGCTTCTTGTCGGGCATGTCCTTGAGCCTCTCCCTGTCCGCGTCGGTGAGCTTGAGCTGCAGCCGCTCCCTCTCCCCAATCACACGCGTCAGCTCGTCGTCCGCCGCCAGAGTGTCCGCACTGCAAATACAAATCATCAAACACCCACGCTATATTACAGAAAGCGTGTAAATTCATGAATCCGTACGTTCAGCAATGTTGTCATTATGCAATCATCAATTCAAAAAGTCAATCTATCATTCAAAACTCAAATATTTCACTGAAAAAACGTAACCGTCAAACTGACAGGTAGTGATCGGCGCAGAACGCGTGCTCGTCAGCCTGTAGGGCCAGCGCCGGGCGCTCCGAGATGAGAGAACCTGGAAAGACCATTCTCGACACATCTCCGAACAAGGCATTCAATCTAGCAGCTATCCCTATCGCACACATCGACAAAAACATACCCTCCTCCACTTTAGGCACACATGATTTAACTATTCAACCATTTAAACATCACTATACCCACACTACCCAATCGAAAGAAACATACTCTCCTCCACTGTAGGTACACATGATTCATCTGACCATCACTACCCACACAATCACCCAACGCACTTCCTGCCCTGCTCACCCTCGGTAAATCCATTGAAACGTGTACATTTTTTGGTTTAACGCCTTTGATTGGAGGCGTTTCGTGGAGGAGATTGACGAGGGCGAGGGAGAGGGCAGTGGATCGGAGGAGTACTGACGGGCCTCACCCACCCTCTGGCTCATCCATCTCGACCAGCTTGCCAATCTCGTCGGCCAGCTCGGCCAGCACGGCCGTCCTCCTCCACGCGAACCCGTAGCCGCACTGCCGGGCCGCCTCGTCGCACACCGGCTCCCGCACCGCGCGCGCCTCCCGCTGCTCGATCAGAAACTCGTCTGAAAGCAAACAACACATCCACCATTATCAGTGTACGCATTTGGCTTTTTAGCCGTTCCCATGTATGCATGCGATATTGTTATTTGCAATGTTGGTAGATTGAAAACGGCGGAAAACTTGATTTTAATTGACTTTGATCAAGACAGTTAAAAATACAGGAAATGAACAATTCTTTGAAAACCCCCACCTCCATCCTCTTCTTCCCACTCCTCCTCTTCCTCCTCCGATTCACTGCCATCTCCCTCGTTAATCTCCTCCACGAGACGCCTGTAATCAAAATCGCTAAACCTAGAAAAAAAAGTTTTAACGGATTCACCGAGGTGAAATGAGATAAAATGGAAAACACTGACAAAGTACGCACAAAGCACGATTATCCTCAAAACGCATATACCGCCAAATCCGCAAAGTAGCTTAAACTTTCTGTCTTCTCTCTTGCACACACAACACACACTCTTGCATACTCCACTTTCTTCCCCCTCCCCACCTGGCCGACAACTCCTTCCTCTGCGGTCGCAGCAGCTCGCTGATCATGTCCAGTCGATCGAACACCTCGCCCTTCGTCAGCTTCGGCACCCGCACCACAAACGAGCCTGCAAAGAGTGCAAAGTGACACAGAAGGTGCACGTATAAACACAAAAGATGCAAGATGACACAAATACACAAATAGTGAGCACGGAGATGTGCAGAGGGTGGATATACAAGTTTATGTTTCGATATTTTCATTTCCATAAAAACGTAACATAAAACATAAGCTACACTGCTACACACAGAATTAGAACTGAACACAACCTACCTTGATCGGCATCGTACTTTGCGCTGCCTGTCTCATCGTCAATAACCTAAAAAAAACAAGAGTATGAGTAGGGAGACCTCTTAGCATACAAGCTGACAAGCGCACCTTGCCGGTGAGGTGGAGCCGGAGGTAGTAGGGCTTGCTGGAGAAGACGAAGATGTCGTCGCCGTACTCGATCTCCGTCTCGGCGATCTTGGCGTACGGCGCGCGAATCGAGACGATCAGGTGTGTGTCGTCCTGATTGATCGAAAACACCGGCGTCAGCATCGCTGCACAATCGACCACATCAACATCGACGATAGACAATAGACCATACGAATCAGATATTGCAACGAGAAACAAACTCGTGATAGTAGCACACAGTGGAACACACAACGAGTGGAAAACATTTATCTAAAATATGTACAACAGTTTAAATAGACCCACTGCTACTGCTCGCTGGCTAGACGCAGGATGAGCTGTCGCCACTCGGCCCGCGCAGTGGAGATCGCACGCGAGTCGAGACGCATCGAGCCGATCGACGAGTGACCGTGCTGAAGTAAGCGTTGTTTTATTGATACTGAATGCCTGTTAACTAAAAATGAAACTACTAAGCAAAAGCAGACTATTGAGCAGAAGCAGCCAATTGCGAACTATTACAGAAAACTGGAACAACATGAAACACCTCGAGTGCTTGCCGCATCATCTCCACCACGTACATGCCGCAGTCGCTGCCGTTGGTCTGCTGCGGACAGCGCGCCACCACAAACGGGACGGCGCCCAGCAGGCCACACAGCAGCTTCGCCACCTGCACCATCAAATGATCGAATCCCATCTTCATCTAATCGCTACCGATGCTAGAGAAGCCTAACTTTGATGTTAAAGATGAAATCAAACGAGATAAACAAAAAAAACGTGGCCAGCGTACCATGGTGGCAGTGTGGTGTCCGCGGGAGGCGATACTGTCGTACGAGTGGAACGCGGCGCCGTCGAACACCAACATCGACCAGTGCGAGCCACCCGCCACCAGCGACGGGTCCGAGTTGTCGTTGATCAACAGCACCAGCTGAACACTCAAACACACGTTTAAAAAAGTCAACTGTACACAAACCTCGTTGAACTTGACGTCGTCGAGTCCGAGCGCGGACGCGTCGCACACGCCGAACTTGATCATCTCCACAAGCGGCGGCGGCAGCACTTTCACCTGCACACAACAACATCGAATTCAGACGCTTATGTAGTTGCAGGTCAACAAAGTTCGCTCATCAACATCAATCTAACGGGGTTTTTTTTCGAATACACTGTGATAGGAAACCTTAAATAGGAGCACGGAGGGATGAAATGAAATGATCAGCTGCTGTTACACGTCAAAAATGATGATACATCACGTCAGTTCTTCGTGGCGGGACCAATTTTGAAAGCTAATTCCCATTGGGAACTCGTGCCAAGTTTGTACCACACCACGAAATACTGACGCATTGCCTGATTTTTCAAGATGCCATTTCATTTTATATCGAATTTATATTAAATGATAAAAATTTTATTTGGTTTCAATTTGATCGTCATATTAATATTGACTATGACGACTTCATGTCATTATTCCGTGCACCTCTCCTTCAAGTACGGACTACATTTGCAATAACTATTCGTCTGTGCAACTGTTCACCTCGTGTTGCCGCTTTCGAGGTAGATTCTTGTGAATGTACTCAGCAGCGAACGAAATGAGTCTGTCGTTTAGCCACTGTCCGTCTCGCAGCAGCGCCAGGTCCGTGTTGTACACCTCAGCATCGTCAAAGTCGAGAATCTTTCTCTCTGACTCAGACATACTGAACAAATAAGAAACTTCGAAAAAAACGAACAAAAACACAACGACACACGCACACCGAGCGCTCGCCTATGTAAACGGGAAATAAGGCTATATGGGACACGTCAATAAGAATATTACGGAAATTTCACTGTAACAGGTAATTTGCCATTTTTCTTTTTCGAATCTGACAAAAGGAGGTGAAAGAGAACAAAAAATAAGGAGGTAATGCCGATTTACATTTTTGAAAAAGTGCCTAGAACAAAAGATATCGAAAAGTGAGGTTTTAAAAAACAAAATCGGCATTCCCTCCTTATTTTTTATGCTAAACTCATATAAAATAGTAGCAGCTCTTCAAACTTAATAGTTCTCGAGATTACAGAGACGAAAATAAAATAGTACAATAAAACACAAATGGCGCCGACATTTGAAATTATGGCGGGAAAACACGACTCTCACAGCTGTTGGGCGGGGCAAGCTTGCGAGCAGTGCCCGCCCTTTCTCTGTTTCTCTTGTTATTACGGGTGTTTTCATTCCACTCTCCGTGGAGACGCCACTCTGCACCCCCGATCGATACTCGCTCCCCCACCAATGGTACTGTCCATTGTTGAGGATACTCTCTCGCGAAAGCGCTCGCCTCGTCTTTGCTTGTATATTTTTTGTTCTGTATGCTTTTAATGAGTAATACTTTTGACGTGCTTATATAGCGCTTTATAGCCTTTTCATTCAGAGCCACTTGCCACTCCACCCACTTGCCACTCCACCAACCTGCCACTGTCTACATGGACAACTTCTAGATATTGGTAACTTTATTTCATTTATACAATTGCACAGTATTAGGAGCGTCTTCATTCCTTCTCCACCATTATGCACGATCTGATGTTGACCTGTTCGCACACATGCTTCAGAACAAGTGCGGATACGTTCACTGTGTTCCTGCCGGCCAGTATGCGATTGAAGTGGCAATGTAGGGACTCAATGTTCTGTTCCGAGAGCAGTCCCAGCGTGCCAAACTCGTCGATCACGTACTTCACATGCTCTAAAAAGCAATATTAATGTTGTAATACATCGATGGGGCTGCTTACTTGTGAGGGCATGTAGCTTCACTGACTCCTTGACCTTTGGAAAACAACGTGCGTATACAGCAGGTAGTTCCTCACACGCTTTCTTCAGGTCCTTCGCTTCCGTCGTCGTCAGAAGGTCGGCCTTCAACCCTCGCATGATCACAGCTAGTGCACCGGCCAGCTGGATGTACTTCGGAGCGAGGGCCTGCACTGCTGCGTGACGGTGGCGGGTGAGTGGCTCGACAATCAAATGGATCTTCGACAGAAGGTTCTTCACGGCTTCTCCGTTTAGAATCCCTGAAATACTCTTGAATATTCGAATGACATATAATGTTTACCTGAGTAGTACCGTTCAGCCCTCACACCGTGTCTCTTCAGGTTCGCCAGCACTGCCGCGTAGAGGCCAGTGCGACTCGCATTGTCGACCCTCTCGCGCTGCTGCAAACTCCACTCGATGTGGCCCACCTGCTCCTCAAACTCTCTCCTGACAGCATC
The DNA here is from genome assembly GCA_963966185.1 of Rhabditoides inermis. NCBI lineage: Eukaryota > Metazoa > Nematoda > Chromadorea > Rhabditida > Rhabditidae > Rhabditoides > Rhabditoides inermis. The sequence continues at coordinate 132,795 of CAWZYM010000266.1, forward strand.
CACAGTCGTCAGACCGCGGCACCTACAGGTGAATACTTAGATTTAGATCTTTTTCACTACTTCAAATATTATGACTCACACTGCGCACACGTACTCCTTGAGTTGCTTGTGGTTTTCGAGTGCCACTATCGCATCGCAGAAGAAGTGACAATCTCTGCCGCACTGGTCACAGCTGGTCCATTCGTTGGTGCACCCCTTAGTAATGCGCTTGCTACTCAGCCTCGAGTTGAGACGCAAAGCGCACCAAACATGTGCCCAACCAGTGGCCGTTTTCGATTCGAGGGCCTTGTCCATGCTCGCTGAAAACAGAAATGTAATTTTTCAAATAATATTATGCTAGAAATTAAAAAAAAATTACCTGCTTCTTCCGGTGTGAGCTTGTGGAGAGCCGTGATGAGTCTCCGTGCTTGTTCTGCTGACGTTTTCAGAGACTTTGTCTTTCCCACGAGCTGCGCCTTGTTGTGAAAATTGGCTGCTCCAGACTGGGACGGCAGCATCTCCAGTGTCAGCTCCTGTCCAGTCGCAAACTGGGAGTCGATGAACAGCAGGTCGGTCAACAGCATCCCGTACAGCTTGGTTCCAGGTCCCAGAATGGAGTGTAGTAGAGGAGTGATCCAGTTGATCACCTCTGTGTCGAACAGTGGGGCGTTGAAAATTCCAAACGTCTTCTTCAGGTTGGGCTTCTGGAGGCTCTGGGCAACGGCGGCGTGGCCGCGTACTCCATCCAGTGTCCTCGCCTTGTGGCTGTCCTGCTTGCGGACCTTGGGAAGAAGTTGGTCCTCGTCTCCAGGTTGGTTGTCCGTGTCCTTGTCCTCCTCTATCAGAAGCTTGCCAAACTCAATGAAGTCATCGAGTGGCTTCTCGCATAGCTGACAGGGGAAGGAGCAGGCTTGCCCGGCGTGTCCTTGGCATGCAGACTGAGACTTGTGATCTCCTAGGAAGACGGTGCGGAGAGGGTACGTCTTCCCGGCCACGACGATTGTCTTCATGCCGTTCAACTGCTGCACGACTTCGGGGAGTGCTGCGTTCAGGTGGGCGTTGTCATCAGGTCCAACGTATGCTCCAAGAATCGTGTTGTTGTACATGGAGTTCGTCTTTCCAGTTCCACTCAGGACGTAGCTGAACGTCAGCTTGGTCACGCCTCCTCCTCCATCCACGCCTGCCCGCCCGACTACGTACGGCTTCCCGTCGTAAGCGGCACCAGACTTCCGGACATCTCGAAACTCGAAACAGTCGAAGAGGAGAACGCTGCGCCCACTCGGTGAGTACCTCCTGTACGTTGGTCATCCGTGCAGCGGGGAACGTCTTGATCTCGCCCGATTCTGCAAAATACTGTTTTGTTTCGTTCTCAATCATTTGTCTGATATCACTCACTGTCTTGCATCTCCACAGTCTCCGCTATCCATTCTGCCCCCATTCCCCATTTCTTCTTGCATTCCACGTATCGTTGCTTTGATACAAAGACTCCCTTTCCTTTCACATCGAGGGTCTTCTCCAGGTTCTTTCTGTGGATGTCGGCGGTACGGTCGCTCACCGCAATATCGGCGAACAGTCGAACTTGGTCATCTGGAAAGGTACATTCATTTTATGGTTTGAGTTCATTGTTTACTTTGTTTGCGATACGTGTTTGCGATACCTGGTGTGAGCGGTTTCACATTCCCAAGTGTCGCCATGACGTTGGTCTTCGCAGTCTCGTTGGGCTTGTCGAGTAGTAGCAGCTCTACGAATCGCTGAAGAGCCTGCTGCTCGTGTTCTTCGGGTATCCCGAGCGAATCCTTGACGAGCTGCCAACTGTCGCGAGCCCACTGTCTGGAACCACGTTAATGTTATTGATTGATACGTTTTTTTTCATTTCAGGCTCGGCCTTGTCTCACCTGGCAGTCTTCTGCTGATCTCCCTTCATCTGGTGGAAGGGCACGGTCGAGCGACGCACCTTGACGCGCAGGTGAGCGTGCATGAGACAGTTAGTGCCGTTGATGTACAATAGCTTGGAGTCTGGCTTCTGGACAAGAAGTGAGTTGAGTGTTTCCTTGCTCACTCGCTTGCCAGCAACCGTGGAACCTGTTGATTGTGGGCTGATTACTGTATCAACACGTAATCTCACCTTTACAGGCGCACGAGTGGATAGCAGGTTCATCCTGCTCTCGTCACTCTCGCCGTCACTCTCGCCGGACTCGTTCTCCGATGGCAGATCATTGTCGATGTCTATGACGCTCTCGTCGTCGCTGTCAATCGTAGAGGGATCTACCCCGTCCAGCAGGCAGTCCAGCTCTTCCGGGGTGAGTGTGTCTTCGACTTGACGTTTCTCAGAGCAACTCTTGATTACAGCCTTGCCGTCCTCGCTCTCATCTGCCAAATCGTCGTTCTCAACGATGGCGTCGCCCTCGCTGCCGCACATCTCCCAGTCGCCATCCCACTCTGTAAATACGTGTCCCTTGTTCTGTTTGAAGATATATTGTAAATATGTTTTGCTCTCACTTGTTGTGCGTGAAGACAAGCGACGTCTGACTGGGTCAATCTCGCTCGGACCTGGCTCTGGGCTCGGGGAACGCGTGCGATCTACAGTTATAGGAAGTAAGGAGGTGGACGATTACTGTAGTGTACCGTGCATAAGCGACGGGTAGTGCGGGGAGAGAAGCGGGCTGGATGGATGATGCACAGGGGATGCTTGGAAATCGTCTACTTCATATTCCGTCACGCGCTCTTCCTTCTTCCTGATGTACGGTTGCTTCGCGAATCCATGGGGTTGTTTCCTGAGAAATAAATGTGTTGTGCTTCAGATGTTCATGATTGCATTCCCCACATGAATTCCTTTCAGCTATATTCGTGATTAGTTTGTGTTTTTCCTGTTTCATTTCCCCTCCAACCTCGAGGTACAGAACGTTTTCCCCTCGTTTCTCTTTCTCATCTCCTGCGACGTCTTCTTCGCTCGCTTCGAAGCGGGGAAGTAGGAGTGGTCGTCTAACGGGTCAGCACTCATCTCAAAGTCAACCAATTGCAATAAAAACATTTATTTATGTCAGAAAATAAAATAACACACATTACAACTACCGTAACAATATTAATACATTTCAAAAAAATAAAAACTGAAAGTTGATGTTCGTAACGGACGGAAAAAATAGAGAGACGAGAGAGCGGCAGACGACGAGACGCTCGCCGGGCTTTTATTTACCCGCCCGCCCGGTGTCAACAAAACACACCTCAACAAAACATGCGAAACAAACTCAATTTGTAAAAAAGACCCCAAAACGATCTTTCTCACTAATGCACAACATAACACGACCGACCACAAAAATTGGCGCGAAAATTGATTTTTTAAATAAATTTCGCAACGTGGAAAATTTATCAGAAAACGTCGAAAATGTGAACCTGCAAATTTTCTTAGTACATCAGTACATCAGCAAAAACTACACATATGACGTCATGACTACATTACATGACTTTACGAGTACACCACATGACGTTCTTCCACCCACATACCTGCCCAAATAACGAATAAAGCTTGCATACTAATGTAGTAGGCAAGCGAACGAGTTCCACTTTTTGTACGAAAGACATTATGGTGGAAATACAAAGATCAGATTTGCGTGGTGCATTCATTGCTCACAGGCCCCCTCACGTACGCATGCCAACTTGACACTATAACAAACGCAAAATATTAGTGTAAAATTAATGCAGTAGATCACACTACCGACTATAATTTGAACCGCCTCGCCAGTCCTTCATACAGAGGTCGAACCTGAAAAAGGTAGCAATATATTTGCAATGGAAAGTTTTGACAGTGAGAAATATGAATGTGGAGGGAGGGAAATGAGATACTAGCCTTGTTGAGTCCTCTGGGGGACAAGTGCATCTCCGTGTCAAAATACATGATGTTGTTGTCGAGATTGAACGGATAGAAGTGGCCTGTCGAATCCAGGAACACTGCCATCTCATCGTATACCTACAACACTCTTTCTCACACACTCTCTCTATTTCTTGCTTACTTCGCACTTCTTACACGTTTTCTCCAGTTCCTGCACTCTCAGTCTAGCGAACTTTTCGTCGAATATTGTGAGTCGGTCCTGCAAGCAAAGCTTTATTTGTGTTTGCATGCGAAGTTTTTTTTTCATTTTTCTCACCCCGTACTCCTTGAGTGTGTGGTTTGTCTTCAGCCAGTTGTTTGCAACAGCAGCAGAATAGAGGACAAGAGCCGGCATAGCATTCAGAATGTACACTTTCTTTGCGCGCTCCTCGAAATACGCCAGCTGCAATTGCTCAGTGTCATTGTGTCATAGCAATTGACCGCAACGCGTCTCTCCTTGCGACGCGGCTTGCTTCACTCACTCACCTCTCCTTTCATGAACTTGAATATTTCATCCTCTTCGATCGGAATCGTCTCGTTCATAGCTTGTTTGGCTTTGTTCAACCTACAGACGTACTATTATCAACTCGCGTCTCCCCTCTCACCTATCAATTATGAACAGTACATCAGGCTTGAAGTAATCTACAATCTTTCTGTGCCAGTCGTTTCCGCAAGACTTTGCGAGTGCCTCGCAACCTTAAAAAGTCATTCTAACGAGATAAGAGACCCAGTCCAAACCAGCCTGGAAGTAGACATTGAAGTCTGAAGCGATGTCCTTGAATGTATCGAGTACAGTACCGGCTAAACACAAGTAGAGTGAAACTACGTTGCTCACTATATATATACCGTGATTTCCTGCGTAGCTGTTTCCAATAACCAGAACAGTGTGCTTTCCCTTCTGCTTCTAAAACAGACAGTTTTTGCCAGTATCTACAAACAAACATAAACGAAAAAAGTAGAAGATCGATATAAAAAGTAGAATAACAGTAGAACATATTAGCAAGATACACAACATAATTCTTCTCCCACCCTGCAGTACCTGTTCAGCACATTGCTACAAATGCTAAATGTCGCGGACAGAGAATAACCACAACTCATAGGAAAGCGAAAGTATATGTTTCGCAGATATCTACAATCAAACCCGATAATCGAGAAGGTCACTAGTTCAGATATTACTAGATTACTACGTTACCGGACAATTGCTTTAAGTTAAAAAAAATAGTTGAAAATGATAGTGAAATTGATAGACGTAATTCAAAGAAACCAAGAAACAAGCTGCAACGCACAGGCATGACACACAGTCCGAACGGCGGTTGTTTGCTGTCCCCAGGAATGACACTGGTGTAGTTGCAGAACGAATAGCGATAGTTTCTGCCCGTATCGTGTGCTGCCTCCTCGTAGTTGATACGAATCGCCTCCTCTAAAAGGGGCGGGGCTAGCGTGGGCGGAGTCTCGGTCACACACACCGATGGTCATGTCGACCTTTGCCCTCTGCGCTTCTGCGAACTGGGTGATTGATTCGTGGCCTTGTAGGATTAACACACATCCCATGAACAGAACACCCAGTAGGGCGAAAATGGATGGCTTGCTCCGCTGAAACAGAATCCTATCTTTCCCTCTCTCCCTCTCCCCCCCCCCCCTCTCTCTCTCTCTCTCTCTCTCTCTCTCTCTCTCTCTTTCTCTCATCTTTCTCTCCCTCTGTGTAACTCGGTAAGTTAAAGGCTTCGCAAAGCAAACACGAAGTTATTGTTTCAGTTTGAAGCGTGTGACGACCACTTGAAAACGTACCGTCAGGTATTTGGTCTCGAAGCAGTGATACATGAATACGGCAATCATAGTGGATGTGGCAATTCCGATGAGATACGCTGAATGATTACTATCATCATTCCTTCCTCATCTTTTTCCCTCTTTCATCGCACACTCACAATAGACATGCTTGTTCTCGTCTAGGTTCACATATACATACACTGGCCAGTGGAAAAGATAGAGGGCATAGGAGATGTTGCCAACGTAGTACTGAAAGTCAATGCTCATTTTGCAATGCTAGCAAGAGTTTACCATGAAATCATTGGCGAGTATGGAGTTCTGCTTGAAATGACCGAGAGTGATGAGAACACCTGTGAGGAAAGTAGCCTGCACCCTGCAAGAGAGAAAGAGATATTAGAGAATGAGAGAGAGAGGGGAGAGAGAGAGAGACCTGTAGTTGTGCACTTCCATCGGCCAATAGGTAAACGAGCATGCGAGCATGAAGATGATACCTGTACGGTTATACATTGTGAGTGTGATCTACTGCAGGTACCGTAGTTGACGCAGTCGATGACTGTGTGCAGCAGTGTAGTGCTCTCGTCGGTGCCCGGAACACAGTCGCCCGCTTCTCTCTCTGAAAAGCAAACTGGGTTCAGACAGCCGAAAAGAAATCGAATCGTAAAAACGAATGTTTCGCCTAATTTTAGAACGTGGAATTTAAACAGGCTCATGATGCATCTTTAAAATGAGAGGATCGATTGTCGACGTACCGGTGTCGCTTAGCCCGTCTCCTGCTTTTCTATTCTGGATGAGGGGCACTTTGTCATAGTGCGCTCCCTTCTCCACTCGGCCCGGAAGGGAAAGAGAGACCTCCTCGTTGGTGAGCAGGAAAGAGAGCGTGCCACACATGAACTGCCAAATGCGACAGAACACCTGCAACCTTCCCTCTCCTTCTCCATTTCTCCTTCTTCCTTTCTCTCTCTCTCTCTCTCTCTCTCTCTCTCTCTCTCTCTCTCTCTTTCTCTCCCTCTCCTTCGCTCTTCTTCCATCTTCGTCTCTCTCCCTCCCTCTCCTTCTTTCTCTCTCTCCCTCTCCTTCGCTCTTCCTCCCTCTTCGTCTTTCCATCTCCCTCTCCCTCTCTCTGTCTCACATTGTTGAATGCTGTCTCCTGTTTGACGATGAGGGAAGCAGTGAGTGAAACGGCAGCGACAGCCGAGAAGAAGAGACGAGCGTTAGAGAATAGATGAGTCTAAAATGCGTCCAGGATGATATTGAGAGAGAGAGAGAGAGAGAGAGAGAGAGAGAGAGAGAGAGATCACCTGCAGTAGGAAGAGGACAGGTACAATGAGATAGAACTGCATTTCGACGCACAGAGACCAGGTGTGCGTGAACAGATCGACTGCGTTTGACAGCTGGAACAGAGGAAGGAACATGCCAGGTTCGAAAAGTAACAACACACAAGCTGTTCGTAGTCTTGCGCCGCGTCTTCTCCTTTGATGTTAGTTGTGAGGGTCAATGCCTTCCAGGCACTCCTAAACAGTCTCCCTCCCAGCCCATCTCTCTCTCTCTCTCTCTCTCTCTCTCTTACTTGATGTTGGAAACTGTGAATCTCTCTGGGAAGACGAATAATAGTGCAAGCAGAATGACAAATATCGCAAGTAGATATAGCGGCAGTATGCGCTTGGCACGTCGGTAGTAGAAGGTCTACAATCATTGCATGAGACACGCGAGAGAACCAGCCGTTCACTTTGAATGTCGACACTCCGAGACTGTCGAACCGTTTCAGTATCATCGCGATCAGATACCCAGAGATTACAAAGAACCTGAACATGAAACGTGTCGTATGTCGTATGTTTTGACTTGTACTCACATGTCGACTCCGATGTATCCATTAGGGAAGTATTGTGGGAAGAAGTGGAATAGAAGGACGAGAACGATCGCCCATCCACGAATGCCCTGGATGTCACGCCGTTTCGCATCTGAGAATGCATATATGATAACACGCAACACACAACATTCACACAACTCACGTCGTTGCCGCGCTGTCATTGAGGGCGGCGCGCAGCGCCGCCCGTTTGTCTTGATCTTTGACGCGCGCAGCGCGTCACCCCCAAGGCATACTCAATTTCCTCTATCCCAATACGATATGTTCCATAGTATGTGTTTTTTTGTTAGAATATCATTTGACAAGACTTATGAGTATGATACAAGAAAAAAATATCGGTTGCGGCTTCCAAAATATCCAAAACAACTTTTCGCTCATTCTGCCACTAAACGTGTTTACGACGACGACGACGACGACGGTGTGCATCACGTAAGCCCCGCCCACTGCACTCTGCGCTCATTGGTCGGTGGGCCCACTGTCAGTGCAATCTGATTGGCCGAACGCTTATGCCCCGCCTTTCGCTCAGCCACTCACATCCCGGCCTCTTGGCTCTCTCACGAGCGTACGCTCTCTGCGCGCTCTCTCTTCTTCCAGCCGAGCATGCCCCGCTTTTCGATCAGCCACTCTCTTTCTCTCTCTGACCTCTGATTCTCTCACTTGCGCACGCTCTCTGCGTGATCTCTCTTTTTCGTGCGATTAGAGACTAGAGCCAGAATGGGCAGCCGGCCTGAAATCAAATCGATCGATCGGTGAGGAGAGGGCGAGTGAGAGCGCTCGGCAGTTAAAGAACGTGCGAATAGGGGAGGAGCAGAGCAGTGCGGGTGAGGCTGCTTTGATCTCTGTGCCACAACTTCTCAATTCTAACAGTAATACTGCCATTAACATAAATATTAAGAAAGATCAGTTTAACGCACTCGGCTCTGCAATTACAATTTATGACCGAGGTTTCAGTGGCTTAGAATCTAATGAAGTCTGTTTTATATGATACGTATGTGCATATACATAGATACATAGATTCCAAAAGCAACACTCGAATTCATTTGCAAACTTCGCAAAACATTCGCAAAACAAGGCAGATATGAAGATCGAACGCGCCTGGTTAGTACCAGTACGCCCTTACCCTACCACTTGAGCTATTCCACATCATGATGAAACTTCTTTGAGAATATGGGGTGGCTAGCGCAGTGGATGTGCGCGCATCATGCTGAAGGTCCCAAGTTCAATCCTCTCGGCGGCCAATGATGTACCGCTAGTCACGGTGGAGTGACGACCACCTTCACAACTTTCGTCAGCCTCTAGTCAGAAGTCTGTGTCGTCATCTGATCCAAATTCATTGCATCAATCGATGGACCCCATGTAAGCAGCTAGCGATTTGTACTCGAGAGCCTTAGGTCAGTCCTCTTATTGGCAAGGTCGACGGTTGTATGTATAACTTGAAACTGCTGATAAACAAACTTTAAACGGTACATGCACTCGCGATATTACATGATAACTAGTGAAGAATGGCTAGTTTACTCGTAGTAGAATTTTATTTCGACTAGCTAGTAACTTGCTAGGTAATGGAACTGCTTAGAAGGGAAGAAGATAGAAATTTGTAACGTGTGTAGCGCGCGTCAATGAGCGACCGGCAGACGCGTGAGCGATTCGACCAAGCTATTTCGAAGGTTTCTAATTTAGATACATTCGTGTATAACACAACATTGTTCGGCAATACATGATCTATCAGTTTCAAAAAAAGCCGGAATCACAGAAACTATTTTATAATTTCAAACCAGTGAATATCACTATGTAGTATTGTTGTAAAAGTTATTTGTATTTTCAATCATGACATTCTGACTAGTGAGTTTGTAATATGTAAATTTTATTTTCGTAATTCACAAATGTGAAAAAATTTCTTCGAAATTTGAGAAAAGGACATCCATTCTCTTTCGAAAAGTACGTAAGTAAAGAGAAGAGGTTTGTCTGGATCTGATTCAACAAAAGCACATGCATAAAATCTCTTTGCAGCTGACTAAAATATCAAAACAAACCTGCTCTTTCGAATTTATGAAATTAGAACATAAATATTGTGCATTATAATAATTTATTTATAGTGAATTATAATGAAAATTTGGCCTATTTCACAGTCACCTTACATTATATATTTTTAATGTTAAAAACACATTTTAGAGTGATTCGAAAGAGCAGGTTTGTTTTGATATTTTAGTCAGCTGCAAAGAGATTTTATGCATGTGCTTTTGTTGAATCAGATCCAGACAAACCTCTTCTCTTTACTTACGTACTTTTCGAAAGAGAATGTCTGTTGGTTTGGGAAGAGCACTAGGCGACTTTCACAGAACGAGGTGGGTGTCTGCACAAACTGACGCTTACGTCCTTATGAATCTGTATCGAACGTCCACGTCGAAATTTGAACAAGTTCGAAGAGACGAATTCGAAGCCAAAGGGTAATCCTGTAATCCTCTATGCAATACGAATCTAATCAAGATGCTAGATCTCACATTCATTATGCAATAAAATGGGTATAAACAACTTGAGTTCATGCATCGGCAATTAATATTGCGAATTGCGAACGAATGAACTAAACACCAAAACAACGCATGTCAGAGAATGGCGAAATCTACCTATCTGAACCAGTTTAGAGTAATCCTTGTAATCCTATATGATTTGGGGTAGTTTCGCTAGAACCTAGAACGAATAAATTGCATGTTGCAATGACTTTTTATCTGAAGTTATGTGCGGGCGACTCGTAGAGGGTCGCATGAGATAAGTTGCATACGACACACCTAGATTTTCTCTCCGTTGCACTTCGAGAAAACTCAAGTTTTCAACTCTAGACTACACCGAAGGGAAAGAACGGCGTAGAATCATCCCTAAAGATCGCAGTAAAGATCGCAGTTTACTACTAGTAAACTAGTTCAAAAACTAGTAGGAAATTGTTGTTATTAAATGTATTTTTTCATTGTATGCATTTATCGTGATATCATAGCATGGGTGCTAATTCTCTCTTTCCGATTTTTTGTTGTTGTTGCCAATCTAATCAGGTGAAATGCATCTCATCTCTTCCGTCGTCATCCTTCGTCATCCATCCTTCTTCAACCCTTCTTTTTTTCAAATTATATTCAAATTAAACTATGTATTGATTCGTAATCATTTCCGATGTCTACTGATTCGCCATATCGTTCCATTATTCGCTTTCGCTTTGTTTACTTTCACCAAAACTATCTTGCTCCGAAATAATTGTTATCACTCAACTTTTGCACATGATTACATGTGATCGGCGAGCTGGCAAGGACCCCGAACACGTCGCGCGTGTTCGCCCATGTGGCGCACGACAAACGACATCAAGCAGGCGAAGTGAGGTGAGGAACTGATTGTATTGCACGCCGCTGACCCGCTTCAAAGATTCGATTCATATTAATTATGTTAAGTGAAAGCGGTAATAGCGCTAGTCTGTGAATGTATAGGTATTGTATTGTTACAGTTTTAGGTGACGTGCCGCGGTGTGGACATCGGCACGGCGCCCCGTGCTGTCCTCATCACTGAGCAAGGTGCACGGCCCGGATAGCTGCACAGCGCGCCTCACAGAGAGAGCGGCTGGCGCGCAGGCTGCCCCGCGAGTGAATGAGCGCGTAGCGATTTCAAGCGAGAAATTGTCGCGCTCAACCGCTTGCTGGCAAATTCACAAAAGAGCAGAGCGTCGCGTGTATGCGGCGCGGTCGTGGGCCTGACCGCTCTCGACTGTGCAACTATCCGGACCGTGAGGGCGTGAGGTGAGAATTATGTACTATAGTGGCCGTGTGTGGCAGAGCGTCAGCTGTAGTTCTAACAACTTCTTACGTTCAGTTATGGTATTCAATCAAAGGAGGATGTCATTCACGATTTTGCAGAAGACAGATTGTGCTAACATTGTAATGTGTAGATAAAATAATCAGCTTGATCTCGATGTTTGCAGCTGTTTGACCCGGACGGCAGTGCTAACTACGAGGCAATGGAGTAGCAGCCAGCAGACCAACGAGGGAGGCAGGATCGGATAGTCTGAGGCGCACGCTAAGCTTCATCTCAGGTATATTTACACTTGTATCGTTGAATGATGTTCAACGTATTTAAGGTCGTATGTGAACGCTGCGATCCTAATCATGATCGAGTGCTTCGTCTTTACTCTGAAGGCGGACGTCGTGCGCCAAATGCAGAAGAAATTCTGGAAGGTCCTCCAGGACAACCCATCCTATTCCGAGTTCCTTATATTTGTCCTCCAGCAACTCGTCTAGCAGCAGATGTTGTACGATGTTATGACTCTATTAGTATGAATTTTGTGATTGTCATATTCCTATGAAATGTTTTTAATATCCGTTTGAATGTTTTGAGTTGTTTACTTCTTGTAATTTGATGTTGATAATAAATTTGTCCTTTAAAAAATCGTTATTCCAGTCCGATTTCATACAAATGACGCCATTTCATGCAAATTACGTATACAAATGACTATACCCAACCTTGTGCATATGATGCTAATATCTCATCCTACTATTTTTTTTCAACAAAAAAAACTACTAGTAAACTAGGCACTATCGTAACTAGCCGACTACTAAATTACCACCTCACTAGTAGGAAACTAGCTCGCTTCCTAGTAGTTTTTCGACTAGTTTCCTACTAGTCGTGATGGAGCCGAGCAGTAAATAGATGTGAGCGATGTAAATAACTGTGGTCGGTCTCGCACGATCTGTCCAGTGTGTCGTATTTCGTATTTGCCGTGATGAACCCGAGGCCAAAAGAGTTGCTCCATGACCGCCTTTATGAAATCACGTTCGGGGAAACTGTTCCCATCCACGAAGAACCACCTTTATGAAGGTACATGCGAGGAAAACTGATAAGGTCGATCAAAGACCACCTTTCTGTAGGCAAACTTGGGGAAACTGTTCCCGTCTATCAACGAGCTTTCCTGAAGGCACACACGTGGAAGCTGTTCCTGCCGACCAGGTAGTGAACATCTACTTCGGAGCGAAGTGACGAAGACAAGCACAGGAGTGGACAAGTGCTCGCCCGCCGGCGCGGCTTGCCGCGGACTGTTCGACGCACGCTCTAGCAAAGACAAGCTCGCGCATCGTACTGACGATGCTGCATCAGTTCAGAGAACAAAGATAGCTGTGCGGACAGAAAATTTTTGCCGGAAAAGGATCGACAAGTGTATTGGCGGACGCACCAGAAACGCACAAGAGGTACCGCTGGCAAGGGCGGCGCGAACAAAGTCGTCGGAGCAGCGGCTGCCGGAAGTAGTCCCGACGAACTAGTACCACTTTGCGCAATAGGAGCGAGAAAAGAGAAAAGTTATAGCAATAGCTGTGACAACGGAACGACTGGTATGCGCGAGCGCCTGCAACATAAAGAGTGCTGGGTGCGAGAACGTCGTTGAAAACACGACGCGATGCGATGAGTTATTGCTGCATTTGCTGCAATGGCGATACTGGTGCCGACCCAGTAAGAATACTAAGATGCAAAAGAGTCATAACACAGCTAAAAAGTGTATAAGCGATGACAAAAAAAGGCTATGAACTGTAGGCGCCACCGGCCGAAAAATTCGAAACGATCAAACGGCTCGTGCGACCACTAATACCGGAACTAGTCTACTACACCGAAAAAAGAGAACAGAACGGCGTAGAATCATTCCTAAAGATCGCGGGAGTGGTGGGGTAGATAGATCAGGGGCGCAGATATGCTACTGTCCCGATCACAAGCTTTGACCATTCGGCCGTGACGACCCGGCCCGGGACGTGACATAGCGTGACATTGATTATATATCGTTATCTGATCAAACTAAAAATAAACCAAGAACACCATCGAATTCAGCATGCATGATTTTCCCGGAAAGCATATATAAATCTCATTTTCATGATTTAAATTGACACCCGGGTGCCCATGTGAGAAACACGGTTCAGCATGAAAAGAAGCCGCTGTGATGGAAGTCAGATTGAGTATAGATAAACGAACTTTCGGATTTATACATATCTATATGTTGTTGATCTATATACAAAAAGTTACAGTAAATATTATTTCACTCGTCGAGAAATTTCGATGCAAAATGGCTGTTTCAAATTGACATCATTTGATCTAAACGCTTTTCAAAGGCTCAATGACGCCCGATCGAAATGGGAACTGCACCACTGAACTTTCCACCGAGAGGGGAGACGATAACAAGAGCATCATGGATAGTGTCAGAGGTAAGTAATGATAGGATAAGCTAGGTAAATAAGCTCCAGCGTTCGCGAAGGATCAGAAGATCAAAAAGGATGCCAATGTCAGGCGAATGATACACGTTCGCTTGGGAACAGTGCGGCGGTAAGCGACACTAGAGGGATGCAAGAAAAGAGCATTTTCAGACTCGCATACAAGTACAAGACGAGGAATCGCAACGCAAACGAGTTCGTGGAGATCCTCAAGGTTCAGAAGGAGCAGATGGCAAGCGGAGAAGGAGAGTACTGTTTGATGCAGACACTCAGACCAGGGAGCCGAACGGCAGGAAACACAGGTGCAATGAGACTACAGTGAACATGACATCAAACGTTACAGGCTTCGCAAGAAACTTCGGACTCACCCTGTTAGAGAAGCACGGTCAGTGCATCATGGCGGACCCGACGCATCGCACGACGAGAGGTGGAGAGAAGCTGCTCATACTCGCCGTGAGTTCAGTTGTGTATCCCGATCCGGACTGTCCGCGCACACGTGTCTTTGTCGCACGCCGGGCTTCACTCGACTCAACTCACACACCCCTTTGGTTCGTCTCTCCATCTCTCTCCCTCTCACTCCCTCTTGCAGAGTTTGCGCACGGTGTGGCAGTAGACATGTGAGAGCCGTGCGCCCACATTCCGGTGGCTCTCACTGGAGTCTCTCTTCTCGAGCGTGCTCGGATGCGTCAAGAAGTATCCATTCGCTCACCCCGACATGCCAAGGTAGCCAAGGTTGTCTCCCACTTCACATTTTCACACATTACAGTGCAGCTGCATAAACCCGATGACACTCACTGAGAGCTGAGAGCCGCGACAGGGATACGCCGTCCAAAGTGAGTCTCCCTCCCCCCTCCCCCCCTCTCTCTCTCTCTCTCTATCTCTCTCTCCTCTCCCCCACTCTCTCCCTCTCTCTTTCTCTCTCTCTCTCTCTCTCTCTCTCTCTCTCTCTCTCGTTCCATCCACAAGACGATCATCCACAGCTGTTCCATCCAATTCATTTTAACATATTACATTTAATATGTCCATTGAATATATTTCGTGTTTTGAATACACATGATTTTTTTAATGATGTGTACGCCATTGTTTGTAGTTTCGAAACCGTATAAAATTAGCATTATGGTATTGACAATTGTTACCTGCTAACATGAAAAAATATGCCAGACCATCGACACAGAAGAACGCCAATCACAACAATTCAAGTAGATAACGAAATGGAACTCGACCCACCTCGCACGACGTAGAAATCATCGTAGTCGTGTTCCAGCAGTGCGTACTGGATAGGGCGAGGCTGGTTGGGAGGACGTCGGCGAGGTGGCGACGCCAACGTGAGGAACAAGTCGCGCGCGCCGTCGTCATTCATCGCGATCTCATGCTCATCTACCTCAGCGCGTGCATCAAGGCTAGGCTCATCTACATGCGCTTTTGCCGAAGTCGCAGAGGCAGCTCTGGCATCAGAGGCCTTGGCCAGTGACAAAGCGAAGCCAGTTTGTCTGTAATTCGTTTATAAAACATCAAACAACTAGAATGGTTGTTATTATTTATATCAGAAGCATCGATATCATTAACATAACGGAATACCCACAATACATACGAGGCACAGCAAAACTAGACAGAACTACATTGTAGCAAAACTATATTACAACACTAAATACGTAAGTATACAAATATTTACGAAGTAAACAATGAAACACAAATGCGAATACAAATCCACCTCTTGTGTTTCCTGTACTCGCCCGCACTTCTGTCCTTATTGCTTTTGCATCCGTTCGCATCCCTAGTTTGTCGGCATTGCGTTGTCGTATGAAATGAGAGGAAGATGGCTCTAAAGAAGATTATGGTGACCACGTGACAACCGTAGTCGCTTGTATTCACGAGAATCAAAGCAGAAAAAGAGGAGAGTAGAGGCCAGACTCAACTTTCATTTACAAAAGATCTTCAGCTAATTCTTATAACCCCCTTTAAAAATTAGGTAAGGCACGTTTCTATTCAAGCACAAGGTCTTACAACAACAGACCGCGATCATAATATTAGATTTCCTCTACGTTAAAAACATCACATTTCAACATTTCAAGTTATAGAAGCATAGTTAGCGTTGGTTCATTGATCGAAAAGTACTCGCGTGGCGCGAGTAAAGAGCCGCAAACATGCATCAGTACATCAGTTCTGTACATCGTCATGACGTCATGTACATGTGATGTACTTTTGCTGATGTACTGATGTACTAAAATACTGATGTACTGATGTACTGATGAACTTTCCAGGTTGCCGTAGAAAAATCATAGCATTCATTATATGAAGTCAAAATTTTCTCGCAAGTGATACATTACCAGCTGTCATCAGCAGAAATGATCAGCTGAAATTTCTCTCGATGAAATTTCTTTTCTCCGAATGAAATTTCCAGTCTGCCAATAAAATTACAAATGAAGATGATAATGATGTTTTTGTTTTTTGACTTGAACTATATTTAGCAAGCTTTCTACATTACTGACATAACGATCATAACATAACATATATATGTATTTCTACAATCATTTCAGAAGGCTGTGGTATCAGAACTTCAATGTAGATGATACTTTGAAATTACGATACCTTCTTACAGATTGAAAACCGTTCAAGTGCAACTACTATAAGTAAGTTGTGAGTAGTGAAACTCTATCCGGTGCAGCTTGTACCATGTGCACTATCCCTTCTATCTACTACGATGAAAACAAACCATAATAACCTCTAATGGGAAAAGAGGAGAGGGAAAGATAAAGAAAGATAGAAAGAGAGTGAGAGAGACAGAGACAGAACCACAGAGAGAAGAAAACAGACAGAGAGAGAGAGAGAGAGAGAGAGAGAGAGAGAGAGAGAGAGAGAGAGAGAGAGACTCCGGGACCCACGTCACATGTTTGCTCTATCGCGGTCAACACGAGCCGTCTTGGCAGGACGCCACATGAGTACTTGAGCTGTTTGGCAGTGACAGTTACAATTCATGATATGATACGCGTCATTGCTCTTTTTCATCAGATTTGCTAGTTTAAAATTCACACACATACTAGCGGCCGAAGAATCATGTATGGAAACTAACAATGCTGAGATATTTCTATATAAAAAGTTGCCGCCGCTGCTATAATGTCTAACGTAAACTCTCGACACATTGCATGTTATATTTTCATGGCGTTTTCAAAGTCCACGATAACAAAGGATTGACACTGAGCCCTCTGAGAAATACTAACCAAGTCATCGGCTTAAAGTAGTTGGCTTGTTCTGGTTGTCTCAATTGAATCGAAATGATTTCAATAGAGACATGTACAAGCAGGCTTTCAAAACCGTTCGTTCTACACAAATTTGTATATTGCATCACTAGGAAATAAAGTACACACACGTTCAATTTCAATACACATCAAACACTGGGAATTATTACAGAGAGCCTGTTTGCAGATGTCTCAATTGAAATCATTTCGGGTTTTTTTTGCTGAATTGAGACAACCAGTACAAACCAACTACTTTTAACTGGAAGTACTTTTCGAAGATAATATAAAACTCAGCTAATTCAAGAAATACGACAAGTACAAATATTCATCGAAAGAAAATTGATCAGGTTACGTCATCAGATCAATTTTATCGCCATGAATTTCATTTCATTGAAATATGTTCGAAGTGTCGATTTATCACCATCGCAAGTTCATTGTAATGCACAGACATGTTCATTATCTATTCAAATGACAACGCTAATTGAGAAAGACGCGAGACAATAGTAAAGTGTGAGAGCACTTTCCGCGCTCAAATTGTACATACATGTATACAGCTGCCATTAAAAGGCTAAACTCTTTGCATAATCGAATCTTCGACTGTCGTCATTCCTGGAATGTTTATATCAACTATAAAACTAAAATAGCAATTGCAGTCAACCGTTTATTTCTCATCTGAGTTCGAGTTACCTTGAATACCCTTCCCTTTTCTTATTCTTGTTGTTCGACTAACACCACAATAATAATATCCATTTATTCATTTTTACATTGTATACATTTTATGTACAGTGAATATACAGGAAGCCGCGCGAAAATGGCGGATTAACATGATTTGATCCGAGCGAACGAATGACGCGCAAAAATACGACACACACACTGAGAATGATTGATTTGCAAAGGATGTCCGAAGCTCACAACGTGGTATGTACACAATCACAATACGAGAAACAATTTCTGCTGACACCCGCGGCAAGCGAGCGAGGGTTTCATGGAAACCGAGACTGGAACGTAAAGCTAGTGACCTCCGCGGCTGTCCCTCTAGTGGGTGCGGCTGTAGATGGGCTGCGGCTGGGCCAGCAGCGAGTTGAGCAGCGTGGTGGGCGTGGTCGAGGGGACAGAGCACGGCAGCAGCGGCATCATAGGCGTGGAAGTGACCGGCAGAGGCACCTGGCCGTCAAGGCGCACGTTGTTGGCGAGCGCCTGGGTGAGCTGGGCGAGTCTCTGCTGCTGCAGGAGCTGCTCGAGGAGCGCCGGCTGTGCCTGTCCCAGCAGAAGAGACTGCAGGGCCTCGAGCTGCTGCTGCTGCTGCGCGAGCAAGTGCTGCTGCATCGAGTGCTGCAGCAGCACCGACGTCGGCAGGCGCGCCATGTCCTCGGCCAGAGTGGTGGGCACGATGGCGGTCGGACGGACTGGGTCGGGCGAGGTGCTGCACGTGGAGGCGCTGTCCTTGGACGTGCCGCTCTCGCTGCTCTCCTTCCTCTCGCTCACGATCACCCCATCCTGAAACGAGTCGATGAGTCACAGCGATACCGCAAGAGTCTTGCTCTCCACTTCACGTGTTGTTTGTGTGCACTCACCTTCTTCTCCTCCTCCTCGTCTTCGTCGTCGACGAGGATGCTCATAGCGGGGATGGTGGGCAGGGTGATGTAGCGTCCCTTCCTCTTCTTCTCGCTCATCGGCAGTGCGAACTTCGGGATGTCCTTGTTCACGAGACCGGAAGACGGCTGCAAGGATAAGCGTAAACAATCGTGTCTCGTGCACTCGCACTCTCTGTCTGTGTTTTGTGGCGGCTGTTGTCGTTCACGGCGAAAGTGCAAGTTCCGCGGTCTCGCCTCGCACTCTCTCAGCTCTCCGCAAATACGTTGTTTTCGCCGAGGCAGCAGCGTCTACTCCTACACTCATTCGTGCACTCGCCGGCATACTGTAGATGGACTCTTCGCGCCCCCGTCTCTTTCCCGCCGCCGCCGCTGCACAACACATGACGTGTCTCGAATCGATGCATAGTGCACGCAATGACTGCACAGTTTGAGCCACCAACAATGCACTTTGGACTGCAACCACTACTAGACATTCCGATCACTCCACACTAAGCGATCTCGCCGGTTGCACTTTCGAAACAGCGGTCTGTAGCGGGCGCGCGTCTGTTCTCGCGAACGCGCGCCTATCAGTCTCGCTCTTTCCCGATCCAGCTGATTCATACTCACCTGAGAGGCCATGGTGTGGGCGCGCTTGCGGGGCACGGGGGTGTCAATGTCGTCCATGGCGTCGCTGGTCTTCCTGGCCGCCTCCTGATCGGCCTTCTTTTTCTCGGCGGCGCACTTGGCCTTCCAGATGTCGTACGACATGACTGTCATCGAGCCGAGCGACATGCTCCTGCCGTTGCGGTGGCACGCGCCGAGAGAGCTCTGCTGAAAAGGCACAACATCAATCACCACTACATTTCGGTCGGGGCGCGATAAGTTGCGAAAGAGAGAAAGAGAGAGAGAGAGCGGCGCGTGATTATCGACAGCAAGAGAATATGCAGTGACGGGCCGGTTTCGTCGCTCTGGCTGGTTTGGATCGCATCGCTTCTCGCTGCGAAACACGGGCCGGCCCAGCGCTGCGCGTCTCTTACGGCAACCATATTATGAATGCGATATGAGATTGATCGCACCATGACAACTTTTTAGTTTGCTCGCAGATGGAAAGATTAGCACTGACGCGATGTTAATTGTACATGTAGATTGCTCGGCTGCGGCGCTACAAACCAGCAGTCGAAGCGGCGCGGTTAAGTGTAGCTTGCACGCAAGCTAAAAGGAAATAAACTCACCGAATCGTCAGACATGTCGAAATCTGCGGGGGATGAAGCACTGGTACTGGGCGAAGATCCGTCAGTTGAAGAGCACTCCGAGCGGCGATCGTACGAGTCTGCAATCACGTACAATAAAAACCGATCAGATTGACACTCGGCAAAGTGCAGCACATAGTAAGAGTTTATCAGTGTCGGAGTGAGTATAGGCGACTGTGCGAGAGGAGCTATTCGAGCCACACTGGCATCGGGTGGAGGAGTGCAGGCGGGGCGGGCCGAGGGGTCCGGCCAGACCGACTGCACTTGCCGAGCCCCCTCCCCCTTCACCCGCCCTGCACTATAAACATGTCCCGCCGGTTGTTGACGACACATAGTCGGGGGCCACCGCGAACACTCATTCAGCACTATGCACTCGCGACGCAGACAGGCATAGTGAGCGAGAGAGAATGAGCGTGGTGAGAGGGCGAGGCGACGAGGCGGCGGCGAGAGAGCGCGCCGCGAACGCATAGATAGCGAGTTGGCATCATTATAGCAACACGTCAAAAAGAGAATAGACAGTAAGGAAAAAAACGTAAATGCGGGCAGACGCAGGCACTTATTCTTAACCAGTCATATCCAGGGATAATTTGATTCTTGGCGTTAGGCTCGAATACGTCGCGAGGTGGGGCGTGCAAAACATTGGATGATATGGGATGTTTATGGTCTCGTAGAGAACCCGACAAGTGCAGAGTGTTATCGGCCGATTCGACTCCTCGACGATTGCCCTTTGGTTTTGTTTGCGACGAGAATCATCAGGTGTAAGTAGCACCCGAAACGTCATCCGTAATTGAGTGAAATCATCGAAGCGACTTCTCTGTTCAATGCGAGAAAGTACAGGTGCGTGTACTCTTCGGTCTTTGCATAGTTCAAAGTCTACCGACATTTCTTTTCAGTAACTTCGGACGTTGTAGCGTAAAATGCGGCGAAGAACATTGATGTGAATGCTTTACAGCATTTTTTTCAGAAATCCTGTTATTTGCGTTTTTTTTTTGAGAAAAATAGTCATTTAAAAAATTTCGAGTTTGTTGACGTGAGTTGCAAAATAAAGTGTTAAAGAATGTAGCGGGAGAAGAAAAAAATGAGCTGATGTCCGCGCATATTAACAATGCATATTAATAATACGATATGAACATGTCTTTGAACATGAACATGTCTCTTTACAATTGTAAGACTATTTTAACAAAATTGATATTTGAAATCTAAATGTCATCATATCAAAGTAACTGCTACCTTAATTAAACTTTTGAAACACTGTTAACGTTTCGATGTCATGTATCTATTCAACATCATTGTCATTCACTTTTTCCTCTCTCTCGCTCGCTCTCTCTCTCGCGCGTTCTCTCTCTCTCTCTCTCTCTCTCTCTCTCTAGTTCTAGTGCGACATGTACTCGATGGGCGGTGCCAGACCCCAGATGAATAAAATATGAAGGAGATAATAAGCGAAAAATACCAAAGACATGACAAGGTCATTGAAAACCCTTTGTGTTAGGTGTGGGGATCGGCATATCAGTCTACAGACGCGTTACTGTAAATATTACAGCGGTTTCTCGCTCTACAGTAAGCGGTGTGACACAAGGAACGTAACGATAATAACGAAACCTTTCCGATTTACCGTAACTCCTTAGAGACGAGAGATAGATATAAATATTAAAAACCACTATAGTGAGATAGAGAAGAGATTTAATATGCGGGGGCAAATGCTCACCGTCCTGCTGTCTTCTCTTGGCGCGGGCAAGCTGTACTTTCTCCTTGTTCCTCTTATTGAACGACCGCAGTCGCTTGTTGTTCAGCTTCTCGCACTGAAAGCGTGTCATTAGTCATGTTTGCCAGCATGTTGTCCACGTGAGAGTCTCTCATATCTTTACGCACTCTACCGTACCGCCACTGATCATATTGGCCACACAGCACAAAACATGTTATTTTCATCGGCCACTATGATCTCACTGCTCCCCAGTGTCACAAGATCACGTTTCGAAATAGTGACACTCTAAAATATATAGAGATCGACGAGCGCGATTCCGCGTGACGAGTGTTTACAGGGGGGATCTAATGACAAAATATATGGTAGCTCAACATTTTCAAGGATCTTGACTACATTTGCTACGTTATTCCTCAAAGCCGTTAATAAGTTAAAAATGTTTGACCATTTTTCCAGATCAAATGTTTTTTTCTTTGACGCGCGCTAGCGGAATTCCAGAACCAAGAATGGTCTAAATTCAAAAACAGTTTTACAATTGAACGTATTCAGCTTAGCATAGACTTGTTTTGTGAAATGTGAAACGCGATGTAATCAAACCCGTGTTTGTACGATTTTTTTATTCGCTAACCGATACAAATTCACAGAAAAACATTTACTACATATTTCCGCTGTATAATCATTTGAACGATGAAACTGTTCGTTTTACAGATGAGTTTTTTTCGCTCGAAAAATATAATACTTTTGAATTTGCAAAGCATGAGTAGACACTTTGAGCATGTTCAAAAATTGGTAAAATTTTCGAAAACACACCTTTTCGTATTTTTCGACATCTTGGCAATGGGACGCGCAAAAAATTTCAAAAAAATATTTTGACATAAAAATATTTTGGCTTATGATTTTTTGTTTTATTTTTTGTTTGTATTATTATTATGTTTACTCACCGATGCGCAGAGGCAAAGCGTGTAAGGACAGACGGGAGCGTGACCTTTCAGAATCACCTAAAAACATTCGTCAATCTTTGACCAATACATTTTTTGTATGGTACACAATTAGCTCGTTTGTGGAATATTTTACCTGTTGTCCGTGTCCCTCGCACTTTCTACAGAATAGCTGACGCACAGCTTTGGTCGTGGGCAAGCCCGTGGCGGGTGAACACTGCGCTGTCATTATGGTTGCGTATCTGCAACACACACATATAGACAATCGACTAGAGCAGAAACACACCACATGCGGATTCAGCAACATACCACGCGTATTATACACAGACTAGAACTTGATGTGAGTGACTTGCCGAAATCTCGAAGATCTATCTTGAAGTGAGAGAAAGACAGCACGCAAGATCAAAAAGCGACGGGCCATCCGCAAAAGTGGTGACGATGTATGGCAGAGATCAAACGACCAAGGTGAGAGAGGCAAGCCAGGCGACGCGCCGCTGGCGAGAGTGTAATGAGCGCCGGCTAGAGCGACGAGAGAGCGGCAGAGAAAACAGACGGAATCACCACTGCGATGGAGGGGGGTTTCCCGTTTCTTGCGCCTTTATTATTGTGCCGAGCAAGTAATCAACTGCTGACGAGGGAAGACAGTGAAGACATTTGTAGAGTACGGTAACAGCGCAGACGCAGCAAAAGTGACCAATCATTTGTTTGATTTGTGTTGAAATGTGTCTATGCGCAAGAAATTTATTTTCGCGAGATCATTGGGATCAAATAGAGTGTAGTGTAGTAAGTGTAGTGAGTGAATAGTCTGGCTACGCCGGTGAGCGTGGAACACCGCGACATCGCAACACCGCAACACCAACCGATATGCGACATTAACTGTTTTGATGATGAGACCTATCAGAAAAAAAGACGCTTTCAGTACACAGCGAGTGAACTGAAAACGGCCGCATGTCAAAACAACAACGCGTGAATACATCGGTCAACCGTAGATAACAGTACAATAGCTGGCCGAGAGAGGAATACCAGTGAATGAATGGGGAAATCCCCGTCCGTCGCTCGGCGCGGCGTGCCGATTGCCGATGTGATTGCATGCGCACGCATTCATAAAGAGCGACGCGACACACAACTCGGACCGAGGGGGCGGAGCCCGCGTCGCAGTTCAGAAAATCAAACACGCAACCGGGAGAGCGATCACGCCGCGGCCGACACATTTTGGACCGCCGCCGCGCCTGTGCACGCGCCGCGTAGAGAGACAGAGAGAGAGAGAGAGAGAAGGCCGGAGAGAGCGCGCCCGCTGGGCATGATGGCGCCGCGACGAGAGAAACACACGCGGAGACCAGAAGAGCGAAAGATCGCCACAGTAACCGCGCCGATAGATTTCCCATTCGGAGAGACCACGCGGACCACTATGTGCTGTTCGCTACGAAATACGAGAAGCGCGGAAGGTAGGAGGTGTTTTAATGGTGATGAAACAAGAGTGCAATACGGCATAGCTGAGATGCCTGCACACATAGTCGTAAACATTGAGGGGGGAGGGGGGTATTCCCCAGTCGCGGCCGGTATTCCCCAGCAAAGTACAGGCACATGCGTTCGTATGTGTGTGTGTTTGTGTGAACACTCTCTGCCTATCACATTCAACACTCTCCCTGCTGTATCACTCTCCGTAGTCTGGCCAGTCGACAACCGACAGAAATCAAACAATCCTTACGCGGAGATCAGAGAATCTCGGATGTCTTCTCCTTCTCTTTTTCGATTTCTCTCTTTCTCTCTCTCTATCTCTATCTCTCTATCTTTCTATCTCTCCCACACACGCGCGTGTTTGTTTGAGTCTGCGTGTGCTCGTTGATTTTCAATAGTTCACCAGGCGTTTTTTCGGCAGCGGATACATTTGATTCAATGGTACTTTGATCTTAGGTTCTCACTAGAAATGTTGTGGGAACGAGAGAAAAGGCAAATACGTGACAATAGAAGAACATTCCGCTCCCAGATCGAAATCGGACAAGACCAGAAGTTCACTTGTACACGAATAACGAGGCAGCGATAGAGCAAGAGCCAGAGAGATAAAGACAGAGCGCAATCACAAACACGTTGCTGCTCGAACTGCTGCAAAGTTGCGCCAAGACGCAACAGATATTGGCAAGTTCCATATATACGTGAAGCTCTGCAGAGCCAAAAGACTTCCGCAGTCCCGCCCATACCATAACTTGATGCTTGTGATCCTGTGGTACGGTATTGAATTACGCGGAAGGGGAGGAGTGACCGTGTTTTCTTGATTTCTTGAACCCTAATACAGAGATCTCAAGTTGTGCACACAAGGCATTCAAAAAATTTGCTTGACTCGCTAATCGAATGCGTTTATGAAGCAGCTGCACTTCCTGGTACACTGTTCGTTCCTCAGATATCGCTTGCCGACACGACACCGTTAGACTCACACCAAAAAAACAACAACACATAAATCATCTACTGCTCTACTGTTAACCGAGCGACGACTGCAGCAAGATCCTTGCGTCACGGCTACTTTCGGAAAAGAGTCCTAGCATACAACATTACAATACGCTGCGTATACTACGTTGTGAGAGTACAGAAAAAAAAGAAACGTGTTGTCACTTTATGATGCGAGAATCGCAAGTGCATTATGTAAAGCCCAAAAGACTATTGATTAAACCGGAGTGATCTGTGACTATAGTGATCTGTGACTGTGGACAAGCGATATGGGGCCACATATTGGATATCGCTTTCACGGATGATCCGAAAACGGATCAAACCAAAGCGAGAAATGCGAGTGCTAGCCAATAGAAAACCACCAGTAAAAAATCATGTAGCGGCGTTAGCCTATGTATGTATCTAGCATCTTAGGCATTGCTGTATGCTTCATATCATTATGATTGTGTTGTCATATTCAGATATAATGATTCCGGTCAAACGATTGATTGATTTGATTTGATTTCGTATGTAGCGGTGTTTTCTGATACCTCTGCCAGAGGGTGGTGAGTGTGGTAGTAGAAGTGGAATCCGGAAGCCCCATAAGACAATGCGGTAATGTCAATTGTCATTGCAATGAGCCGCTCTCGAGACACAGCCTACCAGTTAGAAGCAGTGGACATTCTGGTGGAACGCGATGATCGACGGGTGATCTTTGCTTTACCGCCTGCTCGCTACAATACCGTAGTCAGTCGTTCGCGGCGAATGAACGAAAGTGGGTCGAAATGTGCTCACCGCACAACAATAATTAGAGAGAGAGAGAGAGAGAGAGAGAGAGAGAGAGAGAGAGAGAGAGAGAGAGAGAGAGTGAATAGCCGTAGAACTTTTTGTGTACCTCATCCAAAGCCGAAGCAACTTTTCGAAACTCACGGGGAAGACGTGCTAACTTTATTGTATAGAGTGTGGATGATAAACTATGCAAATCGACGGCGATTTGAAAATGATCTCTTCGATCTCGCAGCCGCAGGGTTTTCGAAACGTCGACGATCCGGATCGCTTCAAGATGAATGCGCGAATCGAATTGTGATCAATGATGGGAGTTTCGCGCAGTATCCCGCAGCCGAGTGTGATCTATCGCGCTGCGGGTTTGATCAGTCGCCAGCACGTGGCACCAAACGCGTTCGAATCAACCACCAAACCATTATAGATCGTCACCAACGCGCATTGTTTGGTCGCGCCGGTCTCCATGCAACGAGATACAGCGGGAGAATCGCAGACCACCGTACACCCCCCCTCCCTTTTCCTTGCAAACGCGACATTTCGATTCTCGCCGTCTGCGAGTGAATCATTCTGCTCGCGCTGACCCAGAGTTTCTGATTCGCACGTAGCCCATTTCAGGACCGAGATGATGCTGATACACAAGACCTGGTTGACTACCGTAACCGCTTTCCGCACCCCCTCCCCCCCCCCCCCCCCGCCCGCAGCTCACTGCTTGGAAATCCAGTTCCGGTACGAGCGCGCGACGCCCTGCAACCGTCGAATTGCATAGATCAGACGATCATCTATCAGGGCACGGAATTGAGCGAAAGGGGGGGGGATTGTCTTTTCTCTCTTTCTCTCTCTCTTCCAAACCGAAACCATAACGGCGACGATTTTGATGGCACATCATTCTTTAAAAATGGAACCAGTTGCCGCGTAAGCCGCCCGCAACGCAAAGATCGCGCTATAAGTGGGGGCAGAGCCCCACGTGCGAGGCACGACGCGCGCATACCAATTGGACCTGGCCACCGACTCGACGCCAAAAACGCACGTATGCGACTTTGATCTCGTGTAATGTATGCAAATCCGGCCCGGCCGCCGTCGGATACAGAGTTGTGGTTGTGGACGTGCGTGTTGCATGTTTAGTGGGAAGGGACAGTCAGTGAGCGCTGCTCTAGAACGATCTAGAGTTAGAGCAATGTACAATGTTTGCGACGATGCAAAGATCGTCGACGACGCAAAGGTTTTCAAGAATCACCATCGCTATCTCTCTCTCCCCATCATCTGCTCCCATCATCTTCTCGCCACCTATCCTATCTCTCTTTTTCCCCTTTCCTTTTCTCTCTCTCTCCTATCGTATCGTTCTCCATTTCTGTCTTTCTCCCCACTGGCCGCTGCGATATATGCCACAATTAGCCGCCGTCTATCGAGCGTTTCCGCTTATCACAGAGGTGAGAAATCGGAGTAGAATAAAGTGGCGGACCGAACCACCAAGAGATCAACATTTTCTCCGCTCGAGATGATTCCATCACGCGCCCGTCATTCGCGAAACTTAGTGACGCTAGCCGGTAACGACGGGATCAAAGACGCGATTTCTCTTCGAAGGGCGGAGAAGTGAGAATGAGAAATGAGAGACAGATACGCGAGACGGAATAATCACGCGTTCACCGTAATCCCGCAGTTGGATGTGCGACTAATGCATATGCACATCTCCGTGTCCTACATTCTATAAACCTTTTGTCTCACAAAATGCATCTCTTGTTTGTTTATGGAAACGAAGCGAGCAGTCTGCGGTTCCATCCAAAAACGTTCCCGTGAACGAGTTATGAACACGGTGAAAAAAATGTGATTGTGTAACACACAACACATTATTTTTTTGCATGAAATCAGCCCAGGGGACTCAATTGTCGACCGAGCACTGTGATCTCGACCGAGCACTGTGTGCTGTACACGTTGAGCTATGCATTTCCATCTCAGAATCAACATCTCCCTCACTACCTGTATCTTTCTCACGCGTTAGCCTCGCTTGACACACGTCGCTCCACTAAGCGACAACAAACATGAGAAACCGCACGAACATAATACATAACACACAACACACGCAATTTTTCGAAACACATTTTTCGAAACACGTTCTCATAGCAGTGAGAGGGGGACGAGGGTGGCGTTGGCTGGAGAGTCAGCTCTCTCCTCCTTCTTCTTTCGGGAAGGACACTCGCAGTAGCCCGCGTCCTCGCCCGGTCCTCCCTCACCGCCGTACTCGCCGCGCGGACCAGACAGCCCCGGCAGACCTGCAATCAGCATGCTGTCTCTTTCTCTTCCTTCCCCTTTTCTCTCTTTCCTCCTTTCTCGCGCGAGTGCTAATCTGCAGCAATGAGCCAAGACAAAGTGCTGGCATCGAGAAAAAGGGGGAATAGGGTAGAGGCAACTATCTTTCCTGCCTGAAACCAGTCAGTACGTAGTTGGCTGTGCTCTTGTTCACTCGTTTGTACATGTGAGTTTCTGAAATCTGTGAGCGTGCGCTTTCCCCACAGTGGTTACACAAACATAGTTACGGGTGCTCTCTTACTCTTTCTCTCACACACTCACGCACTCACAGGCACATACACTGTGCTCGGACGTTAATTCCAATTAGGGCACAGTACAAAACTGCCCTAATAACAAGGGCTGCACCTTCTTTTGCCTAGGTACCAGGGATGATACAGGTATACTTTCACAATACATGAACATGTTTTTTGCCATAGCGTGCAGCGTGATTATCAGATTATCACCCATTCAATCACGTTTTCACCACATTCAAACTCGGAAGTAGCATAGAAACACCTGCAAAAGTCAATCAGGCGCGAGGGAATTGTAGTGCAGGAGTGCTCGCACTCGATGTTTGCACTTTATGTTCACAATTTATTCTCGAAGCGTATACCGTACTTTTACCCGCGACCGGCACGGTCTGAGGCGAAGAAATCGCAACGTGATATTATACGCTTTCACTCACAGTCATTTATAAACGCGGAACTTGGTCGCGAGTTTCTAGAACTAGAAACTAGAAAACGAGTGTTAGTACATTATGAATAAGCTGTGAGCACATCCACGGGGCTCTTTGCACGTGCAAATCCAACCGAGAGGATCGCTGGTACACGGTATAATCTCTCATATTGTGTAATTCATTTGGAAAAAAACATTGAGGAAAAACACGACCAGCATCGACTAAAAATAAAGTCGTATGCAATCTCATAAGCAGATGCCGTACAGTTGCATGGAAATGATAGTGTCAAGCGAAGCAATATGAACTATCAAAATGTTTCAACTGTACTGACTCGTCATGCTCTCTTTTCGCAGATATCCACAATAGCGGAAGATTATTCTCAACTATTGCCACACCACATGCACAAATGGTAGTCCCAAGAAGTGATAAGTCGCACATCCATAGTTCAACTTATCAAACTCATGAAATCACCTTGCATTTTCCGCTGTTTCAGTCGAGCAATTTCACTCTCTAATCGGAAGCGGTCTCTGCGAACGCTTCACTTTGCTCTCAAGGATACAAATTACAGTACTACTGGCTGATTTTTGCGCATTGACCGCTAATTGAAAGGAAATGCTTCTCGAATCGTAATTTAAGGCTGTTACAGTGCTAGCGAATACGTAGAGATTAGCATTTTCTCCGCTAATTCTCTCTCTGAGGGAGGAAGTAGCTAGAGTGATCTTTGAGTAAGAAACGCGATACTCTGGATTTATGATGTTTTGCGGTTTCGCCGTTCTTGATCGTCAGAAGCACTAAACAAGCCGCGTAACCACCAAAACAACACATAATCACTTCCGTATAATCACTCACTCTCTCTCTCTCTCTCACTCATGAGTTATGGCAAAAACTGTACGACAGTAGCATCTATTCAAATAACAGTCGCCCACCTTGCTGTCCCACCAATCCGCGCTCTCCGGTGAGTCCTGGTTGTCCAGCATTGCCGGGCGGCCCCGGCTCCCCCGGATAGCCCGGCTGGCCGATCGAGCCGCGCTCTCCCGCCACACCCGGCTCACCCTGTGATGGTCAGGCCGCGTGAATGAAGCAATGTTCTTTTGCCACTATGCCACATTCCCGATGAACGCGTAATGCCGGACCGCTGGCTCTAACATCATCGCACCTTTTCGCCGCGCACTCCATCGGCGCCCGGCTCGCCCGGCTCGCCCTCGTTGCCCGTCTGTCCCGGCTGGCCGGGCTCTCCCGGCACACCCGGCGCCCCCTCCGCGCCGTCCCTGCCCCGCTGACCCTCGATCCCAGCAGCACCCTGAGTGATCACCCATTGAGAAGGGAATGACGTACTTTCTCATAGAAAAGTTATGCGTAAGTCGTTTTGAAGTTTTTTTTGCAATTTTGCACTCGAATACGCACTTTCTAAAGAAAAATGTCCAGAAATGAAATGTGCACAAACGAGCACAGTTGATAAACTTCCCGCCTTTTGCGGCACATGGTACAATAGACAAGAGTGTATTTTTTAAATGTATTTCCGGTGCTAACTCAATTCGAAAACCAGAGGATACATTCCCTTTAACATGCTTTGGCGCCGCAGGTGCTTTTGCGGTAATGACATAGCGTTCCTCTGCAGCGCCGCGATCTTTCGATCCCGGAAGTCAAACTTGATAAGAGAGAGAGAGAGCGCGCGAGAGCGCGAGATGAAGAAAGAAGGTGTGTGTGGGGGGGACGCACCGGCGGGCCGATGTCGCCCTGCGGTCCGGGGTATCCGTCGGCGCCCGGCTGTCCGGGCGGGCACACGCGACACGGCCCACCCGCTGGAGACAGGTCGTCGAGCACCTCTCCCGGAAGACCCACCTGAAACAAGACACTAGCGTTTCCGGTTTCATGTTTGGTGTCTTGCTGCAAACGCGCGTTGCTTTTGAAATCAAACACTGTCCGCAAAACTTTCTTTTTATCACTTGAATTGAAACTCTACCGTATGCCGATTCTGTGATGTTATAGTATATGTGCTTAGCGGAGAAAGTTCCGACTGAAGTCTGAAAAGTACATGGTCTAGCACATTCAGCGCCCTTTACAATCTCGTTCTTTTCGAGAGCAGCTGGAGATCATCAAATTAAACTCGAATCAGTTAAGCCGGAAGACATCTGTCAACATCTGCGATTAGTGCGAACACACATTTACTGATTATTTATATGCTGACAGATTGTGTGAAAGAATACATGTATGCTGTACTTTCGATCCGATTTACAACAGCGCGTTTGGAAAAGCGCCTACAAGGAGACAAGTTTATGAGTCTGAGGGAGGGAAAAAGAACTAATAGCTACAGTTCTACGCTTCTATCTGACAAAGCACTTTGTGTCTTTTTTTTTGTAGTTTCAGTTCCGCAACTTTTTTTCTTCTCTAACACATCTGAACGGTCCTGGTAAATACAAAACTATTTTCGGTGTTAATATAGTTATGAAAGCACTCTCAAACAACGTGATTAATGTGAAATTGTCACTTTCATGTTAAAAACACACTGAACAAAAACCAAAAACATCGATATTCTAATGAGCGCTATTCTATAGAACTTCAAATTTCTTATCTGAAAATGTCAGTACATTCAAGGCAATGATGGAACTTTAACTTTTAGAGGGAGCCAACTCTTGGTCTTGGTGAGAAGTGTTAATTGAACTGACCGCTCCGGCTTCTCCGGGCACTCCAGGCAGACCGTCGACTCCATCGACTCCGGGACGTCCGGCAGGTCCCTCCGGACACGAGTTCATCTCGTCACAGTCTGAACAGAAATGAATAAATACGCATTGCTCGATGACGTACCGCACATAGCGTCGGTTTTCTCCTCTGTCGCCGCGCGAATCACTCTCCGTCCTGACCGCTCGATGCGAAGCTCCCGCCAGATCTCTTTCTAGAAAGAAAGGTACTGCTTGGCAGAAATGTTCATTAATGGAAAAAGGTTTACGTGTGATTTGTAATCC
Organism: Rhabditoides inermis; assembly: GCA_963966185.1. Lineage (NCBI taxonomy): Eukaryota > Metazoa > Nematoda > Chromadorea > Rhabditida > Rhabditidae > Rhabditoides > Rhabditoides inermis. The sequence goes on from CAWZYM010000266.1 coordinate 164,311, forward strand.
ACAAAACATGTTCAGTTCCATAATGGCTGGCTTTGTTACGCGCGTCATTATCATTCATCTTTTTTCGTAGTTTGACATTCAAGTAATCCTAAGCCATATTGAAAACTTCTCATACATTTGGACATCTTCACGTTTGTTGACTGTGCATGACAGATCGCGACCAACCTTTCAGAGTGTCTTTTTTACAGAGAACGACTCTCGTTTTTTTTCACACTCAGAGCCTCTGTCATTTCGCAAATGTTTGCCCAACCCGGAACCGTTTTCGGCATACTGTATTTGGATTGGAGAAGAAACAATTATTAAAAAAAAACTTCACGTATGACAACATGACAACAGCTATTAAGAACTCGAAAACAAATTGTGTTGTTTTTCTACTAGTTCCAATTATTTTCAATGTTGTCATTAACTTAGTAGATTGCCAAAAAAAATGTTTGATTCATGATTTGTTAGCACGTACGATGCGGCTGAAAACTCTCGAACCTCGTGTTGGGACATGAATGTAACGTTCATGATGTTATGAACCAGTGAAATTCCGATCTTTGATTAGTTTTTCGGTGCGCAGAAACGGATTTTGCCTTGTCTGAAGAGTTCAAAAATTCATATCACAAGAAAAGTGCAGGTTTTGAAATCGACTCGTAGGCACGTACGCAATTAAATCATGGTTTTATTTTTGATTATTTGAGTTGTTGATGTTGTCAGGTCAGTACCGAAGCAAAACCCGCCTCTGCTTTTTTCAAACATTCATTTGGACACAAAAACGTGTTACTCATGGAAATGAGAGGGTGTACCGGAAATACATGGTTGTTTGGATTCATAGCATGATACATCTTGATTCGAGGATACAATTCTGGATTACTTTTTTGTGTAACAGGAACAGTTTTCCGAGAGCAGACATGATATCAGATGTGCATTTGTTGTAGTGGACAAGCGAGACGACGAGAAGCCGCAGAGACGTAGAGTATATAGGAAAGAAAGGAGCGGCTGGTCTAGTGTACATACGTGTAAATTAGAAGATAAAGATGAAAGCTGCCTCCCGATTCAAAGGATTACTTGGCAAAGGGTGTCAAAAGAAGACTATGCCACTACATACTACATCATAGTCATAGCATAGCCCAACGATTTTTCAACCACAACAAGAGAGAAGGCGAGATCAAAAGCCGGGCACAGTGAAGCTGCTATGGTAAAAAAATGCTATGGTAAAAGATACACAGAGTGTTTTCTCGCGAAAAGCAAATGATACCAACTTGGTCCAACTAAAACTCTTAATAAAAAATTAGTAAGTTAGTCAAATAAAAAGTTTCCGTCATCTCGAGCATCACCGATAGCTCGTACGCATCCACGGAAGGACCGTGCCATGAAAACTCGTTGTCACACTGTTTTTCACCGTAACCTCAGTTACCTCATTGTAACAATGTGCTACACCACTTCAAAGGGGTTCTGATTCATTCTACTGACAATGCGCTTGGTAAAACAACACCGGATCTCACCTCGATCCTCGCGAACTCGCGCATCTCTCCCTCCAGCTGTTGGCGGATGGTGTTGACGCGGGCGGAGAAGAGCGGCATGTAGACGGCCACGGAGAGAACGCCGAGCAAGGAGACACACATGGACGCATAGCAGGCGACGTGACCGCGCGTCAGCATCGCCATGCGCTGCATAGTCGCGTCGGCCGACTATATATATACTCAAAATGGTCTCGCCTCTGTGAACGGTCCGCTTTTTGCCGGCGCGCGCGCGCGCGGTTTGATGACCGACGACAATGGGGGGATATGGCCGCCCGCCGGTCGTCAATCATGGAGCATGGACGAGAGCCTGTTATTGGGTAATTGCATAATATGGTTGAGGGAATTCAATTTTTTTTTGTGTGTGGGGTGGGAATCTGGGGATGCAGGAAACAGGAAATCGAGAGAGAGAGAGAGAGAGAGAGAGAGAGAGAGAGATTTGACTACGAAAGTTGCTTTGATTGAGCTCCCAGTTCCCAGCTTAGAGTTTTCTGCCCGTGCGAGAGTAGATCAGTACAACTGTAGGTTAATCCGGCTCCGCTTAAACAAGCTATGTTGTTAATGCGATTGTATTTGATTTCATTAGACTTTTTTTTGCGAAGATTGTCTTGATATTGAAGTGAAGAGAGAGCGACTGATGACGATCGCAAAAGTTTCTACAAAGTAAGTATGTTTGAAAAATTATCTGAAAAAGCCGGATATTCAAAAAAAGACGAGTGCGAATGTCTAAAATAGGAAAGCACCTGGGAATGAAAAAAGGTCATAAGTAACATAAACCCTCACAATTTATATCGAAACGCCGATCACGTTCATAGAATCTCGTAGTGGGCTGGTAACAGATACACAAAAGGTTTTGTTTTGACAACTTGTTTTGAAATAAACATGAACGGTTGAAATGATACCATATTTCTGTCAGCTTACTATCCGCATCTGCGACGGGAAGATTCCGGACATTCTACCATGCCACCCTTGCATCTGGAACTGGTCACTTCGCGATCATTTTTTTTTAAATTCCACATTTGTCCGGTATTGCATTATGTGATCATAACTTACGCGATAACCAACACTTCCGGTATGTTTTCGTTTTTGATCTGAATGTAAAAAATATTATGTATAATAGGCTCGCACTCATTAGTGCAAGATTTTTCGTTGAAAACTCTTTCGTGAATTTTGAACAGTATACGTAACGAGAAACACAGCAGGTTTGTTTTCGCTGTAAGTGTCAACCCCGTAATCATGTGGCGTAGTGGTAACGCTCTCGCTTATTAGCAAGCAGCGGTCCGCCGGTTTGATTTTGAGTACTCATGCGAAACTTAATCGAATCGCAAACATCTAATAGATTCTGAATCTAATATAAAAAACCTAATGAATCTAATTAGTTCTGATCTTTGTTTGATGTTTTACATACAACTTTCTAAGACCGTCTCTCGTAAAGTGGTCATGCGCGGTAACACTACACACCAGCGAGGATGAAACATGCGTCATTACACATTCCTAAATCACTCTGTTTACATAACAAGATGCGCAATAACGTATCACGATCGAGAAAGCACGTGAGACGAGAACTTCCAGTGCTTAGGGACACTTGTGGTTTTAGTTTTTTTGTTGCTAAGGCTGATTTTGGCAGCAAAAGGTTTTATCAGAACTTAGCGAGTTGTTGAATGAGAAATTTTGAACAGGATTTTGAAATCGTCATTCGCTTAGCATACGGACTCTCCTTATCACATGCAATTTTTGTTTTTAAAGAAACAGTGGCGACTTATTTCTGACTCGGAGTATTATTAAAAAAGTATACAGTGGCAGTCAAAAAGGTATCACACATTGGGTTTTGCTCTCTAAAACTATTCAAATGAAAGATAGAGCTCCCATCTTTCGCACACCGTTTTCTGGACTCTATTCGGATCTGATAGCATGCTCCATATTGACCTCCCTCTATTCTCCCGGTAACAGTAGGCGGATTACTGTATTTACAAAATCATCATTTTCTCGTTTTTACCTTTGAAAAATTCCCGTGACCAAACCACACTTTCAAAAAAAGTTCTACCCACCATTTTTGGGTAGAACCATTCATTGGGCATCTAACAACACCTTGATTTCATAATACATAATTAGTTACTTGATTTTAAATGAGCAATAAAGAAACAACATCAAATCGTTGCAAATCTCTAATTTTAACAAAGCCTAACTATACTATAAAATATTATAATGGTCTCAATACTTCGTAGGGTGTCCCTGGTTCACGATAACGGCCTGGCATAGAATCGATCAGCTTGTGGAGGGTCGCAAGCTCGATCTTCTTCCACTCCTGCTCGAGCAACGCGAACTTCTCGTCCGCATTCTTGATTCGAACCGTGCGAGTCCTCCGATCGAGTTTTTTTCCATAAGTGCTCCATAGGGTTGAGGTCCGGCGACTGGCTCGGCCATTCCACGACTCTCCACTTACCCTTGTTGAACACGTCCTAAAAGAAGATGGTGCACTGACAAAATTAGACATTTCTATAAACCGATCTTGATGTGCTTGGAGGAGTGGTTCGGGTCATTGTCTTGCTGGAAGACGTAGTTCCGACCATGAGTTTGCCAAATCCAGGGCTGCACTTTCCGGAGAACCTTTGAGAACGATCTCAAGAACGATCTCCAATAGATTGAGAACGATCTCGGGCGTAGCGCGGTCGCCCGCGGATTCTCTTTCGAGATCCGGAGGATGTTTCGATCCGTAGTGGAAGAAGCAATCCTAGGACGACCAGAACTCTTCGGAAAAGAGATGTCGTGAGCGTCGGAGTACTTCTTGAGCACCTTAGATACCGTAGTGCGGCACACATTAAACTGGGTGACTAGTGCCGCGACCCTCCACAGGCTGATAGATTCGATGCCCCGCCGCTGCCATGCCGTTATTGTGAACAAGGGACACCCTACGAAGTACTGAGAGAGTTTCAGGCCATTATATCATTTTATAGTCTAATTAGGCTTCGTTAAAATTAGAGATTTGCAACTATTTGATGTTGTTTCTTTATTGCTCATTTAAATTCAAGTAATTAATCACGTAAAATGAAATCAAAATGTTTTTGGATGCCCAATGAATGGTTTTACCAGAAAACGGTGGGTAGAACTTTTTTGGAAGTGTGGTTTGGTCACAGAAATTTTTCAAAGTTAAAAACGAGAAAATGATGATTTTGTAAATGCAGTAATCCGCCTACTGTTACCGGGAGAATAGAGGCATTTCAAGGTGAAGCATGCTATCAGGTCCAAATAAAGTCCAGAATACGGTGTGCAAAAGATGGGAGCTCTATCTTTCATTAAATAGTTTTAGAGAGCAAAACCCAATGTGTGATACCTTTTTGACTGCCACTGTATTAACCTAACACATATGCAATTCTCGCGAAAGAACGACGATTCTGCGTTACTTTCGAATCTGCCACTGCCACGGATGCAGACGAAAATTAGAATGACCCGCCAACGCTTCATTACTGCACAATCTGGTCGGAGACACGAGTTTTTTGGTCTTCGTATTTGTTGTTTAGGCTGAATGTTCAGTTCGATGTGTTTCACATTTTAATTTCCATATCAAAAAAGTTTGTTGTTTGAACATCTGTTGTTGCATTTTTTTTCTACCTCAGATATGTGCAAATATGTACAGTCAGTCAGTCAGTATTCTTCTTATTTACTTATTTTCCCCGCGGCGTGCGGTCGGGTCCTCATTTTGCCCCGCCGCCGCCGAATGTTCGGTCATCGACAAGAATCCTTCCCGAGTAACCAGTGAGGCGGCGGGAAGTACTCTCATGTGGAAACAGCCATGGCGCGAGGAGGTACCACTTGGCATGGAAGCAAAGGAAACCCCGAAGCTCTACACATCAAGAATGGTACTCTAATGGTCCAGGAATGATTACCGAACAAGTATCGTCTTGCCGCCACTAACCTCGTCAGCGAAACTGTCTTTCCCCGGCGTTAGCCTATTATGTATATAGTACCTTAGGCACTACTGTATGCTTCATATCATTATGATTGTGTTGTCATGTTCAGATATAACGATTCCGGATAAACGATTGATTGATTGATTGATGTACAGTCAGGGAGTTTCGGTTTTATAGTCTCTCTCTCTCTCTCTCTCTCTCTCTCTCTCTCTCTCTCTCTCTCTCTCTCTCTCTCTGTTTGTACTATTACACCAATCCCAATGTTAATGAAATGCCAAACTCATTACCTTGGAAATGGTTAGAAATGTGATATTTATCATACGCATAAAAACTATGTTTTTTTTACTAGCTCGCTCAAAGTTCCCGCCAAATCTTCAGTTCAAATGTTCAAATCGTATTCCCGCACCATGCGTGGTGGCAAGTAGCGCTAATTGGAATACCCTAAAGCAATTCTTCATCGATGGTTTGTCACAACGTACAACGTGATTACGCAAAAATGTTTTTTCGTCTGAACAATGAGAGAGGACAAACTCTAATTACACAGTTCAATTCAATTCAATTTATCGCATATATGGGTGATTAAAATGTGCGAGTTGCAGAAAGACGTTACAGTGATAATACGGGGGGGGGGGTAAACAGAATGAGCTACTACCGCGCCTTGCTCAAGGGTACTGGCGGAGACAAAGGCGAAATGAAACGTGTGGAATGTGGGGACACAGATACATGTGCAAAAGAGATGACGTGTGAGAGACGTCCAAATTCTCCAGTCATGATGCACGAATTCGAGACGACGGGAAACCGCCAGATCCAGCTCTGACAAGCCCCCTGAACCGCTCCGCACTTCGCACTCCCACCACATCAGAAGAAAAGCTATTTCAGTAAGTATAGGCTCTGTGAATGCTCGTGAGTAGTTTGTTCGCAGGATCAAAAGAAGGGATAATTCACATGTTATGTGAACGCCTTGTTGACGTTGGGATGATATTTAATATACCATCTGCATCAAACGGTGAAATATGGTGGGCAACCTTGAAGAGGAAAGTGACGTCATTCAAGAATCTACGAGACTCAAGTGTCACGAGATCCAGCAGGCGGAGCCTCTCAGAATATCCGAGGGAGAGGTGACCGGCTCGATGGCAGATGCGTCGCGTGAAATAGCGTTGCACGCCCTCTAACAGGTTCACCATGCGCACGCTAGATGGGCTCCACACTTCTGTACAATACTCATGCTTACAGCGAATGTATGTTACATAAGCTTTCACTAGAACAGTGAGATTGCGTGTTTGATATGCCCTCAGAAAGTTGTTTACCAAAGCGCGCCATTAAATAGTTCAATTGATGAATAGAAGCAGATTAATAAAGGGTTGTCTCTTTTTCTGTATCATTCTTCATCTCTCCATCTCATTCGCAACCAATGTTCCAGTTTCTTGTTTGCCTGTGTGATGTGTCAATATATGTTTCAATATGTACTTTTCACACGTTTTTTTCTCGTCGTCTTTGTGTCTTGTGTCTTGTCTGAGAAAAATGGCGAAACAAAAGATTGAATATTTTATTTTCTAGAAGTATGAAAACATGTCTACTTTTGTGTTATCTTACTCGTGTGTTTCCCACAAAAATAACTCTCATAACAGTTACACCACACATAACGGTTCAGCACATATGTGAACGAAGAAGCACGCTTTTTGCGTCATTCAAATGAGTTCTGTTTGATTTCTGTTGTCTATCTTGTCGAGCATAAATGTTTTATCTTACTATATCACTGTTTTAGACTCATTAAAAGACACTTTTCAACGCTATGTGGTTGTTTTTCGTGTATCTACTGTATGGCATTCCATGTCTTACACTTTATTCTATCGTTGTTTATGTGATCCACAAACATAGATCAGCCTACAGCCGCTTTCACGTAAACCACGTCATCTCGTGTGCAGTTTTGGTGGGCATTCATCACGTTTTACAAAGCAATAATGATTTTTTTCAATATTGATTTTTTTCCAGCATTTTTCGTTCTGGATCGAAACACTGCTAGCAACAAAACTCTCCAATCTGACAACAAAAGACAGTATTTTCTCAAACGTTTACGAGTTCTTGAGCGGCATTCCTTCGTCTTTCATTTTCTTCATCTCCTTTGTTGCTACTTTCATGTGCTGGTCATTTGCGCTCATATCCATTTTTCACAGATTCATAACAGTAGCTTTCGCCATCTCGTCTGAACTTGTTTGTTTGTTGAATATTTACAGTTCTATTTATATCATTCAGGTGTGGAAAAGGATTCGCCTTTTCCGTTATTTTGTAATGTTCATTTTGCCGATAGCATGTTCAACTCGTGCTCTTTTGAACACGGTCGAATACGTTTACAACACCGCTGAAAACAAATATTCGTTCACACCCGCTGAGGTTGGTTCAATATTACAGAACACTGATCTTTTTTTCAGAATCGTGCCATGTTCCAAATTCTTTTGTACTACTCCGGTGTAACTACGATTGCACTAACTACATTCAACGTTGCAACCTACGTATTGATCATTAAACGGAATGTGCGATCAAAAATTCAAATTCAACTCTTCAAAATTGCATTCACACAATTCATTCTTTATCTAACGCAGTTTCTAATAATCGTAAGTGTTTTTTTTTCAAACTCATGTAACCGTGATTCTTTTCAGCTCATTCGCTTCGTGTCTCTGAGTGGAGTGCTGCCGCATTGTTTGATAGTCTACTGCGCCAAGCTGGTTCCGTTCGCAGTGGATATGTTCACGCTGTCTCCCCCGTTCATCATGCTCGCATTCGATGGATCTCTCCGAAGAGGCGTCGTCAAGCTGGGCAGAGGAAGGAACGCCGTCAGCGCACGGGCGAACACGTCGAAACCGGTCACACCGTCAGTGTGATATTGACAAACATTATCGCTTTTTGTCACGTATATGATGTGTGCAATAGAGTATGACTTCCGCGTAAAGAAAGGGGGTGTGGTGAGAGGAAGAAGGCTAGCGTGCAAGTGGCAGACGACTCGATGAAAGTTCAGTGTAGAGAGAAGGAGAATGAAATAAACTTGCCATTTTCAGCAGTTCTTATCCCCGTTGAGTTGCTTTTTTGGATTTTGATCCGTCCCTATCCGCATATGATGTATGTAGGAGACAATCAAACTTTTGTTTGTGCTTTCAGATTTTTCTGACATACACAAGTATTGTGTGGATAATGGACTACTTTTGAATTCCTCATTATTTTTTTCGCCAGCATGTGTGTGAATATTGTTATTGTTAACTACATTTCTGGTTTTTGTTCACTTCCCTACCAATAATCGTAGTGACGAATCTATTTAAATTATGTTCGAATCGTCAATAAAAAGTCGTTAGAAAAGTGGTGAATACAAGTATAACGACTTGGCCAAGTACTTGAATGTTGTCTTGGTTTAGAAAGACTAGGGGAGAAAAGGGGAACGAGAGACTTGTGAGAGAATGAATCAGAGAGGAAAGCTATCTGGGTGAGAGAACTTTGATCTCTGTACTTTTTTTCTAGTGAGTAATTGCTTAGTCACTAAAAATGGTAATGTTACGGCTACCATTGTACGTTTTTCTACGCGGCTCTCTCGACTTGGCAGTTTTCTCGTGATCTCAGCACGAGCGAAAAGGTTCTGATCACAATGTTCAGATGTCATGTGAAAGATATGATGGTTGCCTTTGTGGGCAGGAAGGTAGAATCCCGGGTTTTTGAAAAAATAAGGGACAGTTTCGTGTTTTCTTAAGAAATAAGGGACAGTTTGCAAAAATAAGGGACAGTTTGCAAAAATAAGGGACAGTTTGCAAAAATAAGGAACAGTTTACAAAAATAAGGGACAGTTTGAAAAAATAAGGGACAGTTTAAAAATAAGGGACAGTTTGCAAAAATAAGGGACAGTTTACAAAAATAAGGGACAGTTTAATACCTTCTTAGAAACCCCTATAAACGGCATAAACCACCATAAAACACGATGTGTTCGCCTCTCCACACAATATTAAATGAATGCGCGATCAAGACGATTCAGAGCCAAGCTTTATTTAACCAATCTAGTATTCCGCGCGATTTTCTTTTTTTTTGTTTTGAACCAAAAAAATCAATCTTACATACATACGATGCGTTATTACAATATATGACGTGAAATGTGTGTATACATCTTCTGAATCAAACAGGAACTTGATAGGAAATTGACAAGGTGTTAACGAAGTGGCGGAACTGCGATCCCGGTGCAGTACACCTCATCATAACCCATACATAAAACATGGAATTAGAGGGAACGTGTAGGTCATGCGATTCATAATTATGGAACTGATCTAGGACTATCTTGAATCGAGCGTAGTTGGGATCCGCAACAATGCTGTTGTCATTCAGCGAGAGAAAAGTAATGCGTTGCTGAAAATGTGTACACTTTATTTGGTATTTCATGACAATCGTACCGCATTGCCAGCCGACCATCTTCTTTGAATAGCGGAATGCCCTCCTGGCAATACGCTCATACTGCTCCAGTCGCCAGCTAGGATAGTTCCTGCAACTCTAAGTGTTAATGCAATTTGTTTGCTTTGTACTACCGTCGTTAATGTGAAGAGGAATCTGGCGGAAAAGTTCCGTTTCTGGATCTGTTCCCGCGGGGACATTGAAAGCGAACGTATTGCAATCACTTCTTCTCAGAAAGTTGAAAGAAATGAAACCTTGGCGATTGCTGTTTGCGGCGGTCGTCTCCTCAATAATATATAGTTTAAGATTAAAAAAAATGGTTTTGTTGGTACTAACCGTATGACCTGTTGTCAAGTAAACTTCCACAACATCTGAGGGTCCACCTAGCTTATGATGTACTATTTGACGTCCGTACCAGAGCTCGCTTTGGTCCCTTAATGAACGTAGCATAGTTGTCCTTTAGTGCAAACAAACATAAAGTCCCAAATTGTAGATGCGACCAATGCACTACTCCATCGGAAAGAAGCCGTTTGTAGTGTGTGACATGGGTCTTGTGTGTGTGCCAGACTGCCGATTCTGGGAGATATGCAAGCTTCTCGACGGTGAGCTGCTCACCCGGTGCGAGAACGAGTGGCCTATCATCGGAGCGTGTGAGTCATTCATTCGTAACTATGTCTTCACTTAAATCACAACTGGTACCTGCCGTTCATGTTGTAATCAGATTCCATGTGATTGCGCGAGGTGAGAGTAACTATACTGTCTGTGCGCGGTGAGAGAGTGCTGGAGGGAGTGGAGAGAGAGAGAGAGAGAGAGAAAGAGAAAGAAAGAGAGAGAGAGAAAGAAAGAGAAAGAAAGAGAAAGAAAGAGAGAGAGAGAAAGAGAGAGAGAAAGAAAAAGAGAAAAAGAAAGAGTAGTGTGTGACATGGGTCTTGTGTGGTCTTGTAAGAGAGAGAGAAAGAGAAAGAGAAAGAGTAGTGTGTGACATGGGTCTTGTGTGTGTGTGAGAGAGAGAGAGAGAGAGAGAAAGAAAGAGAAAAAAAGAGAAAGAGAAAGAGAAAGAGAGAGAGAGAGAGAGAGAGAGAGAGAAAGAGAGAGAGAAAGAGAAAGAGAGCAGAGTACTGGAGAGAGAGCGCGTACAGCTCAGAATAACCGTCACTAATAATACTGAATAGCACATTTCGAAATAGCTCACAGTTTTATCGTTTCGAATCGAAACGAGTATCGTTTCGATTTATATATTTCAGGCATTCTGGGAGGAGTGCTGGTGGTGGCCGGTGCGTGCAGCACCGTTGCTTTCCTGAAGCGGCGCTGGAACAGGCCGTACTTCTCCGCGAACGCTTCGTTCGCATGATTACCATAAACCTTTTTAATCGAGACATCACCTGTTAGATGTGTTTGGTTAAATAAAGTTTGGTTCTGAATCGTCTTGATCGCGCATTCATTTAATATTGTGTGGAGCAGCGAACACATCGCGTTTTATGGTGGTTTATGCCGTTTATAGGGGTTTCTAAGAGGGTATTAAACTGTCCCTTATTTTTGTAAACTGTCCCTTATTTTTGCAAACTGTCCCTTATTTTTAAACTGTCCCTTATTTTTTCAAACTGTCCCTTATTTTTGTAAACTGTTCCTTATTTTTGCAAACTGTCCCTTATTTTTGCAAACTGTCCCTTATTTTTGCAAACTGTCCCTTATTTCGGAAACTGTCCCTTATTTTTTCAAAAACCCGGGATTCTACCTTCCTGCCGTCTTTGTAATGCACAGTAGTCATTGAGTCATGGGCGACGACAGGGAAAAGAACAATCTTTTTCTTCTTCTTTTTTTACAACGCATAAAAACTACACTATCAGTGGTGCATGTTATGAGGACCATTACGTTTTGTTACGATCACAATCACATAAGACATTATTATCATTGTTCAGTGAACAATTTCAACTAGACATTCGAGTGGATAGATAATATAACAATCAGAATTTTTTTTAGAGATTGGACAAAAGATTCAACTGTTCTGCTAGTGTTCCGGTGAACACAAAAAAAAGGTTTCAAGTTAAAAACAAAACAAAACATATATCAAGTTTATAGAGACAGAGAAGAAAAAAAAGTGGAGAAACGCGGTGCGAACCGCGTAAAACAACTCGATGATTATTCTAAAAAGAAACTAGTTATAAAAAATAGAAGGTAAACGAATGAGAAGAAGTAAGGGCATTAGTGTTGTTCATCATGAGATGTGAAAGAGAGAAGGAGCAGAATCGAAAGAATCTCTCGAGATACCAGGTCAGACGAGAACCCAACCCAACAACGAGTGCCTGCAACAGAGGTAGGAGAGGAGCGTCACTTTGTACTGTACAATCTGTGTACTGTACACTCGAAACTACAACTGTGTGCGAGGAGCAGACTGCATGCCGCCCAGTGGACGTGCGCGAGAAGGGACGAAGCGTAGAGGGGAGGTAACGAACCGACCCGGATGCGATGACCCACTCGTGCCTCCTGCACCTCGTTTCGGAAAACCTTGCCGCCTTGCTTGTGCTGCGGAGCAGGCGGCTGGTGCGGAGAAGAGCGGACGCATCTTGCGACTCGCTGCTGTTTCCCTTCAACACTTGACGACCATCCTATTTCCCTATCACTTTTGAGGCATAGGAAGATGGCGATTAGGCAGCCGACCCGCACCCGCCGCACACCGAGGCTCGCAGGATAGGAGGAAGGAAGTGCACATGGTAGAAGCTGCTCCGGAAGGAGCTACACTACTATGGGAAGGAGTTGCACTTGAACTATTTTAGTAGTGTCAAAACATAACATACGTATGCATATCTTATTTTTATGACGTATTGTATGTTCACAATATCATATACAAGAAAGTTCTAGTGCTACAGCCTTCTAGAAATGCATATTGAGATATAGATATTATGCCAGTAGACATAAAGGTGTAGGCGCGGAAACAGTGCATTGATCAGCCTACATGAGTAGTGCGATGTGTGTTTCGCATATATTACAGTATAATCAGGTGTATGATCTGTATTATATAATAAGAGTGCATCAATCCTCGATATGAGCTAAACATCAGATCACTAGTGAATGCAGATCTCCGGCTGGTACAGTTTCATGCTACTGTATTCGATCCAATACGGTCGAAAACACCCTTCTGTGTCAATAATTGTGCAAAAATGCTGATCTTTCACTAAACTGATCAACGTGCAACTCCTTCCTCATGCGGTGCAACTCCTGCATGAGCAGCTCCTTCCTAGCCCAGCAGCTCATTCCATGTGCACTTCCTTCCAACTATCGGCTCGCAGACGATACTGCAACAGCACGGGCACACTGGGACACGGTATTAGCAACACATAATACGACCTCCACATTCACTTCTGGGATGTGCACACTTTGGCTGGCTTCTTCCCAGCAGCCGTTCTTCCGATCGCGCGACAAAGAGGGTGACACTGCCGGAGGAGGAGAAGCCTTCTCCACAACCGGAGCAGCGGGGGCGGGCATAGAAGCAGCAACGATTCATTCTCTAGTTTCTTCTTCTCATCCTCCTTCTTCTTCACTCCCTTCGAACACCCCACACTTTGAACACTCCGTGGCTATCGATATGCAAATGTCTCCAGCCTCCGGTCGTCTCACCCCCGGCGTTCTCTCGTCCCCTCTTTGACAGTACGCAAACACTTCCCATAGAGAGAGAGAGAGTGAGTGTTTGTGGCGTGTTGGTCCTTTAGCGCTCTCGCCGCCTCGCCCGTCTCTCACTCGCCCACTCTCTCTCGCTTTCCAGCCTCACTCACTCGCTACAGACTCGCCGCGGGCTGTCAACCCGAGATTGAGCTGCGCACCCCCGAGAGAGACAACTGATTAGTTGCCTCCACCACCATATTTGACAAACTCTACGGATTCGACAGTCTTTGGTCGGCTCGCGCGTTTCCGCTTTACGATTTCATCAGTTTCGCATGTGTTCGTATGTATCGTATTCATCCACGTTTCCGTTGTGCGGCGCGCTTTTCATGTGGCGTGGTCGAGGTGTCCGTTTCGCTGACCGGCCGGTATCGCTTACCTGCTTACTTCCTGTGGCAGTCTGCCGGCGCGTTTAGGATGTCAATGTCATCCGCCACTCGCTGACTGTGGTGGAATCAGTCTCTTCGATTCTGACTTGGAGTGTATTTTAAAAGAGTTCGCAGAAACTTCGGAAAGCCTGTTTCAAATAGGCTGACCATTTACTGAGTTATGCGCTATGTCTATACTTTGTTTGCGTCTTGCACGTTTCTTCACACGTTGTCCACAGCTTTCCCACTTTGTCTTGTCTGGCGTACGCTGGTTTGTTTGTCGAGAGAGAGAGAGAGATTACCTGTTGTCGATGTGCCATTGTTTGGCATGGCTGTTCACACCTCACGGATCACCGCAACTGGTGCGTTTGGTGCATTTTCACCCATATTGTGGGGGCAGGCATATTATCTGATCATCATCGACAATATCATTGTCGATGGATCTTCGACAATGATACTGTTTTGCTCTAAACATGTTATAAACGACTGACAACAAAACGTCCATCCATGCCGGCTTTTCCGAAGCGCACCCTCACCGATCACCCTTCACCCCAATCACTACGGCGGTGGCTGCCCTTTGAGGGCGCGCCTTCGCGGACAGCCGTGTTTGTTTGTTTATATATGTGCCACAGTGCTGGTCTCTCTCTCTCTCTCTCTCATCTCAAGAGAGTGAAGTGGGGTCGCCCTCCCGGCGCTGGCAATTGACTCTGGGACAAACATGGCAATTGGCAACATATCTCTAGAAAAGTACACGAACATTGTGCGCTTTCCAATACGACACGATTCGAAAACAATTTCACCAGACCGCTTTTAAAGGAACAGTGGCGACTTATTTTTGAATCAGAGTATTATTAAAAGTTATATTAACCTAACACATTTGCAATTTTTGCGAAAGAACGACGATTCTGCGTTACTTTCGAATCTGCCACTGCCAAGGATGCAGACGAAAATTTGAATTACCCGCCAACGCTTCAATACTGCACGTTTGGGTCGGAGGCGTAAGCGCAAATGAACGTGGCGTCTCACTTGCTTCATGGCTCAGTGCATGTGCGCTGCGTTGTGTCCCCGAGCCTGGCGGGTTCGATTTCGGTCAAAACCAAATGTTTTGCTCGTGTGAAAATGAGAAGTTGTGGCAGGTTGTGGCAGAAATAAGTCGCCACTGTGCCTTTAACCGTACTTTGCCAGGCTCCCGACACAAAAGCAAGCACAAGAAAAGTTTCATCCGAACTGCCACACACTTAACTAACCTAATTGCGTGAAACGTGATTTGCAAGTGTCTAATTAGGCTCGACGCTCTGCTGCCGTGGAGACCGCGTCTAAGTGCGCAGCCGCAGAATAAGGTGGCGGTGATTTCTTGTCATTTGTGTTTCGCAAGCCGTGTTTTGTCAGACAGTGTGTGTGTGTGTGTGTGTGCGGTCAACTTCTCTCTCTCTCTCTCTCTCTCTCTCTCTCTCTCTCTCTCTCTCTCTCTCTCATGACCACCCTCTCCAGTGTATACTCACGCCAACTCTGCGCTCTCTCCGTTTCACATGCTCTCTGCCTCGCCTCAGTAATCCCTCCACCCTTTCCCTCAGGGCACCCCTCTTGTGTATTGTGCAGTGTTCGTTCATGATTTGGTCCGAATTTCGAACGCGCTCTCTCCTTCCTCCTTTCTCCTTTTCTCTCATCTACCCCGCCCTCAACTACTCGGAACTTTAAACTGCTCACAATCAAATATGCAGTGATTTAATACAGCCTAGAGTGATCTCCCCAGTTCTGCTGTACTGATGAGATCTATTACAAGTCGCGTCGAGTCTTCCGTTCCCCGTTTCACTCCTCACCCTCTTTCTTCTGTAGAGTAAATGTTCCGCACGCGTCCGTAAGAAGAGAAGAGCTAACAGTTCGAGGCGAGGTGAGGCTAGAGAGCGAGAGAGAACGCATAGACACTGCGCGTTTCGACGAGTGCGCAGGCGGCTAGCGCAAGTCATTAGGAGTGAAGCGAGAGAGAGGGAGAGAGATACAGTGACGCCCTGCGCGTGCGACGCATTTTCGCGCGCGGTGTGTGTTCAACTGAAAAGCACTCAAAACGCGGAGGTAATTGCTCTTGTTTGGGGCGAGATCGGGGTGAGCACTCACATTTCCTCTATTCGTGCACTCTGCGCACGCATTCCATGCTGTATTTCGTGATACCATGACTCATACTTGTGCCCCACTCATCTTCGTTTTTGTGGACTTTCTCTCTCTCTCTCTCTCTCTCTCACTCTCGATGGTCCCTTGTCTCGATATGGAGTCTCGATTAAGCCCGCTCTCATCGCCGATTCTCTGCGTCTCTCCCAATCACACACTCTCTCATCGCAGTCTGACCGCGCTCCACACTCGAGACGACTTCTATTTCTGGGATTGTGATATCATTTCATCATTGCAGAGGCTCGCCGAAAATACATGAACATACGTCATCTGCACGAGAATCACTATTGATTGATCGATTCGGGATGCGGCGTCGCCTCGTCTTTGTCATTCTACTGTTGCTCGTCGGTCCGGCAAGGACACAGTACCAGCAGCCATATCAGCAAGCCAACTCACTAGAACAACAGAATGCCATTCCCAGCAACCATCCGCCCGTGCTGCAGGTGAAAAACACCGCTATATGAGTAGGATATATATATATATATATATATATATATATATATATATATATATATATGACGTCATCTCCAGGTTTCGTCGACGGAGGGCTATCTTCCGGAGACTGCCGAGATCGGGACGACGGTGCGCGTCTCTCCCAACATGCACAGCGACAGCCTGCAGATCCTCGTCAACGACGACGACTTGGTGAGATTCGAAGCAACTATTTTGAACAAACATGTCTACTGTTCATGCTCTCATGTTTTCATACATGCGAGAAAGATATCTTGGAGATGGAGACAGTTTCGCGAATTGTATACCACATCGTTGAGACAGTTCCGTTGATTTTCTTACGATCAAAGACTCGGCAAGAAATACTTCATTTAGCGGCAAATTCGATTTCAAATCTGAAACGTAACAGTCGATTTCGCACAAGAAAGTAGCGATAGTGCTCTTGCGAGAAACATCGGGTTGAAGAGAGTGGCGTGATGCGTACTCGACTAAAGTATCGTGGTGTGTGGTGTCTTCGTCCAATTGTTGAAAGTTCTCAACAATGTTTCAGAAGGCGGGCATGCCTCCGGCTACCTACCAGTATATCCTCACCGGCCTGGGGGCGACGATCTTCGCCGTCGACCAGCGCGGCTACGTCTACCTCAACGTGCCCGAGATAGACGCCGACCCGCCCAACCCAAGCACCTACCAGCTCAACGTGAGTCGCCGAGTTACAGTGTGTGCAGTAGAACAGTATATGAGGACCTTTTCGAGAGTGGCGGCTCTTTTTTCTCTCCTCTTTTTCTGTCACTGTCTTCAAACTGGCTAGATTGGAGCACTAAGCGTTTCGAGAAGCTATTCGCTTCGCGGCGCTACTCTGTGAACAATTTGTTTTTGAGTATGGCATAATGCGATACCGGATAAATGTTGAAGTGAATTGACGTGAAACGTACTTGATTGCAGGTGCAAGCGCGGGAGGTGGACACTGTCCCTATCCGTTCATCCGATCCGGTGGCGATCACCATCCACATCATGGACGCCAACGACAACGCGCCCGCCTTCGACTACCCCATCTACACGGCCAACACAACGGCCACGGGGGGAGCGAGGGAGATAGTCGAGGTGCGCATCGGAAAATGCATCTCATAGGCGAAAACATGAAACGGGACTGCTGCACTAGTTTTCATTTATGTCGCAATCGTTACGTATTACTGAACGTTCTTGCCAGATTTCAGTGCATAGGTGGAAGTGAAATGTATTTGGCGCAGTCGCGGTCATGTCCGTTTGTTGATTTCGAACCACGTTTCCTCACACAACGAATAATTCAGTTTATTATTATTATAGGTTTTCAAGTGTTTTGCTTTATTTGGCGTTTCTAGGTCCGCGCGACAGATGTGGACGCCGGAAAGTTTGGCGAGATCACCTACGCCATCACACAGGTGCGGTCTCTCTCTCTCTCTCTCTCTCTCTCTCTCTCTCTCTCTCGTATCTCCCGTGCTATTTTACTTCCAGCTGGCCAGCATTCTCATAACTTGTTTGTTTCACAGGTGACGAATGGGGCGGAGGATGTGTTCCGGTACGACGCGTCGAGCAACCAGCTCATCGCCGACGGAGACCTCACCCCAGGAGAGAGGTACCAGGTGAGACTGAGAGAGACAGAGAGAGAGAGAGAGAGAGAGAGAGAGAGAGAGAGAGAGAGAGCACAGCCTTAGCCTTGCATCAGTCCGAGGTATCTAAAACAGACCGCAAATCATGCCGACTTTTTTCCACAGTTATAGCATAGTCAGCCCGACCGATCGAGGCGACGAATCGATCGGTTATCTCGAATCTCAATTGATCAGACCGCACATTCACTTGTATAACATTGACTGCCTCGTTGTCAGGTTGTGATCGAGGCGACGGACGGCGGCGGTCGCTCGACGCAGGCCATCGTCATAGTGCTGGCCACCGACGGACACAGCCAGGCCACCCTAGCGCCCCTGCCCGGTGCGTCGCCCATCAAGCAATCGAGCAGTCGTTAAGAATACATATCTCTATCTGACAACACAATCATGATGGTGTGAAGCATGCGTTGCCCATCACTTTCGAGAAACACGCAAGTCAATGCCTCGTTCAAGTAGAGGTTAAACTCTCAACTTTCGCCGGCAAAAGACCCTCAATCTCAGTCAGAACGGCTGCGCATTCTCGGAAAGATTCTTAGAAAGTGCCTCTCAGCATCATCAAGCGGTTTTTCTGATACATAGTCGTGTCTGACGACGCGTTTGTGCAGGCATGGAGACGTTCACGTTCCTGCCCGACTGGAACCCGCAGCCGGTGACACAGCAGCCGCAGCAGTCGCCCCTGCCACTCGAGTTCACGTTCCAGCCGAACAACCACGGAGGCATCCACGCTATTCCCACACCCGCGGCACACCAGCAGCCAGCACAGGGTGAGCGAGCGTCTCTCTCTCTCTCTCTCTCTCTCTCTCTCTCTCTCTCTCTCTCTCTCTCTCTCTCTCTCTTTCAGCGACAGTGTTGATCAGTGCTGATTCATACTCAGTGTTCTTCCTCTAACAGCGCGTCACACAGTTTAGAGACAACTAAGCGGCTTTGGCCGCTTCTCTTTCCACCAGCTATCTATCGCAATCGGTCACGCTTCTCTTAAAGAAGGAGGGGGGGGGGGGACAATCGCCTTTTCGCTCGGTAGCCGAAATGCGAGGTGCATGCGCGCGCGCGCGCGTGAGAGCAAAAGAAAAGACGATATGCAAATGCAAATGTGCTTTGTGTGTTGAGCTGCGCGCGGTATCTGTGTCAGGCGTCGAAGGGACGAAATCGCAGCATGAAGAAAACAAAAATTTCGAAAGGTGCGATCAGTCTCTTCGGAAGCGAATCCGAAGTGTTGCAAAAGAAACGCAAGATCATTCCAAAGTTTTCGGGAGTGTTTTGCAGTATTCCAAAGGCAACTCTTTTTTCAAACAGAATGCGGGAGCAACTTGATCGAGCGATTGCAGGCGAGTCGGGCGAAGAGACGATCCAGACGTTCGTGACGGAGGTCTCCGAGAACACGCCGGTCAACACTGTCGTCGTCACACTAGGGGTGAGTCGACAATATCCAGTCGGGCATGTAGTTTTTCAACAAAGCTGATACAACACTCTGTCGTGTCAGAGTCAGAGTGGGAATTTCTAAGTTCGTGGGTTTCAAACCACTCAAGACCCCTCAAGCGCTTAGCTGAACTGTGAAATTTCGATAAGAAACTTGGATTGTCGAATATCGGATAGGTTGCAGTTGTTGATTCAGGACGATTCGAGCAGCGACCAGATCTACTTCAACATCGTGGGTGGAAACGAGGAGGGACTGTTTGGAATCAATGAGCAGACGTGAGTGGAGAGAGAGAGAGAGAGAGAGAGAGAGAGAGAGAGAAAGAGAGAGAGAGAGAGAGAGTGAGAGAGATCTTTTCAGTGGTTCCATCATCACGCTAGGAGAGCTCGATCGCGAAAGAACGCCTATGCACTCGCTTCAGGTAAGATACCGGCACATTTTCGATCATTTTCCGGAGCAGTTGGAACACTTGAAAGTTGCTGTTTACCTGAAATATGTGAACCGTATTTATGGTTTGGTCAATGTCTTCGTAACAGAGCTTGTTTTTTGTGAAAAGAGTTAGAGCTGAGTTGAATGAATCTTTTTTCAAAGGTGGAGACTCGCAGCCGGCAGCCCGATCAGCACTTGTACTGGACACTCGTGCAGATCAGTGTGCTGGTGAGTGGAAGGAGAGAGAGAGAGAGAGAGAGAGAGAGAGAGAGAGAGAGAGAAGAGAGAGAGAGGGAGGGAGAGAGAGATAGGGAGAGAAGGAGAGAGGGCGAGAGAGAGAAAGAGAGGGAGAGAGAGAAGGAGAGAGAGAGAGAGAGAGAGAGAGAGAGAGAGAAAGAGGGAGAAAGAGAGGGAGAGAAGGAGAGAGGGAGAGAGAGAGAAAGAAAGAGAGAGAGAGAGAGAGAGAGAGAGAGAGAAGAGAGAGAGGGAGGGAGAGAGAGAGAGGGAGAGAGAGAGAGAAAGAGAGGGAGAGAAAGAGAGGGAGAGAGAGAAGGAGAGAGAGAGAGAGAAAGAGAGAGAGAGAGAGAGAGAGAAAGAGGGAGAAAGAGAGGGAGAGAAGGAGAGAGGGAGAGAGAGAGAAAGAGAGAGAGAGAGAGAGAGAGAGAGACGGAGAGAATGCATTGCAGGACGTGAACGACCACGCTCCCCACTTTATCGGACCGCAGCCGATTCGCATGCAACTCTCTGTCGACAGACTCGATGAGCTCACCGGCAACATGCAGTGAGTCATCTCTCTCTCTCTCTCTCTCTCTCTCTCTCTCTCTCTCTCTCTCTTTCTCTACTCTTCTCTTTCTCTCGCTCCTCGACTAATCTGACCGCATAGCTTGTCAAGTATTGATGAGTTTTCAATGTTGCCGCTACTTCTAGCGCACACATGTCTAATAATGTCCACGATGTGCATTGTTCCGCCTAACCTCAAGTCTCGTTCTATCAAGTAAACGTTGCAGGATCGGTCGCGTTCCGGTCGAGGACATGGACAGCGACGACAACGGCCGAGTGGAGATGCGCATCGTGCCGCCCATGGACAGGTACGGTGGTCTGGAGTACTGTAGGCGACTGTAAACATTGTTCCCAGGCTGTTCAAGATCAACAACGACGGAGACATCTCCGTCAACGGCGACTTCACCGCCGAACACTTCGGAGAGCATCAACTGACTGTGGTCGCAAGGTTGGATAACATTCACCATATCACTCATAGATGCTTGCTATCAAACTGAATCACATCTCTCATCTCTTCATCATTCAAGGTGCGAAGTGTTTCGAAGGAATCGTGAGGCATTTCAAAGTGTTCGAGACTGTTAGAAAGTAGGCGATCGGAAAGGCATTCCCAAAGTGTTTCGAAGGCATTTGGGAGTTTTTCGAAAAGACTGATCGCAACTTCAACATGCCCATGCCAGTCAGCGTGTCAGACTTCCTCACTGCATTGCAGCGCTTCTCAGTATTCTGAAAAAAAATATCCTAGGTTTTCAGGAATGAATTCGATTTGTACGTGTCATAATCATGCAATAACATTTTTCGCAGGGACCACGGCGAGCCGCCGCGCGAGACCAAGGGACACGTGACGGTGGCAGTGTTCGGAACGTTCATCACCATGGCCACCCTGCCACCCACTGGAACGGTAGGGGGGGGGGGAGAGAGATAGAGAGAGAGAGAGAGAGAGAGAGAGAGAGAGAGAGAGAGAGAGAGAGAGAGAGAGAAAAAGAGACCGACTATTCCAGAATGACATCTACGAGTACACTCAGTCGAGCGAGGAGCCGTCGACCGACTACTACCAGCCAGTGACACCGGCTCCGATGCCAAATGGTGAGGGTTTGGTTGGCGAGACTGTATCAAACGGGCTAGCTCATGCATTGTGAAACAGAAGCAGCACTTGTAACATGTTGGTATCCGGAGCTCTCTTCTCGGTCTCTGCGACAATTTCGCAGTCAGAACCACTTGGAAATAAAGTCTTCACGCCATCACCGCCAAACGATCGCATACAATGACAAAAACCCCAATCACACCTCCTCAGGTTTCTCCTCCTACCCATCGGCGTCCTCCTCCAACCCCGAGTTCCTCCCGCATCCGGCTCCCTCCCCGGCCACGGTGGAACAGCCGCTGTTCCCTCTCACCCTGCCGCCCACGCCTCCGCCCACTCTTCTACCTGACACGCCCAGCGAACCCATCTTCACACAGCCACCCGAAGTGAGAGCTCTTGTTCACCACACATCTTTCATGTAAAGCGGTGTGACTTTCAGTTCTTCACCCTGCCGCCCCCAACCGCCACCACCGCCACTGTCCCTCCCCCTCCTTCTCCTCCTCCTGCTCCTGCTCCTGCTCCTGCTCCCACCCGGCCCCTGTCCACTGTCACCACCCAGCAGCCGACCACGGCGCAGCTGCTGCGGCTCGCGCCCGTCTTCGACCCCGCCCACATCCACGTCACCGTCGCCGAGAACGAGCAGGACATCGAGATCGCCAAGGTGAGGCAGCAGATGTCTCTTATCGCATGACTGTCGTCCAGAAAGATGATTCGAGTTTCGCTTTGTTTGGCACTGTCGCGCGAGTTTCGCGGAATTCAGTAAAAAAAAACAACAACATAAAAATCAAGTAGTAGTGATGTGAGTGGTTCCAGTTGTTCGTTTGTGTGTTGACGACTGACTGTTCAAGTAGCAGTCTCTTCAAACGACTTCGAATTGCCTTCAAACCACTTCTGATATGCTTTCCAATGTGCCTTCGAATGACTTCAAACGACTTCACGTTACTTGCAATGTGTGTTGCAAGAGACTGACGGCGTGTTAAGGTGCACGCTGTCTACCCGGACGGCCGCGCGGGCTCCGTCTCCTACGTGCTGCTGGAGGGCGACCCGTCCCTGTTTTCTGTCTCCTCCTTCTCCGGCAGTGTGATGCTGCTGCGGCCACTCGACGCGGAGGCAGACACACAGTCCTACAGGGTCGTCATCGGCACGGCCGAGGTGAGTGCGATGCCGAAACTACTTGAGCCTGCGTTCTCTTTTTCATCACTTTTTCACAATACAATACAAAACAGTGCATTACGTTCATTATGATATAGTGGCCGCGCGGACTACTTTATTGCGAGATGCAATGGGAGAGACGCGCGCGTTCACAGTCTGCGCCCTCTCCTCTCGCCACAGTCTTTTTTTCGCAAGAATTCAATTATTTTGCCGTCAATAGGAAGCTACATTCCGCGCACTGTATAGTCATTGATGCAATCAGTGATGTGCAATGCGCAAGTTCGGGCTGTTATCTGCATTAGCGAGGTTCTCGAGTTCATACAGAGTTGTTTATTCTTGCTCTTGCTCATCACCAACTGTGTGCTTGCTAATGACAGGGTCTCAACACCGCAACCCCTTTTCAGTCGGCCGGTCTGCGGGTGGAGGAGTCGCAGCCGCACTCGCTCACCCTGACTGTGTCGGTGGGCGACGAGAACGACTGGATCCCGAACTTCGAGTCGCCTTCCTACTCGTTCCGCGTCACTGACGACACCCTCCCGGGAACAATCGTCGGACAGGTGGCCGCGTTCGACCAGGACAGAGAGGTGCGCTTGTTGGGCAAGCATGTCAACGACAAAGTCAAAGCCGAACGTTCATCCATAATTGCGTTTCATGAGCATGAAGTAACATGCAGATCGGGCATTATTGACTGAATGATTGTTTTTCCGGTTTCGTTTTATCCGAATATGACAACACAATCAGGATGGAATTTGTAGTGAAAGCACTGATCGTCAACTTCGCTTCAGGCGCCGAACAACGCGATCCGCTACCGTCTTGTGTCGGCGGGCGGGCTGGAGCAGTTCTTCTCGGTGAACCACGACAGCGGACTCATCACCCTCACCCGGCCGGTCGACGCGTTCAGCGGGGAGAAGATCACGGTCGGTGCTGTTTCATCTTCCACAATCTGTAACGCATACCGCATTTGCGTCGCCTTCAACCTTCATCCGTGTACACGGTCGTACACTCATTCTTCTATCTGATGATGTGTTGACGGAAGTAGGGTCAAATATTGTCTGTAGCTCTGCACTGTTATCCAAGTTTCATCTATCCACGGTTTCAGCTGCGCATTGAAGCATCTGACGCTGGCAAGCCGCCCCAAGCCTCTCAGACTACTGCACTCATTGAGGTAGGAGAGAGAGAGAAAGAGAGAGAGAGAGAGAGAGAGAGAGAGAGAGAGAGAAGAGAGAGAGAGAGAGAGAGAGAGAGAGAAAGAGAAAGAGAGAGAGAGAGAGAGAGAGAGAGAGAGAGAAAGGGAGAGAGAGAGAGGGGGGGGAGAGAGAGAGAGAGAGGGAGAGAGAGAGAGAGAGAGAGAGAGAGAGAGAGAGAGAGAGAGATCCTTTCAGGTAGAGCCGCGCACCTCTCAGCTTATCCCCGATGGTCAGTCGTTCGTGTCCAGCCCCAACGAAGGACAGCTCCAGTTCAGTCTCAGAAACTACACGTGAGTCAATTGTTTGCTTCTGCTTTCGCAGTAAATAGTCGGTTCAGTAAAATGGACTGTTTCCTAAGTAGTTCGGAGTTGTCGGAGAGCAGTTATTTGCAGTGATTGGAACGATTTTGGAGGTATGCCGTTAGAAATGAGGGCAAATTTGAAAGCGTGTTGCATTTTACATCAGTTGAACTAGACTGACCTTTACTTTAACTGTCTCCAGTGCCTCCGTTTCCGAGTCGGTCCGGCCCCCGCACCTCGTTCAAGTCCTCTCCATCAACAACAAACCCCACGACACGCGCTTCATCGTCTGCGACATCGTCTCCGGAAACTACAAGGGTACATTGACGTTTCAACTTCATACTGTTCTCACATTGTACATATGTACTGTAAGGAATATGAAATGATCAGGAAAGGGTAATGAAGGAATATGAAAATGTACATTTTGTTTTTCAACGAGTTGTGGCTTTGCGGTCGGTAGGATCACACTCGGTCTTGTGAAAGGGACCGTAACCGGATGTGTGTTTAGTTAATTGCATGTTAACTTTTCATTTTGTCTAATAATGTACTTATCGTATACCTAGGCGCATTCGGCATCACGGCCGGCAACGACGGCAACTGCGAGCTGCGCACGCAGATGGAGCTCGACAGGGAGAGTGTGGAGAGGTGCGTCGGGAAAAACGCTCCATTGTGTTTTCACGCTGACGCTATCTTGCAAAAAAAATCGATACGTGCATCTCTTTCACGGAAGCGTCAGCGTCAGCGTGAAAGTATAATGGGGCCTAAAGTGTGGTGGTCCGATAAAACTGTTCATTGAAAAAGAGGGAATACACCGTACGATCAATTGATCAATCATTTATCCAGACTTGCTATATCCTAACTATATTCTGGTAAGTTGTAGTATAGTGTCAACATCTGTCTGTCTGAATATAACGTAATATAAGCGATTGTCGACTGTACTGTTACATTATAGAGAATAAATAGCGTTCCCAATGAGTCGAAGTAGATTACCATTCAGTAACTGGGTCAATGCGCCTGCTGCCACCGATGCGCTTTGCAGGTACCTGCTCAACGTCACCGTCACATCGGGCGAGCAGAGCGACTTCGCGCTCGTCTCCATCACCGTGCTCGACGTGAACGACAACGTGCCCAAGTTCGTGTACGACAACGACCTCGGCCTGAACGCGTACTTCGCGGCAGTGTCGGAGCGCGCGCCCGCCTTCACACGAGTCGCCACCGTCAAGGTGAGGCGGCGCAGTGCAACAATCCAACCTTGCATAGCTGGAAGGTGTAAAATGTCTTTCTTTTTTTTCGAGTAGCGATG
Organism: Rhabditoides inermis; assembly: GCA_963966185.1. NCBI lineage: Eukaryota > Metazoa > Nematoda > Chromadorea > Rhabditida > Rhabditidae > Rhabditoides > Rhabditoides inermis. Next base: position 190,066 of record CAWZYM010000266.1, read on the forward strand.
ATCATAAAAAAAAAACTTCCGGAATACGTTGCAATATCTCGGCAATGGCGCAATTGTTCTCAAATCACTCGTTCGAAATTGGTTCACACGAAAAGAGACACATTTTTTATGCATATATAACAATACGAGCTTGTTTCTCAGGCGATGGACGCGGATCTCGGCAACTCGTCGCTCGTGCAGTACTCTCTGGATGTGATGAGCATGCACAGGTCAGATACTATCACATATCTCATAGATCTGACCGCTCCTTGCAAATCTGTTTCACACTGCGTGTCTAGTTTGTCAAATCAATGGAGTGCGGCAATGGAGTATATCCAGTTTGTTTTCAGCAAGTACTTTTCGATCTCGCCGAGCGGTGAGATCTCCACCAAACAGTCCATCTCACACGTGCTGCAGAAGAGCAGGATACCCTACTTCGAACTGCGCGTGAGTGAGACTGAAAACTCAAAGTTAACAGAAAAAAAGAGACACAAAGTGACAGGAAGTGTGTTAACTACATTGTTCACTAATCAATAAATCAATATATAGCTTTATGCATCACATTAATCAATTCAGGTATCGGCATGTGACTCGCCGGTATCTGGCCAGCAGCTGTGCAGCAAGGCAGACGTTGTAGTGAACGTGGTCGGCGAGGCGAACCGATTCAAGATCGCCACAAGTGGACTCAACCCACAGCAGATACGCGCGCATGAAAAGGTGCGCACGATGTGTCGTAGTGTCCTTCACAGCCGAATTCCAGGACCTGGTGCGTTCTCTGCGTCAGTTCACCGGCGACTGTTCTCTGCTCGAAATGGAGCGCATGGAGGAGGAGGGCGGCGGGGCCGAGTCGATGCCCCGCACCAACCTCTACTGGTACGCCGTCAACCCGGAGACGAAGAAGATATGCCGCCGGCAGGAGTTCAGGTCAGACGCGAGAATCGCACTCGCTTCTATCACAACACCGAATTCATAGTTTGTTTTATGACCAATGTTCCCATTCAGGAAGCTGTTCGAGACGTCGTCGGTGCAGATGGTGGCGGGCAAGGTGCAGCCGTGGTTCCGTCTCTCGTCCATCTCGGAGGCGGGCGAGTCGAGCGAGCAGACGGGCGGACTCCCCGCCAACTGGAAGACCGCAAGTATATGTGAGTCTGCGCAGACCTGTGTCATGTTTTTTTCCTCTAATCGGCTCGGATAGGCATACACGGGAGCATTGAAAAACGAAAATGCAAAACACAATGTGCATGTATGATGTATGTATGTCATGAAGTTTCGATGTAAAAGACCGCGATTTTTTCGACAATCAAAACTCTCTTTCAGTGTTGGTGGTGCTGGCTGTGGTCATTGCCGTGGGTGGAATCGCCGGCGTCTGCGCGGTCTGTGTCTTCTGGAACAGATTCAAGGTATGTGTACCACCACTCTCTGTCGACACTTTTCCACGCTGTACCAATACACCTTTTCAGTCCTCTCAAAAATCCATGCACACGTATCCGCACGGCTATCCGCCGGCGAAGATGGGAGCCATCTATCTGCCGAACCCCAACGATAAGATGGCCTATCACGATAAGATCTACGAGACTCAGGTACTTGTAAAAAGACTCGTTTGTTACTATGCTACGAACATGTGTCAGATGATGGAGATGCCGATATCCGACGAGGACATGACGATGAAGACCAACTCGCAGTCGTCGTCGCAGCAGAGGGGAGCCGGCGGGTACAGGAACTACGGACGACAGGTGAGCCAGAATGAAATGTTGGAGAAATACATAAAGAAAGAAAGAAGTCATATATTCTATCCTCTATCGAGACGTCATTATCCTCGTGTACTTTTGCTAATGATCTTATCCAATGAATACATATAAAGTGCTTACTTTTTTGTGACGTTTGCTTGGAAATGTCAAATGTCGTCATTTGCGGGGGGAGGGGGGGGGGAGCAGTGAAAGGATAGGGTACGTTTCAGGTTTCGTATGAGGGCGATTTCTCGATCGAGGAGAGTATGTACGCTGTCAACGCACCGGGCAGAATCGATCCCGTCACAAAGTGGGTTCGAAAAAATACTCAAACAAATGCACATACACAGGGTTGTCTTCAATTTTTTTCATTTTGTTTTAATCAAAGTTGCTGTCTCTCGACAACGATTATCATAAATGCACAATTGAAGATGCATCAGATCCACAATAATGCCCCGGTTTCAGTCGCACATTTGAGTACCAGCCGCGGACAAGTGGGTTGCGACTAGCTAACAGTGGCACTGACGCTCATTCACACATGGCTTTCAGTTGCTTACTCATTCAGTTCGATCCGTTCTAACCTGCGTTCACTTCCTTTCACAACTTCCTCCTCGTTTCAGACGACTTCAGACGCTCGTGATTCCGGAGCCAGACTACCCGCATACGCACCACAGACACCTTGACCACAACATCAACAAGAGCATCCTGTAAGCCTTGCGTCGAGTCTTGCGTCGCCGCCTGCGTCATGCCTGCGGCACGTCGCGCGCGCTCTATCCACCGGTCTCATACCACACGCTCTTGTGTTTTCTCGCTACTTCTCGTATTTCTATCCGTCCCGCAAGGATGTTGTGTGTATACTTTTTTTTCTTTTTAACAAGTCTTTCTTGAGTCTCTAGACTTCTATACGTCCTGTGATTAGCTATCGCAAAAGCTCAATATACCTATCCGCACCTACTGTGTACCTACTATGTAGTTTCATGTTTTCTCCTTTTTTGTTCAGTCACTCGCTCAGCGGTTTTTTTCGAGTGAACTATTCCGTATGACAATTTTCTGTCACCTGAAAATGCAATCGTTGATTTCTCGTGGATTGTATTCTCGTTACAAGGATTCGCATAAAACATTTTACTTATTGAGCGCAAAAAGATACTTCATTCTTCATTTTTTAAATAAAAACACACACAGGTGCTCAGGTTTTATTTGACAGCGCAACCGCGCATTGGCAGCGATCGACATTTCGCGAATCGCAAATGTCACGATTCACAGCAAAAGAGTGTTCAGAAGTGAGAGACGCAGATAATCAAAGATACATTTTGTGCTTCAATTCTAATAAAGTTTGTTGTGGAACCGAACTTGTGTTCAAATTTCCCTGACTAAACTACTGACCATAATCGTCAAAAATAGGCCACTGTCTCCGGAGGGGTCTCCCCCTATAATACACAATGTTCGTTTAGACAGAATACATGTGAACAATATGCCCACTGGTCAAAACACGCATTGATAAGATAGGGCAAGGCGAAACGTAGACGAACACGAAATGTTCATCTCCCATTATGTATGAGTTATTATTCAACACAAATTATGTAAATGGTAGGTAAATTTCTTAAAACATGTTGAGTTTCTGCACTGACTGCACTGACTTCTCACTGTCCCCTCACTGTCCCTTCACTGTCCCCTAGTCCCGTTCTCAAAAGTTTCAAAAGCGCCAAATTTCAAACTTTTCCGTTTTTTTAAATTTTATCCCAGCAGTTGCCCCAACACTTGTCGATGACTCTGAAAAAGCGTTCAAGTTTCTGTTTTGGCAAAAACCTCTTTGACGTGAGATTTCTTTCTGCAAATGGATATCGCGTTCTCTGACAAAGATGCGGTCTCTACGCGAAATGACCCAGTGAGCTGCATAGCGCAGAGAGAGTGGCTACCTCTCTTGAGACCGAGGATTCGATTCCTGTCTGCAAATTGGCGTGAGACATACATGCCACTTGGCACGTGATGACTTTACGCAAGTTTCAAGCATTTCATGTGACGGTTCTGATATACGCAACTCTTCTTAAAAAAATGTTTTTTTTCTTCAAAGAGCGGAACTGACATCGTACAGTGTGGGAGTAAGAGTAGTGTGTAAAGTATGCATTGTAAAGACACATCCACACATCGAAACGATTGAAACTTCTATAGATGATACATAGACTAAACATTACGAACAGCCCAGAAGCAAATTACATACAATACACATCGTTAGTGGTATAATTTCTTGATTTTTGTAGTGCCAGTACTGTAGTATCAGAGCGCAAAAGTTGAATTAGTAAATATACTTACCTCGAAATTACGCGTGTCTTTACACTTTACTGGGATCAAGTGAGTTCAATCTATCATGAATGAAACGCGAATAAACATCGATGGTGATAGACTACTTGAAGTGTATGCTATTCATTTGCAAATAGCGTTACCTAATTGCAAGCTTGATGTGTCATCTTTTCAGAAAAGTTTCGTTATGAACTTTTTTTTTTGTAAAACTCACTACATGAATCATACTCTGTTTTTTTTCTCAGCTCAACATTTCTTGTCAAAAACATATGTTGTCCAATGATTTTACAGTACCCTACATTGTTGGACATTTGAAATTCTATCTCACGTTCACAGTCTCTATTCGCATAACGGTCAACACACCTAGTTTGCGTGGTCGCTCTCGTTTGGAAAAAAAACAACGTGTTCGCGGGTTCCATTCCCGCCAGTCACGCAAAGTGTTTTGTTCAGTTAAAAGCCTCATTGAAAGGGCTCTGATCTTTTTCAACCCCTGATGTCTCTCGTGAGAAGGGAGTAACTCATTTGCGAGCCCATCATATGTTTTCAAGTGTTCTGTCTGATAGTGTGTTTTTTATAACTTTTTTGTGTTGAAAACAACAACACAATATGTGAAGATGTGCTAATTTTGCAAAGTGCGCAATTATATGATCTTTTTTCTTCCTTGCATGATCTCTATGTGATCGGTATAGAAGCTTTTTTTTCGCAGACCAACTCCAGTTGTGAAAGTTGCTAGCGTTGTAGATTGTAGACTAATACATGCGCGGATTACAGCTAACCACAGTACAGTGCGAAAAAAACCTTTTTTTCGGTTGCAATCTCCTTTTTGGACTTAAAAAAATCGTTTGGTGTGTTCAAAATGCTTGCGCTTGAAATTCACTTGCAAAGTAAGACGATTCTATAATGTGGATCCACTGATGACCGTCTTACAATCTACTCACTACTTTTTAGTTTCGTTTTTTTTTCAGAATAATGCACATCCCGGTCACATCCCGGTGTACACCAACAGCATACTCTCACTATTGGCCAATGGACTTTTTGTATACTGCATCATCAAGAAGGTACGGCTTGAAAAACACAGTTGTCTTGTTGCACACGCACAGAGATGGCCAGTCAAACGGCCCTCGAATCCGGCCAACTTCAGCCGAATCAGACCTAAAGCTTTTTTTGGGTCTCCGTTGAGCAACAGAGCTCTAGTTCATTGGGATCGAACGGTCTACGAGTGATCTATCTAACTGCATAACATGTTCCAGTTTAAAAAAAATAATAATAAAAAAACACCTGCTTTCACCTTCCCCCGGGTTTCGACCCCTTCTGATCGGTGTTTCTTTCCACGTGTGATTGGAAACCGCCAAACACGGGCAACGGCAACCCAGTCGCCCTCACCTGATGAAGTGATAAATTCTTATGCTTCCCGGCGCTACTCTGTGAATAATTGATGTTTGAGTTGTTGTGAATAACATAACGCGATACCGAATAAATGTTGACTTGAATTAAATTGAATCTGATCGGCGAGTTTTGCTTTAGAATATCCACGCAAGCAGATAGCCAGAAGAGGGAATAAGCAGCGTTTTTTCTCGATTACAGTCGATATAAACAAACCATGATAACATGTTTTTTTCTCTGTTACACTCTGTCATAAAAAGAATAGCACAGAAACATCGACAAATTTTTCCCTCTCTCTCATTATTCAAAAAATGCGTCTCGCCGCATCACAGGAAAGGGTCAGAGTCAGGGGTGTGAACGCAGGTCTTTTGCACTTTTTTATTGTGACTAACTACGCAAGTGAACAGATTGTTTCTACACCTTTCAATTTCACTGAATTAGAGCTCTGTAGCTCGATGGAGACCCGTGAAAGGGCTTCGCGTCCGAGATTCAAGCGAGCCAGATTCGGTCGGAAGTAGCCGTTTAACTGGCTACTGTAGCGTGGTGAAACCCACCAAAAAGTCACTGAGCGATCGACAAAAGTTGTTCACAGACGAACAGCGACTTTGGCAACTACAAATACCTGCTGCTCACGTTCGGCGTTTCCGACTTGTTCTACACGGCTTTGCACATGCTCGTCGTTCCGGTAGGATGAGGAGAGAGAGAGAGAGAGAGAGAGAGAGAGAGAGAGAGGGAGAGAGAGAGAGAGAGGGGGGGGAGAGAGAGAGAGAGAGAGAGAGAGGGAGAGAGGGAGAGAGGGAGAGAGGGAGAGAGGGATAGAGGGAAAGTTTATCTTTTTACGCAAGTACTTCTAAAAGAAAATATATGTTCTTTTGTTAAATTTCATAGAAATTTTGCATATGTGCTGAGTTATGACTATTCCTAGGATTGGATCTGGATTATAACAAAAAACTCATATATCTATCTCCTTCTGTTCTCTCTCTCCCTCTGTTTCTTCTCTCTCCCTCTGTTCTCTAATTCTCCCTGTTCTTTCTCTTTCACTGCTCTCTCTCTCTCTCTCTCTCTCTCTCTCTCTCTCTCTCTCTCTCTCCTCTGCCCTCTCTCCTCTGCTCCCTCCATATTTCTCTGCTCTTCTCTCTATATCTGCCATTCTCTCTCTAACTCAGCCTTTCTCTCTCTTCTTCCTCTCATGCACCACAGATCACAACGTATTCGCGGATCGCCATTAGGTTTCACAAAACGTTTTTGCAACGTTTTTTCTCACTACCAGTCGGCGTCGCGCCTACTGCGCACTTCCTCCTGGTTATAGTTGACGGGGTCAAAACAATGTAAACCCGGCGCGCATTTGACGCTGGCGGCGGCGGGGCGGACTACACTCAAAATGCAAGTTGGGAAAAGTAGTGACGGGAAGGAAGGAAGGAAGGAAGGACACGAAACACGCTGGCCTTTCGCCTAGTGCGCACGCGGGAACGCGCATAACTTCTTTCAGAGAAGAGATACAAAGATGCCGTCGACCAGTGATCTGGCCTACGGAACGGTGCGAAACTAACTAGCATAATTTGGATGAGTTCACATTGCTGATAACATGACCTTTGTATATCGCTTCTTTAAAATTCTGGCGCGAGCCCTATCCTAAGCCAAAAGAGAGTTTCCCTCTCTAATGATATGAAGTAGTGCCTAAAAGATGCTGAATACGATTTCAGTCCTCGACCCACTGGCAGCGGTGTTCATCATCCGCGACTATCGCAAGGCGACTATTCAGTGCGTGGTTTCTGATTCTTCCTCTATCACCCCATTTCAGAATGTTCACGTTCTGTGTTCGCCGGGTGGTCGCGGCTATCGCTTGTCGTCGTCTATCGAAGCTCGAGCCACAGCCAAAGACGCAGCTGGTTGAGATGCGAGGAGACTTGTGATGTCGAATGTTTATTCGAACTTGCGAACATGATTGTCCAGAACGAAATCACTATTATCACTTGCACACGTCCCACGCTCGTCGTTCTCACTCCCACCCCCCCCCCCCCCCCCTCTTTTCCGACTGATGACAAATCCGTGTTGTTTACATTACATGAACGTTTATATAATATGGACATATATATATATATATATATATATATATATATATATATATATATATATATATATATATATATATATATATATATATATATATATATATACACGTGGTACCCATAAACGAAATCAACGACGTCACATGGCTTGCGCTCGTTAGAGATCCGTCGACCTATGCTTGTTGGTGTCGGATTCGCCCGAGACTGCCGGGATCGTCTTGCAGCACCTTCCGCAAGTGATGAAACGCAGCTGCTCCTACAACACTTTGCCGATAGAGATATATGCTAGAAATGTTTTGTCCATGTCTCACCATATACGCGGCGCGGTACTTTGGCAGGCGCACGAAATTGACGTAGTAGTTCTGCGAGAAGCACACCAGACCGCACAGCATCTGCAAGTGTGTCGGGAACCTGACTGTGAGATGAAGAAACCGCGCTCACCGACGCGACGCGCATGTTCTTGCGGCTGTTCTCGGAGAGGTCGAGCACATTGGAGAAGTAGCAGAGGAGAATGCCCGCGATCCACGCAGACGCGAACAACACGACGATGATGAACAGAGAGCGGAGCACCTGAACGACTATGCTCTTTGGCGGTAATTTAAATGCTAATATTAGTAATAATAATAACGCTGTGACCAGACACGCTGCGATCCACGTAGTGCTACTCCTGAAGGTGTGGTCAGCCTCTTCGAAACAGTCCCTTCAAAACGCCTTCGGAACACACTGTTTGGTCGTGTTTCGAAGGCGTTTCGGAAGTCAGTGTCGAAGGGAGTTTCGAAGAGACTGGCCGCTACTTAACAAACACAAAATCTTCCTATTCCGTTACCCACCTTGAACGACTCTCTCTGCGTGCAGCGGCTGAAGCGCTTCTTCATCCAGCCCCTCTCAGCCGCCTTCAAGTGCTGCTTGCCCTGGTGCGAGGAGCGAATCTGCGGCACGTTCTCTGTAACACAGAGTGAGTGACTGGAAAGAGTGTCGACTGTCTCCGTCTCTTCGTAACTGGTCCTGCAAAACGCCTTCGAAACAAGCTGTGTCGAAGTTTCGATGTCAGTGTCGAAAGCAGTTTCGAAAAGACGGAACACGCTACTTTAGTCCACCTCGTCTCCGCACGATCCAGTACACGCTACCGAGCGTGAGAATCGCCAGGATGTCGAGAAGGATCGTCACCGCCGCCCACGCGGTCGCTGTCTGCAAACAGTGCAAGTCTATAGTTGTATGACAAGTACATAGTTCCAAAATGGCGCACAAAAGGGGGGGCTCTCCTACGCCGCCCGCTCTCCCACGCCACCTCCAGGCAGGGGTGGGTATTAGTTGTAACTGCTGGTCTTACAGATTGATACGCACTTATCTGTTGCATTGATGTTTTTCTTCATTTTCATCATAATTTGGGGGAGGGGGGGGGCACAGTGTGAACTGTAATAAACTATTATTATTACAAAACGATGAGAGACGGTTACGGCACAGTGTTGCGAACTGCGAGTGCAAGCGACGTAGATCGGAAACTATCGCTCTGCAGGTTATGAAAAGTGCAGGTATCTCCCGATTCGAAAGGTTCACAAAAAAGTATGGCACCACACATAGTGCATGCTACTGCACTCATTTCCGTGGCGTGTCTACCGTGCGCACCTCACTGGCGCCCACCCACTCGGTGGTGCAGTGGTCGAGCTGGATGTCGTCGACGCCGTAGAAGAGGGAGGTGTAGACGGCGGCGGCGAACAGCACACATGGCGTGAGCAGAATGACCACGTACCGTCCCGTCGGCCACATGCGGTGACTGCAATACGCGTTGTTTTGGTACTGTAGTGGTGTGTGATAATGATACACTATCGACCCCTTTCTTCAACGTTCCTACACACTTCAACGTTTGTTTTCCAAACGGTAAGGCAACAACATTCACAACAACTGAGCAACCGAGACGTACCGCAGCGGGGTGAGTATGGCTAGGAGAGTGTCTAGCGCGAGCACATTGTAGAGCGCCGGCTGAACGGCGAACGACAGAATGGCGACGCTGAGATACTTGATGCACTCCCGCGAGGCGAACGGCGTCGACTGCAAACATGTATGGTATTACGGCAGACGGTTATCGCACCGTATTTCGAACTGTCAGCGAGGTAGATCAAAAACTATCGCTCTGGCGCGGGCTATAGCTACTAATTCTTTCGCCTTCTTCGAGAACCTATGGATGGCGGGTCGGAACAGTGAGTGGCTCTTATTCAAATTGACGATTTCGAACTGCGTTACGACAAATTTTCGTAATTGTAAGGTATTCCCCTCTCCTCCCTCTCCGTTCACCTTTAGCACTCTTTTGACGAAACAAAATGATCGTTTCGTTTCGTCAGCACCGTGCGACGTGCTACGCATAAACACGCTCAAAGATAGAAACTTATCTATCGAGAGTACTCACGTCTGTGATGATATGAATAGCCACTATCAACTCCATTACGAGCGAGCAAATGTGGGTGACAGCGAGAATGGCGTTGAGAAGCCCTGCAAGCCTTGCTTTTCGACAACAAAAAAAGCTGCCAAACGTTGGAGCAAACATGAAACATCTGGAAAATCGGCACCGGACCGTGCTTGTTGCGGAGGTCGCGCCTGCGTTGCGTCGCCACCAGAATGTTGACGTTGCCGAACAGGCCGAGCACGTTGAACACGATGATGACGATGCAGAGCGCGTAGGACAGCATGCCGAGAAATGTCGAGATTGAGAGAGATGCGTGGGTGGCGACCAGTGGTGAACTTGGAGATATGGATCGGGGCGCAAGGCAAAACAAGCAAGTTGTACACATGACGGCATTGGTTTACGTGAGCGACGAAAGGACGAGTGGGTGAAGGGGAGAGAGAGAGAGAGAGTGAGAGAGAGAGTGAGAGAGAGAGAGAGAGAGAGAGAGAGTGAGAGAGAGAGTGAGAGAGAGAGAGTGAGAGTGAGAGAGTGAGAGAGAGAGAAGAGAGAGAAAAGAAAAAGAAAGAGAGAAAGAGTGAGAGAGAGAGAAAGAAAAAGACAAAATTAGGACGAAAAAACTAGATTAATAGACTTTGCTAATCTAGACTTTGCTCCCATCACAAGATACTAATATTTGGAAACGAGTGATAGGAACTAGAACTACTAGAACCGAATATACATTCTAAATGGCAGTTCCGCGAATAAAGGCATAACCCATAAACTGGACTTAGCTCTCATCACAAGATACTGGAACCAAATAGAACCAAATATACAAATAAAGGCAAATAAAGGCGATGAAAATTCGAAAATAAAGGCAATGAAAATTCGAAAATAAAGGCAACTGAGAAAAGTTTGTCTGCAAAACAGAACCAGTGGAAAAATTGGTTTGCAACTATTACTGCTAAACCTGACTCAAACAGAATATAACGTGAAGAATTAAATTTTCCTTTCTTTCTGCTTTCTCTCTCTCTCTATCTTCACATCTGTCTCTAATTTTATTTCTTCTCTTTCTCACATTCGCATAACATCAAATCAGACTTTGATTTCAGTTTCTAAGGTACTATACGAAAAACATGCAATTTACATATAATAATAATCAATGCTAAATGTAGGCTGTCCTCGATGTCGCTGATTGCGCGTTTCCTTTTCCCCGCCAGGAGTGGAGACACATTTAAACTACAATGCTTTTTACATGATGAAGTCACAACAGCATTGTAACTCATCAACTGCTATAAATTCCATACATAAATGCTGGACTTCAGTTACTATGTACATACATATCTACGTAAACGAATGGTTTATTAGTAGTAGCCTTGGTGCTATATTTATACACTCACTTGATGAAGAATCAAGGAGAAAGAGAGAGAGAGGGAGAGTGAGAAAGAGAAAAAGAGAGAGGAGAGAAAAAGAGAGAAAGAGAGAGAAAGAGAGAGAGAGAGAGAACAAGAGAGAAAAAGAGAGAAAAAGAGAGAAAGTGAGAGAAAGTGAGAGAAGAGAGAGAAAGATCGAGAGAGAACAAAAGAGAGAAAGTGAGAGTGAGAGAGGGAAAGCGTGAGAGAGAGAGAGAGAGAGAGAGAGAGAGAGAGAAAGAGAGAGAACAAGATTTACGTAGCTTTTTATCGCGACTGCACGAAAAAAACATTTTCACAAAAAAAGGATTAAAAGGGATAGAGGGAGAGGAGGGGGGGGGGGGTGAGGCGGAGAGGAGAAAAGAGAGAAAACTAATGCTAGTGAAGACAATCTTATACATTCACATATTCATCAACAGTCACATAGATTTCTCGAGTGGTTTTTCATAATAAACCAGCGAAGGAGTGTTGTTCTCCGTACCAAATAGTACAACGCACTCTATTGTCTCACCTATCAAACTGCAAACCGAAATAACTCTTGTTGTGATTTGTGCCGAACAGGTTCTTCTATCAGTGAAAGTTGATCTATTTGCATCGCACATGTGTGGTTAGCTAGTATGTGTAATGATCCGTTCGCATTTTGTTTTGTGATGTGAACTGTTCGAAAAGCCTGTTTCTAATTTTCACGTATGTATGTCCCAAGTCGAGTTTTTATTTAAGTGAGAAAAGTCTATACAAACCACTTTTTTCACTAGTAAAAACTTCTAAAAGAATTTTTTAGGTTTTCAAAAGGACAATACCACTTTTTGGGTGAAAACTGCGACTGTTACGTGTTGGAAGATCAAACAACATTCACTTTTTTAGATAAAAAAATTGTATGCTGATAACGAAAAAAATAGAAAAAAAGAATAGAAAACGCATCGCTAACAACTCATTTCGTAAACATTTTTGGGTCGTATACACTCAAAATTGGTACTCCTCACTACGCTTTTCGAAGCTTCAAACCGAATATTCCGTTCATTTCAAGCACATGGTTGATATATGAAAAGTGATTGTACTTTTCTATCACGTGGCAGTCGTGGTTCATACACAAAAATCAGACTGGTATGTTAATTTTGGAATCACACACAACACACACACGTGCCAGAACTCAGTTATTACGAAAGCAAATCGCTGAGTCTTTGCTATAGTTAGAAAGAGTACTAAGTATGTAACAACACAAATACTTTATATATAAAAGATCGTGTGTAATATGTTAGAGAATATATTAGATTAGCATCCTGTTCACTGTTCAGTAGTGTGGGTAACGCACGGATCCGACGAAGTAATTTTCTAGCAGCAAATGACAGCACATACATTCTGCCAACTGGCCATTCTCACACATAACTTCTCTTTTTTCACGGATTGTTGCCGTGGACACAGAGAAAGGTTAGCCTAACACAACCAAGTGTAAGAAAAACATCATCAGCATGAAACTTGAGCGAAAATCAAAATTTGTCCTACATTGACCCATAATTTGAGTTAACTTTTTTTCCAATTTCAAGCGTGAATATGAGACAGTTGGGCGAAATCAATATTGTGGAAATAGTCTAACATATTTCCAGTTTTAAAACGTTTCCATTTGTCTGTTTAAACTTAGCATCCTTCTTCCAGTTTCGAGTTCTCACAGTTGCGCGGGTTCGTTTTTTTTCGTTTACCCCGTTTTACTATACTTATTTGATTACTTGAACGAGCCACAACCGCGAAAAACACTCTTACTTCGGAGGTGGCAAGAAAAACAAGAGAGCAGGATGGGCGGCATTTTTCAACATCAATGAGACAGTCGACACGCTGAACGACAAACGCCTCAAGGCGAACCTCTTCAACACGTGCGTACTCCCCGCACTGTGTTACGGCTCGGTGACGTGGGCCTACACTACCACCACGCTCGGTCGCATCCAGACCGCACACCGCGCAATGGAGCGACAGATGCTGGGATACTCACTCTATCGGCAGCGAGACGAGGGACTGAGCAGCGAGGACATGCGGGCAAGATCCGCGTTGACCAACCCAACCTCCTACATGGCGCGCAGCAAACATAGATGGGCCGGACACATACAAAGGAGGACGGACGGGCGATGAACACGAGCGACTACCGATTGGAGGCCGCGCAACGTCACTCGAAAACCCGGACGGCCGACAACCCGCTGGGCAGATTCTGTCCGCATTAATACACAACTGTTCTATGGGCGCAGGAACGACTACAAGCAGTGGGCAACTGCAGCTCGAGACCGTTCACTGTGGCGAAAGAACTGTGAAAAGACGGACTGGCGTCCCCATGGTTCTGTCCGGCCATTTTTTTTCAGGCAAATGATACAACTGAAGGCTTTTGTGTTTTCACGAGATTCTGTGTCAACAAAAGTTGATAACAATTGGTTGCGATACGGCCGTCATTCCTTCGCGATGAGCACAGTGTTGAAATTCGGCAGTCAGCAGTCATTGCTTCTATGGCGCAACTGGTTTAGAGTTCGCCTCACAATAACTAGTCGCGGGTTCGCATCCGCTGACGAGTTTTGCTTCAACTCTTCAAATAAATTTTAGTAAGCAGACTCAGGAGTGTCGTTAGAGCCACACTCTCGGATCCGAACCAAATTGATAGGATATCTTAGTTAGGACCCCAGACATCGATTTCTGGTGTTACTTTTTCCTACGCGCCATGTACGTTTCCTGTACGAAAACGTACAGGGTTGGTTTTTAGCTACCTCATTCCACCTCTGGCGGTCAAAGACCGAGCCGTTGTGGCCTAGTGGTTAGCGCATCAGTCTGTCAGACCAGAGGCTGGGGTTCGAGTCCGCGCACACGATTTTTGTTTTGCAAGCAGTTTCTGGACTTGGACTTGAAGTTTGTGTTGCGAAGTCGATCTGTTTATAACTACAAATACGTTATTCTTCTTCTTTTTTTCAAAGCATTTTTGTCCAATATCGTTCAACTATATTGTGTTTCTTTACACTTAAGATATTGTTTTGGCTGAAACGTTTAGTTTAGAAACAGTAATAACAAAGCGTGGACATTTGTAATCTGTGTTTTTTCCATCAACAAGAACGCAAGTGACTTGCAAGTCCAGAAACTGCTGGCAAAACAAAAATCGTGTGCGCGGAGTTGAACCCCAGCCTCTGGTCTGACAGACTGATGCGCTAACCACTAGGCCACAACGGCTCGGTCTTTGACCGCCAGAGGTGGAATGAGGTAGCTAAAAACCAGCCCTGTACGTTTTCGTACAGGAAACGTATATGGCGCGTAGGAAAAAGTAACACCAGAAATCGATGTCTGGGGTTCTAACTAAGATATCCTATCAATTCGGTTCGGATCCGAGGGTGTGGCTCTAACGACACTCCTTCAGAACGAAGTTTCCACAACACGCTTATCAAAAAACATTCGTGATTATCGAATGATTATCAAAACTATCAAAAAAACATTCGTGAATTAATGTGATAGAAGTGTGGTTGTTTGTGTGTAGCGCTGAGCTTCTGGCTGGCGCAGACGACGTGTTGGCGCGACTTGGGTGTCTATGAGGCGCGTGAGGATATTGGGGGAAGCGTCGCCCCGCTCTTACAACCTCGCCGCGTCTTGAACATCTGAAGATTGTCGAATATAATATCATTTTTTCATACGAAGCTTCAAAATTCGCAAACCTCTCTGTTTCCGAGAATGGTCGAGAAGCCGTTTGCGCCACAATTGAGACATAGCAGAATGGAGACGGAGAGATAGGCTATGGGAGCAGAGGCGCCTGGAGGGTGTTTACTCATGACAAATATTGAGATGCGAGTGATATTACCAATAAGGATGGGGAGAGCGCGGAACCCGGTCCAAGTGAGGAAGTAGACGGTGGAAACGATGCCGAATTGTAGAGCGTGTCTGTAGGAGAGGTTATGATCGGGATTTTCAAAGAGAGAGAGAGAGAGAGAGAGAGAGAGAGAGAGAGAGAGAGATAGAGAGGGAGGGAGAGAGAGAGAGAGGGAAAGCTACCTAAATTCCCTCCGCCTTCTTCTACCGATGGAATCCGATGAAATCGTGTTGACCATCACTTGTCGAGTCTTGCGCACATAGTGAAAAATCTAAATCGATTTTTCAATTTTGAAACTATAACCTAAAAAAACAAGGCGTTTCTCTGTTTTTACTAAAAAGAGACACTGACGTCTTTCGTATTATTCGTCCGTCAGAATATATTCCTAGGTTATTAGCATTCCGCTTAATGAAAGTTTAACGCTTACGTAATAAGTAGTGCAAAAGGCTAGCGCGTACTATACTCTCGCTATTTTTCTTTCTTTTTCCCTTTTGCCTTATTCTATTTCTACCTCCTCTTTCCTCTTACCTTCATATAGCACAAAACTGCAAAAATAGTGGTTGCTGTGTTGAGAGGAAAATCTATGAAATGGTCCGATAGATTCTTCATTCCTTCAATAGTGGTGTATGAGTAAGAGAAGACGTGAGGATCGAAGGCGAATCTGAAGGCAGCGTATACAAAAAGGGAAAGAAGATGTCGTGTTACTACATATCATTGTCACGTTCTCGTTCCGATTCTTTGTGTTTCATGGACACGTAAACAGTGGTACCTAGTATCTTGTTTTTTTTTCTGAAGGACGAGGTATATGAATTTATTGGAAAGGAATATCCTATTATTCTAGATTATATAAATTTCATTAGAGACACTGAGATGCACGAGTACGAGTGTACTTCATGTTCATCTAGTTTCATATGCCTTGTTATTTCGTATACGTTGAAGAAAGCTAGAACAGAAAGTACTCAGTCACTTATATGTACGTGCCGAACATGAAAAAGCACTACAACTGTGATAAAGTGCACTACACTTCACTTAAAACAATCAAATGTTGACAAAAAGTAAACCATCCAACCCAATCTAGACTACACTTCTCTCTTTTGTATTGTGATTTGAGAGAAAGCGCATGAGTGAAATTTGGATTTTGTCTCTTTGGTGTTGAAACTCACGCGCAACAGGGCGATAGATACTGTGAGGTGATGGACAGAGCGAGGGAGATGGGAATGAGAGCGGCCGTACAACAGATGGTGGTGCGCAGAGTGAAGATGCGACGAGCGGGCCAGCAGATGACAGTCAGTCTGACACAGCTGCCTTCTACGCGGGCAAAACTACCGTACCTGTTGACAGCCATGAGAATCTGTGATATGCTGATGTGATACCACAGCACCATGAACATGGACGAGAAGAGTTTGTCGAGAGGCGCCGACCGCGAACCGAACAAGAAATCCTGAATGTTTTTCATAACAAAACATGATTAAATAGTGAATATTGATACAGTACGATTTCTAAAAAAATCAAAAATCTGTTTTTTTTTAAATTTTTTTTAAAATTTCAAAAAATCGTTTTAACTTCGTTCAAAGGCCGAACTTCGAGTTGCACCAAAAGAGAGAAGTGTAGTCCACACTGGTGCGGTTCGGAAAACTCCGATTAGAAACAATCAAACGTTGACAAAGAGTAAACCATACAACCCAATGTGGACTACACTTCTCTCTTTTGGTGCAACTCGAATTTCGGCCTTTGAACGAAGTTAGAACGTCTGTTGAACGTCTTTGATTCAGTCTTTTGACTTTTCAGGAGTTGTACTGTACCTGCTTGATGATGGCGGGAACAAGGTAGACCGAGTTCAGCAACAGCATCAGCATGTCGCCGCACAGATTCGACACGACGATGATGTAGATGGGCACGAAGTTGGCGCTGCGAGTCCCGATTGGAGACAAATCAGCGGTGAGAGAACTCACTTCTTCATTATCTGCCGGATCATTCCAACCAGGGCGAGGGAATTGACGGACACTTCGAAAAGAATGAGGAGCGAGAGAAAGGCGGCGGCGAAGTATTGCACCTCCATACTCGGGACTGAAAAGCAGATGTATGAACTTGAAATAAGAAGGGAGTCATCATCAAGATGTGTGAAAGTGACCGAAATTGCCGGTGAGATCTGGCTATATATGGGTGGTGAGAGGGGTAATCCGGCAGCTGAGACGTTCTAGGAAAAGAAATGACAAGACGCTTTCTCTTTTCTTCGTAGCGCTCTCCCTCTTCCTATTACCCCTCCCCTTTCTCTTTCTTTCCGTTCGCTCTCATCTCTCTTGTTCATCTCTCTCTTCTCCCTCTCTCCCTAGTAAATGAACTCAAGCTTTCATAATCCAATAGGAAGCACACCCACTCACATAAAAAAATTCACGCGCTCGGAGATTCATTTCGAATACTCTTCATTTCCTGGTAGTTCAGACTGGTTTTTCATTAATAAAGTCATTCGAACGAAGTTTTGGTCTTGATCTCGATTATGCGTTTGTCATGATCTCCAAATATAAACGTGTGATCAAGAAATCAAACCGAATCATTACATGTAGTTTGGCTATTAAATGCATGTTCATTGTAACTATCAGAAGCTTCGAAGGATTAAAAAAAAGGTGAAAACTGGCCATTTGGAAACAAAGAAGCAAATGTTAACTATTGTTGGTAAGAAACTGAAAAGGATGTTCCGCAATCCTATTCGACGAATGCCTTCTGTCTCATTGCTCATCTCATCATTATTATCAACGTTATATACCGTACGTTACATTTGGCATTAGGACCTTTCTACCAACCAAGTGAATAGCGGAGTAATGTTTGAAGCCTTCTCTTCAAACTACATATCGTTAGAAGTACATAAAGTTATCGTTAGAAGTACATAACTTGCGTACATACGCATGAGCATCGGAACCTTTAACTAGTTAGTCTGACGGTTGTACAATTTGTATCTGTCAAAATTCACACATGAAACATGTAGTTCAAAGGAGAATAGACAGCGTATTGTGTTGTTGCAAGGAGTGAACACCATCATCTTGCCTAAACCCAAACATCTCCATCCACACAAGAGTTTCTTTATCCTGCACTTTACAACCTCTATCGCATCTATAACATTATTCAGTGAGATTGTTCGCCGAGTCAAGGTAGAATGTTGGTATACTCTATATTTGTGTTTATAAACCGTTTCACAAAGAAACGCATAGTTTCATTTTCATAATCCATACCAACACACCATGGTAGCGATAAGAATTCGGTGTGTCAGCAGTAGGTGAGAAGTCTACAATTCACACGTAGCAAACAACTAGTCACTATCAGACTACATACATACAGTTCACAGTTGTGCAGAAATCACTCTCTCTTTTCTGTGAACTATTCATATTGAAGTCACTGTAACGAACCTCGCACGCATTAAATTTTCAATGCTGCCCTTTTCTGGGCGATGATTACATGAATGCATGTATGAAAATAAATTTGATTCCACGAACTCTTGTAAGTAATTTGGTTACTATTGTATCAAAAACAAGCGACAGAAAATCAGCGCTCTGCAAAATTATGATGAAGTTAAAAGAACAGTGGTGGTTTTTCTCTGCCACAACCTGCCACAACTACTCCACGCCAAAGCACAACTTAGTGCGAACGGGACTCGAACCCGCAAGCGTCGAATCCCCTGCCGCGACGTGGCACACTTGCACTGAGCCATCAAGCAAGTGTCGTGTCTGGGTCGATTTTTTCTTGCCCGCTACTGCTGCTACCCCTTTGATGCTATAAAAAAGAGTCAGTCACACTACTTGGGGTCACATCGGGTCTCACTACTTCTTACGTTGACCCAGACACGACAGCAAGTGAATGACTGTCGTTCAGTTGCGCAGATCTCTTTGAGCCAAATTTCAGCCATATTGGAACATTAGGCGGTAGGCTATTCGTGTTGGGACCAATTTAAAATACGAAAAATATTCTGCATTTCCGACAGTTGCAGATTGAAAAATAACGCAGACTCGTCGTTCTTTTTTTTTTACTACTCGATTAACTTTTAAATACAACGATTCACAAGTACCTAACATCCGAAAAAAGTAAGTTGCATCTGTACCTTTAAGTTGAAAAAACTATGTAATCTAGTCTATTGTGTGTGAAAGTCGGTCATACACAAATCGGATACGGTTGATGAGAAACGCAGAGAAATAGGTCCAGAAAGAAGCACCCAACCTATGCTACGATCTACATCTCAGTGAGATAAATTTCATACAAAGTACTGTTACCATATTTTCAAATGTTCACGGTCATGATTGTTGATCTTCTGCTAAACATATGTATTAATGTATTTATGCACTTTGATAAATTCATATTTATGTTAGAGTAGATATCACGAGTCCACATTTGATTATCGAAACCTCTTTTTTCACACTGACAATTCCACACAACATTTGACGTGAATGGCAAGGACTCACAAAATGACAGATATATAGAAGTAACTACACTGTGGTGTATTTTCGAAAAAAAAAAGAGTGTTTGGTTGAGTGCAAATGTTATATTTAACGCTGTCTCGTGCAATCCATTGAAACTAGCGCGCTGTCGTTCGCAAGCAAATGGCAATGGGACACCCCCCCCCCCACTTCGCGAACTCTCGACGCTAGTTTGTAGATAGGTCCAAAGAAAACCCGTAGCCAAAAAATCTGGCTGCCGGAGGGCACTGAAAATGCTTATTAATGAATTGCGTTCGCTTTGACTCTCTGCAATAACGATCTCTGCTCGTAGTTTCGGTAGCATACTGGATAGGAAGTTAGGCGTTCGATGTGGTAGACGCTGGATCGAATCTTCCCGCCGCCAATAGTTTTGGTACATTTTGATCAAACTTCCTATAGATACTTAAAACTTCAATGCTTCGAGAAAAAAAATCGGGAACAACTTTTGCTAATGTTTTTTTTTCATTTGTATTCATCATGCTAATAAAACGGTACACACTGTGCTAAATGACACACTGTGCAACACACTGTGTGCAGAAGATGTTTTAGTACATAGTTTAATATTATACAGGCATGTTCGTGTCAAAAGAATGACACGAATTTTCAGACTTGTGAAGTTCTGCACAGATTTTTTCCAAACTTGTGATTTTGTTAGATTCTGGCAAAAGATTTTGCGTCGAACGGATCCAGCGTCTACCACATTGAACGGCTAATTCTCTTTCCAGTAGCTCACCGAGGCTACAAGCAGAGCTCGTTATTGCGGGAACTCAAAGCGAGCGCAATTCATTAATTAGCATTTTCGGTGGCCTTCGGCCGCCAGATTTTTTGGCTACGGTTTTCCTTTGCACCTATCTACAAATTGGCGTTGAGAGTTCGCAGTGTTGGGGGGGGGGGTGCGTCATTGTCATTTGCTTGTCACTATTTTTCACAAAACTGATATGGATGACACCTTGTAACAGTTGTGGAAAGTCATGTTTCCGTACTTTACATACATAACTACTACAGACTGCAAGTTGTGTGTGTTGCGTATATGTAACTATACAAAGTATTAGATTGAAAAAGATTTTGAAAATACTTATAGTTTCCGCAAGTTTGGTTGCCGTGGCGTTAGACAGCGTACTCTCTCGCTCACATTCGCGCTACATACATAGACAAAGCTATTTTTTCGTTCATGTCAGCATAACATTCGAGAACCAAGAAATCATATTGAACAAGTTACGAAAAGCGGTGGTATAAATTACAAAACCCAGAATTCTGATTTTCTGATGACCAGAAGCAGAAACTTCTGGATTTGTTTCTGGATTGACAGTCTTTTTTTTCTGGACAGCTAGAAATTAACTGGTGAATGGTATGGTTTTTTGCTGGTTTTTCAGCTAAGAATTAATCATTTGGTTCAAAACACGGACCGAACGTTTTGTGAGAAATGTGATAAACAGTTCTCGCCGCCGATATCAACCGCTACAGAGCTAACGAGCCATTGACAAAATGGATGAATGAACTTTCTTCGTTCTTAAACGAAAGTACCACTCTAAATTTCATGTCATGGATTCTTTTCGAATATGTAGTATGAACATGCCAATTTTCGGTGAATACGAAAATGTATTTCCCAATTTACAAAACATAACTTCACAACTAATTGTTAGTGAACAATGATCCAATGGAACTCAAACGCGTATATTACCAGAAAACGAGTTATCTTTTCACTCCCACATGGTTCAGAGAAACTGTGAACAATAGATTTTTAATAGAAATCGAGAATATAAAATAACAAACGTAAAAACCGATCGTCGAAAACGAAACGTGCGACCGACAACTTTTCGTAGTGTATGGGACTGTCCCGGTCTGCGCGCACACTCCGCGAGTGTGCGCGCAGACCGGGGACAATCCCATACACTACGAAATTTACGAACACCTATTTTACATGATCTGTTCATTTTCAGCAAACATCATACTCATGAAAAGAGATTGTATTTTCATATATTTTCACGTGCTAGTTGTAGTTTATTCACAAAATTTTGAGTGGTATGCTTCTTTAACTCTGAAGAAAAAACGAATCCGATGAACCTAGATTCATAGTGTTTTACGAAGCCATAAGAGCAACGCTTAAACCTGGAATTCGTGGGAACATGCTACATGAACAATAAAAAAAGATCACACAGTGCTTGATGTATCTTTGAAGAGAGTGTATCCTCTGATTTTGCAAAGTTCAGGATGTTAAAAAATATATCATAAAAAAAATATATCATATACCGAACTTTCTCATAGAAAAGTTATGCTCAAGTCGCCTCGAAGTTTGTGTCATTTGCGCTCAATGCGCTCTTTCATTTCGCATTTCACTTGCGAAACAAACAAATCACTCCGGTCAGTTGGGTGATGTAACCGCAGTTGGTGAACACAAGTTTGCAGGCGTTGTTAGAACTGCTTACATTTTCCGGTAAATGTCAAACGTTTAAATTTCTTTTTAAATTTTTCAAAGTGTAATTTTTGAAACTTCAACTATCATGTTATGGAATTATAACTAACAAATATTGAGCAATAAACTGGTAACAACAACTCATGCAATCAGGATATAGAGGGTACACTACCTTTAAATCATGATTAAATCGTGTAGTGTTTCAAGTATTTGTTTCCTTTCACGATTGTCGGCACAGTCTGGTACAAGAGGAGGTTCATTCGACAGATCACGATCGGAAAGTCACAGTTGAGCAAAGTGGAAGTCGTGCGTGAGCTGGCCGCGCATCTCGTTCTCGTCGAACAGCACCATGCGAGAGAAGACGCGGTCGAAGATCAGCGAGTGGTACTGCAAGCGCTCGCGTCAATCTCATCGTAGCCCGCCCGATGTCCAATCAGTTTCACACACGAAGCACGTTTCAGGTTTTCATTCTAGCCAAACCGCAAATCGCATAATATTTTTTGCAATACATATCAGTTATTTCCGCCGAGACGCATGTTCTTTGCGAGAGTGCTCACCATGATGTGCGGTAGGACGCCGAGTATTCTGGTGATGCGCTCGAGCACTGCGTGGTCGTCGAGGCCGGCACGGGTCGCGCTACAACAGCCTTTCTTTTCGCATTTTTTTCTCAACTGAAAACCACGGGGTACAGTCCCCAAACAGGGTACAGTTAAAAGATGAACAAAATTGAGAAAATCGAGTTTAGAGTGGTACTTTCCTTCAAAAACCCGACTGCAACGAAATTAAAGTTGCCCCGCTCACCGGATGTACTTCTGCAGCGAGCTGATGTAGAAGTTGCGCGCGGCGCGCATCGCGGCGAGGCCCGCGTCCGACAAGCCGCACACTGAAGCGAGATGTGATCAATATATTATGAAGTATAAAAGCGTCGGAATGACGCTCAAGTTGAGAAGAACAGACAATGATGTTGTGCACGCTGCACTACAACCGGAACGTGTCATATGATTTGTACATTACAAGACCTAAACACTTGAAACTACAACGTAACCTCGCAACCTAATAGTGCGTTCTCTCTCTCTCTCTCTCTCTCTCTCTCTCTCTCTCTCTTTTTCTCTCTCTCTCTCTCCTTCTTTCTTCATATGGTCAGATACTCAGAAAAGGCACTATAAAAAGGCGCGCGTCGCGTGCCCACACGGCTGTAGGTATCTGATCGGTGCAGATTCTGACAACCAGAGACGGCGCGCAGCGCCCTCTCTTTTGGCTTAGGATAGGGCTCGCGCCAGAATTTTCAAGAAACGATATCCAAAGATCATGTTAACAACAATGTGGACTCATCCAAATCATGTTAGTTAGATTTGCACCGTTCCGTAGGACAGATCATTGGTCGTGGGCATCATTGTATCTTTTCTCCGAAAGAAGTTATGAGCGATCTCGCGCACCCATGAGGCGAGAGGCCAGCGTGTGGGTGGGTGTCGTTTCCAGTCACTCTGACTCTCTGCCGAAAGCGTACTCTCTCGCGTTTTCTGCGTGTCTTCCGAACTTGCACTTTGAGTGTAGCCCGCCCCGCCGCTGCCAGCGTCTAATTCGTGCCGGGTTTGCGTTGTTTTTGGTTCGTCAACTATAACCAGGAGAAAGAGCGCAGTAGGCGCGACTCCGAACGGTAGTGAGAAAATATGTGGGGAAAAACGTTTTGTGAAACGTAACGGCGATCCGAAACGTAACGTGTGATCTGTGGTACATGATAGTAAGAAGAGAAAGAAGGGCCGAGATAGAAAGAGAAGATCAGAAAGAAATAGAGAGACAGAGAGAGAAGTAACAGTGAAAGAGAGAGAAAGAACAAGGAGAGAAGGAGAGAACGGAGGGGGAGAGAAAGAACAGAGGGGAAGAAAGAACAGAAAGAGAGGGATATATTAGTTGTTGATATAATCCAGATGTATAGTCATAATTCAGCACATATTAAGAATTTCTATGAAATTTAACAAAAGTACATATATTTTCTTAAAAAAAAGTACCTGCGTAAAGAGATTATCTTTGTTTTATGCTAATGCAGCAAAAGCACATGCATAAAACGTTTACAAATACTAACACAAACCTGCGCATTCTGAAATGTTCTGTTGAAACTAACCAGTGAACACAACGATGGACAAATGAACAGAGAGTAAGGATCAAGTAAGAAATATGAGAGAGAAGAGAGAAAGAGAGGAGAGAGAGGTGCAGGTTTGTGTTAGTATTTGTAAACGTTTTATGCATGTGCTTTTGCTGCATTGGCATAAGACAAAGATCATCTCTTTACGCAAGTACTTTTTTTTAAAGAAAATCTATATTCTATTGTGATAAAAGATGTTGAATCCAGCGGAACACGGAAGGGTGTCCACAACCCACCTTCATTGTGCTGCAGTATCATGCGCAGGTATCCGAACTCGGTGTGCGTGAGCTGGATGTCTCGAAAGACGCCGATGACGTGTCGATGCATGTGCGTCATGCTCGTGTTCACCAGCATGTGGTCCCTGCAGAGCCGTTTCAAAACAATGATCTTTTATTTTTTAAAGGGAGTGTACACTCTGAATTTCGAAGTTGAGTTAGCACCGGGATGTGAAAATATGTTGAAAATGATGTACTTTTGTCAATGCAACTATGTGTCGGAGATACCTATGAGACGGTGAAAAATTCTGTTAAACATTGAAAATTGGCACCAATTGGCACCAATTTCTGCATTTTGATACATTTTGCGCTCAATTTTCACCAACTTGCAGACATTTTCAGCAAATAGTTGAGCCGTAACTGAGCCGTTTTCAACATATTTTCACATCCCGGTGCTAACTCAACTTCGGAATTCAGAGTGTACAGTGTACACTCCCTTTAAGTGGAATTGCTTCCGGGTCTTGTCAACGTGAAACTACTTCAAAATTGTATGAACGTGACTTCCATCCACCGTAGCTTCCCCGTGATTCACAACTAACTGGAATCAGTTAAATTCTATTCCAGTTTGAACTGATTGAATCGACGAGCATGAAAAACTACAGTCGAAAATCAGATCAGCTGTTGAGTGCTGATCGCCATCCACTGACTCTCTGACTGGGTTCGGGTGGGCGGCGACGCGCACCCCGAACCACATGATGAGGCCGTCGAAGTCGAGTTTGTACGTCCAGTAGGCGATCAGCATGCTGCACATCGGCATCATGCGCTGCTGCGTCGCCACCATCTGAAGGCAGCAAACGTATTGGATTGTATCGTACGAATCGTATGAGACGTTTGTTTTGAAACACGTATTAGAACGTTGAATAGTGCTGCTCGTTTAACCGCTGAGTTCACTCGAATAAATTGCGCAAAGATCGAACAGAGAGTCAGGAGTTTGTGTATGCACTGGCCTTTTTGTTTGTTTATCTTTATCGACAAGGGGGACAAGGACGCTGACCTTATCAGTGGCCGACAGCTGCATGATGTTCGGACAGGCGCTGAGCCAGTCGATGTAGTGCACCACGGCGCGACACCACTGCAATGGGCATGATGCGCATTTGCTGATGCGTCGATACACTGTGTAGTAAAAGGTATAGGTGAAGGTATCCCCCCTGATTCGAGAGATCCACTCTGTGGAGGAAATCAGAATTCAAACAGGTACACCGTGTAGTACCTGTTGGAATTCTGAGAGCCAACCGATGGTTCATATTGTTCACATTTAACAATCGCCTACTATTGTAGTAGTCAGTCTTTTCAAACGATTTCGATTCAGTTTCTAACTAGCTCCCGATGTGCCTTCGAACTGCTTCCAACGATTTAAAACTACTTTGAAACAGTTGCGATTGCCTTGCAGCAATCTCGTAACACTTCCGATCACTTCGGATTACTTCTATAAAACTATAAAAGTCTGACCGCGCCTGGAGTTGCACTCGCATTGCCCACCTGCAGTTTGATGGTTATAGTTGACAACGGGCTGTTCACCACCGATCCACTACTGTTCCAGCCCATCTGAAAACACACGAGTATTTAAAAGACGCTTTCTCGAGTAGTTTGTTTGTTGTTTTTTTGTCATTTTGTGTTCTGTCAACAATGGGAACACACGTGTGAAATGTCAGAATAGCTCTGACGCAGATGCGGATTTCTCGGTATTTGAAGCACCGTTTTGTTATGCATTTGATTGAAATGCGTCAGAAAACAAGGTTAGATGAACTGGGTTTTCACGACAAGAAGATAGAGAGAGTGTGCTAATGTGAAATTATGTGCACGGAAGAAAAGCGCCTTTTCATAATAATAGTTTTTTATCCATAAAAACAGTCAAGTACTAAATGGGGATATGGAAATGGGTTGGACGGCTGTGAGTCGAACAGCTCAGTTCCACGATCTCCGCAAGGCTAGACTGCAGCGCGCCCCTCAAAGACACCCAAAGGGTGCTTGTGTGAGACACGCGCTCCCGGTAGAAGGCAGGCTGAAAGGTGAGAGCAGTGAAAGCCTGCTACGAATGCCTTCAGACGGAATGTTGATCCGAATGTCGGAAGTGGAGTGAGAAGGACAGTTTGCGGAGGCCACTCACGGAGAGGAATGAAGCCTGTCGTGACAAGTGCTAGGTTGCACGAATACCCGGTAAACGAGTTGAGGAGGCTATGGAACAATCTGAAGGGGAGAACGCAGTACTGAAAGAGTCCAAGGAGGAGTTCGAGCGTGTTGTCGAGACACTGTGAATTGTGACCGTTTTAACGGCGTTTTATCTTACTTACTGTTCTAAAAACTGTCTGGTGTACTTCTATAGCATTTCAGTCGGACTGATCTCGAGTTCTCACATTCATTATAATTCACGACTTTGTCTTGTTTACGGCTGAGGACAATTGGAATTGCAGTAGTCTTGTCTTTCGAGTGATGAGACAAATGCTTTTCCAACAACAAAAAAGTGTGTGTGAGAGAGAGAGTATGTAAGAGAGAGAGAGAGAGAGAGAGAAAGAGAGAGAGAGAGAGAGAGAGAGAGAGAGAGAGAGAGACGGTGGGAGAAAGAAAGAGAGAGAGAGAGAGAGAGAGAGAGAGAGAGAGAGAAAGAGAGAGAGAGAGGGGGACTGACCGGCGTGCGCTCGGCGATGGTGGTTGGATTGGCGAGCGCCTCGTCGAGTGTGATGTGGATGCTCGTTCCGGCGAGCGACGTCGGGATCGTCGACGTGCCGTCGTCCGCGTCGCACAGACTGCAACAGCACCTTTACAACCAATAGTGTCTCGCTGTTTTTGGGGGCAACGACACGTCAACCGTTTGAAACGATTGCGTTGTTTTTTTCGATTTGCCTCCGATTTTTTTTCAAAAGAGGGCAACAACACGTCAGCGTTTTCAACTACTGCGTTTTTTTTTTCAATTGGCCTTCCATCTTTTCCAAAATATCGCAACAACACGTCAGCCTTTTCAAGCCTTTATTGCGTTTTTTTAAAATTAAATTTGCTCTCGATTTTTTCAAAAGAGCGCAACAACACGTCAGTTCTTTTAAACTTTTGCGAAATGCATCTGAAAGACTCCCGCAGTTTTTCTTTCAATTAGCCCTCGGTTTATTTTCAACGACTACAAAAACACGTCAGACCCGTCTAACTACATACTTCAAATTGCCTTCGAACAACTTCCGTTTTTTTTGATTAGCTCTCGATTTATACTTCGAACTACAACAACACGTCACTGCTTCCGATTTACGTTTGATTTCCAACCCACTCAGATTACGTATTACATCTGATGTGTTCACGAAGACTGACCGCATTGAACTTTCTCATTTTTTTTCTGGAGTCTCTCTCTCTCTCTCTCTCTCTCTATCACTCACTCACTGTCTCTTTCTCCATTAAGTCTCTAACGTACGTGAACATACAAGGAAAAGAAAAAAATCCAGAGAGAGAAAGATAAAAAAAAGGAGAGGAGAGCTAATACAGTTGATGGTATGATTCAGTTGTTCAATAAAGCCAACAAAGGAACTGACTGCTGTAGGTAGTCGAGATGTTTTGCCTGCAGCAGCACATCGATATCGCCGCCGGCCAGTTCGTTGAGCAGCGTCGCCCCGATGCCCGGCACCCCGTTCGACGGTTCGCTGATCTGATCGAATGCGAGCTGAACGTGGCTTGTGCAGATTCCTTTAGCGCACCCCCCCCCCCCCCCGTTCATCGTACGGCAGTCGTTCCCCCGATTGTTCATGGTTTTTTGTTCTGTTTTCACAGTAGTTGTTATGCAAGAGTCTGCCTTGGTTTTGGCTGAGATTGATTGGTGCGACTATATCATCGTTACTCTCTATGAGTTGTGAGACAAAAGCTACAGTAACAACAAACAGATTGTTGTGTGCGAACACATTTGATAAAAAAGTTTCCTTGTTTCCTTGATACAGGTGTGTGCGAACTCGTATGATGTTGTTGACGAGGTGTTCGAAATCACGTACAGTACTCTATTACTATATTTATACAATCGTTAGTTCAAAACACCAAGAATACAAAACAATCAGTGAAAACAGACCTTCTCACAATCAGAAAAAAACGGTACAAAAACCGTGGTATCAATTTTTGTGTTGTTTCACTCACTTCTAAGATTGCCTTTTTTCGTTCAGAGGTGGAATTCTGAGTTTCAAACAACAATAGAAAAGTTTGTGATTGATCGTAAAATTCGAGGGTAATTCGCGGTTTCATCCATTTGTTCCGGAATTACCCTCTTTTTTAACAAATGTCGAGAAAAGTACCGATGTTCGGTCGTGTGAATTTTGCATAACTTCTTGCTTATTTTTGCGTGAAGACACAGATCCAATGAAAAATCCGACTGGAAAATCTAACAAAAAAAGATTTTGTAGAAAAAGATAGTAACGTGTTAAAACAGGATCACAGTGTCAATTAAAAAAAAACTGATGAAGAATTTTGACTAAACGCGGCTGTAGTCACGAATCAAACAACACCGTCACACCCAGACTACTTTAAACCTCAATTTTTTTGATGCAGTTTAAAAGATTTTCAACGGAGTTACAACAACGTTTTATTTGTTTCTCAAATGTTTCTATCAAAAAGTTCACGGATTGTTCTGTAGATGTAAAAGCGATTCTCTCACTTGCTGAATTGATTTGCGTAATCTACGATTACGCTTTTTCCTGAGATACAACAAATCGGATTACGTTATCACCTTCATCCACTAAGAAACGAGTCCAGCGAAACGAGCTCGACCATTTGCTCTGTTTAGAGATCGCGTAAACCGCGCGGTCATCGAGTACTTAATCATTGTAAGCGGATAGTGGAGACAACGGTGATGACCGCTGATTAGATGGTGCAGCCTCGATGAAATGACGCCGTACTCTGGTCGAGTGTCCCTATCTCATGAGATCACAGTAGCACAAGATTACGACTAAATATACCTATGCTCGATACAACCCGTGATATGAGTTTTTGATTTTGAAAGTCTTCACGTCGCATACTTTGCACTCGTTTGCTGATGTGATTTCAAAGTTCTCAACAAGATACAACCAACGAACCTCGTGATATCAGTCTTTGATTTAGGGAGTATATACCATGCGTACTTTGCACCCGTTTGCTTATGCGATGCTGGGATTTCATTATCTCATGACCATTGAACACATAATTACTCACCAAAGGTACGGGAAGTGGAACATCGGGCAGTTTCAAAGAAGGGTCGGTGAGTGTGCTCACTTTCCCACGAGAAAACACTGCAAATGACACACACGTAACACCGTTTTCACTTCATTAAGAGGGCATGAAACTATGTTTCTGTGATCGCAGCACCATCGCACATAGTATGTTTTTGCGTTTCGGAACACGAAACAAGAGTGTTGAGAGAGAGAAAGAGAGAGAGAGAGAGAGAGAGAGAGAGAGAGAGAGAGAGAGAGAAAGAGAGAGAACTTACGCGAGGTTCGCATGCCCACGTCGATACAGCATTGTAGCCGACACGCGCGACATTTCACTTTTTCTAAACACTTGATCTTGAGACTTGACTACTATACGATCTTACAATCATTTGAACACTCTTAAGCGTGAAGAACTCTGCAAAAATTCTAAAACGTCACATTTCAAAGGCACAGTGGCGATTCGAATCTTGCATCAGCTCTCAGAAAATCTATTCTATCAAAGGATTCGAACTTGCGAGTCTGGCGCCACAACGGTGCGCACGAGCTTAGCGCCATGGATTGAGTTATTCTGAGAGGTTCATTTCCGAGCATCTCTTTCCTCGCATTTTCTGCAGTTGGATAGGTCAGATACAGAATTTGAAGCAACAACGAATCGGCGTTCTTTCTCAAAGGAACATACCACTCCAAACTTTGTGTACAAACCAAAAATGGTACTTACGTGAAAGAATTTCAAAATAAAATAGTTTTCATAAAAAAGTCGTATTAAAAAAAACGACATGTAAAAAAACGAGCCGCAAAGTTATTGTTATTTTTCCAATTTTCCAGTCAGAAATAACTATCCGGTAAGTATGGTCATACCGATTACTGATCGAGTACTTTTCACTACGAAATGAAAACATTGTGGCTCGTTTTCTACATGCCGTTCATTTTTAGCAAATCATTTATTTATGAAAAGTTGATGTTCCTTGATATTCTGACAGTCGTAGTTCATGTACGAAACTTTGAAGTGTTGGGAGAAAAATCGAAGTGTTGGGTTGATACGATTTCCTTCTACTTCAAAATAATCCGTTCAAAAAAAAATCGCCACCGTACCTTTCACAAAAATATCACGTGTTCCAGGCACGCGATAACATTGTGTTTTATAATTATGTACAAAGGCACAGTGGTACTGTGGATGAACTTGTCTGGAGTGACTGACGCTTGAGCGACTGTCGCTGCGTGCAGCAGCGGCCCTCGGCGACGCACACGTACGTCTTGTTCGCGTGCACCGCGCGCGCGTAGAAGATCTTGCAGCTGCTGCAACGGCCTCCTGTACCTCTCATATTCTACGTCCTTCAGTATGTCTTCAAAGCGTACTCAGAGACGTACGAGTCTCGTACGTCCTCTCGTTTCCGCGCGGTTTTTTAAAGGAGAATACAGTAATGTGAAAAAGATGAGAGCAAGTGCAAGACACAACAAAACGGATCTCAGTCTGAAAGTGTTAGTCTCTTTGAAACAGGCTCTTTGAAACGTTACAGCATCAACGCTACCTCAAAACGCTCCGACATTCAAAGCACAGGGTAGAGAAACCCTGAGAAAAGAGAGCGACTCACCCGCAGGTTAGCGCGCCGTAGTGATGCGAAGCTCCGCCGGCGCCGCACACCCGACACACACGCAGCATCCGCCTCGTCGATGCGCGCCCGACGACGTCTAGACGAGTGAAGAAGCGAGGCGGCGCGCGAGGACAGACAATAATGCGGCAACCAGCACTCCCACACACGCTTAGAGCCGAGATTAGGCATGGATTAGCTGCGGCTGCACGGCCGCTAATTTTAATAACGCAGTTTTCGCACCAGAGCACTGGCGTAGCTATGGTTCCCGGCCCCCGGCAGTCTGCAATTATGAAAGAAGTGTGCGCGTTGATTGCTGGTGTTTTGCTCAGTTTCGCTGGCACGAGAGACATTGGCGTTTTTTGATTGCGCCGCACGCATGTTGTGGCGAAGCGCGCGCGCGGCTGCCTGCGATGTTTGGGTGATGAGCGTGCGTGTGAGACGCGTATAAAAGCGAGGCGCGCGCTCGTGGCGCAAACGCGCGATGCAGCTGTTTGTTGTTCTCGTGGCGGTCGCTGCCGTGGCGGCGCAGCAACGCCCCCCACCCTCCGGACAAGTCATTCAGCCGGCGCTCGCGTGCGGATTCTGTGAGTGCTGTTCCGCTGTTGATCGTTCAGAGTGCAGCGTGATATGTCTCAATTAACAATCCGTACACACAACAGTATTAAAGCGTGAGTGTACTTTCATCGAGAACAACAGTACGCATCAGAAGCGACTAATGTATATATACAAAGAACTGTAAAAAGTTTCGGCTGAATGTGAGAGAAGTGTTGCCTTTAACTGAACAGTCTCTGCTGGCACTAGTTAGTGACGATATTAGTAGGTACAACAACTGAATGGAAAAACCAACATGACACTAGTTCTAAGCTGTGCTGAACTGCTATGATGACTAATGAACGATTACGCCGTCTTTTTTATGAGAGAGAGATTATAGAACGTTTGCGAAAGGTCGAGTGAGAGCGCGCTCAATGTAAAGTAGAGAGGTACATAGATGAAGTGACGCCTTTTATAAGAGAAAGCGCGGGATAAACAAGGTTCTAGTAGAGTATAGGACATTGTGGACGTCTGTCTCTACACAATGGTACAATTATTACGCAGGTTCTTTTTCGGAAGTTGTGAGAGCATGTTTGTTAAAGTGTGGTCACAATAGTTTATGAACCACAATCAGTACTGATTTCAACAAAACATCTGTTTAAAAAAGAGCACTAAAATATGCAAACCCGTGTTTACAAAAACCTCATTGACAACTTTCCTAGACGCATTTGAAGCTAAGGAGAACACAGAAGTGGAAATCATAGCTAGCAATTATTTCTTTATCGCAATAAAATTGCAACTAATTTGTTGCTAGCCAGCATTAAAAAAATTGTGAAACTGTTAAAACTGAATGAACAAGCATTCACGTCATACGAGTTTTCACTACTGATACAAACAAACTGATATTGTTATTTTGATGTAGGCGGAAAAACAGTTTGGAAAACCGATAAGTAACGGAAAACGATGAGAAATCATTCTGCTACAAAACAAAAAAAAGAGAGAGTAAACATTCATGACGTAAAACGGCATTGTAATGTGATGATTCATCTTGAAAGTAGCTCAACCTCGGAGGTTATTACTTCAAAGTTGTTGTTGTTCTTCACAGGTAGTGTACCCTCTGATTCTGATTACGGAACAAATCTTGACACGTTTATCGACGATATTTTTCTAATGTTTTGTCACAATATAGCTTTTCAATTCAAACAATTTTTTTTCAAATTCATTTTAACTTCTGAGTGATGAATGCGAACCAAGGTTCAGATTGGTCCTCGGCCGTCGAAATTGCACGAACTTACACAATCTATTACACTACTCTGCTGTTTTATGAAGAAAACCCAGTTCTATAATGCTTGATGGCTTCATATTTCTTTTTATATCTCAGATAATAAATAATAAAGGAAATAATTAACAAAAACTCAAAGCATTCGAGCAAACAGCTGATATTGAAATATCGCCGCTAAACGCCGCAACTTTCATAGTCTGAGATAAACGACGTAAGACACGTCAATATACGCTTTCGGTAGACTTAATTATCAAGTTGCATATTTTAAAAAGTGAATAGTATTGAACGAAACATCCATCAATATTGATAAGTTATTACTATATAATGTATATATTACAAATTTCTCATGTTTGAAGTTTAGCGTTCAGAGGTTACACTACCTTTAAAGATTGTAATGACAAATGCATTAAACGCTTGAAACACTGACAAAAAGCATTTGTGTTTTGGATTAATACAAATTTTGATGTTGTTTTCAGTGTGCTATTTGAACATGCAAAACACTTGAGTGATTGTGAGAGGCACAACGAGAAAGCTACTCCAGTAAGTTCTGTGATGTAATCGCAGTCGGTGAAAACCAAATCAAGGCCGATTACGGCAGTGAACGTCGAACGAAAAAAATGTTTTGACGTATTTCCATCAAACCTTTTGTATTTTGAAAGTATAACTTACAATACGTAACTAATCATTTGGTAATAAAAACTTCACTGACCAATAGAACAGAGTACGCTAGAGTTTATGGAGTTTGGAACTCCCTTCCATCTGATAATGTTGAATCTGCGAAAACCAGTAACGTGAAATCCCACTTAGCAGACAATCCCCATTTGCATCCCATGTCTAAAATTCGACATTTGTAGTTTGCTTATTGTCTACTCTTTGAATGTTTATTCTTTTTTTCATATTTTACTATCCTACCGTAAGCACTGTTATGTTTCCTATGATGCACATGTTAAGTACTCAACACGGTAATGAACTACTACTATTATTACGCTACTTCAGATACGCTGCCTGTACGAAAATACAAATATGCTACCGTAATGTTTTGGTTAGTGAATGATGTTGCGATAGTATCACCACATCCGTGCTCTCGATAGTGAAGTGTTTTGCAGAGACCTTCCGATAACTGTGAAGAAAGACGCGCAGCAGTGCGCTGTATATGAATCTAGATCGATGGATATGATTTCAGAACATTTCTTTTCATCAGATGTAGTTAGTCAAGTTTGTTTTGAAAGTATGTAGAACAATGATATTTGTTGATAACTGATTTTATATAGTCCACACTTTGTGAGAAAAGAAAGGTGGCTCGAGAGTGCTACATATCTCACTACTTTTCTCATAATTTTCACGAACCCTAATTTCCGCTGGCAAACACAGTAAGCAAGGTTTGATAGGAAACATGACTTTCCGATGGAGATTTTTCTATGTAAGTTTCTCGTACATACAGTATGTAAAAGACGAAGCTCAAATTTGGAGTCGAGCGATGATACCGGGCTAGTTATGATAATCTAGAATCAATAGCTGACATTTAAGTATGTACTTGTGTGAAAGGGAATTTTTTTTTTGAGTTTTCAGAATTTCACAAATTCCGATCACGAAAATGCAGCGCATTTGCTTAAATTCGGTGATAAGAAAGAGGTGGCGGGAATGAATCGCACTCTCTCACAGTGGAGACGCAGACGCGAAAAGGCGCGAGAGAGCGTCTCTCGGCGTGGAATGACCACGCGGCAGACGCGAACCGGGAATCTCTCACGACTGCATTATGACACAAAAAGGCCCACTGAAACAATACTTGTAAAATTACTAGTTTCGAATGAAAATGACCGGGCAATAGAACAATCTGACATAGGACGCACTCAATGTTGTAGGTAGGTAATTATTATGCACCCCTGAAGTAAAGGTTTGCGTGCACAAAAGCCAAAACCCATTTGTATTAGATGCCGCTGAAACTACATGTCACTAGAAAAATTCTACCAGTATTAGTTTTCACAAGTACATATGTGAAGTGTGTGTACATGTTTGCATATTCCTGACGTCATAGGTCATAAGCAACTCTGTGGACTCTGTGGTTCAGATTAAAAAAAAACCTGTTTCAATAAGTTATTTCCATATTTTCCTATCATCATAAACCAAGTTAGTGAATCAGCATATTACAGCGGCCTACTTCTGACAACTCGGTCAGTAGTTTAGTCAGATAATTTTAATCACAAAAGATAAAGAACGACGTTGCTTGTATCTGGGATTGTGCGTGCACACCCTTCGGAGTCAGGTGTGGCACGCGCCGGTTTTGCATAACATGTCAACAAGAATGATGCTTGATCAGCGTACTAATGAAGTATACTGTAATGGGAACGATTCTTGCTCGAATTACAACTGAGAAGGTTTTAGCCGATTTATGAAGCATCGTGATTGCAGCGTGCTCGCGGCAGACACGCATTCTGGCTATGATGGATGGCGTGTTCTCATCCATGGACTGCTCCACCAGCGATGTGAGTTGCAAAAAGCAAAAAAAAAAGCAAAAAAAAAACAGACACACCGAGTCGTTTGTGCTTCAGTTGCTTGAATGGCCTGGGTGAAAGAAACAAAAACGATCAATGAAATGCGTATAGCCTGACTGAGTGAGCCAGAGCGATAGTTTTCGATCTACCTTTGCTTGCAATTCGAAACACTTGTTTTTATTGCCGCGAGCTATCTCCCCATCTTCTTCTGGTCTACCCGACCGCGTGCAACTTGTTACGATCTCTACACAGTAATCAAATTCAACAAAGGGACGGTGTTGTGTTGTTGGAACTCTACACAGTGTTGATGGTGTCAGGTGGCTGCGACAGACCGGTGCGACTCGTGCTGCCGCGCGAGAGCCATCTCATTCGGACACAGCGGGGTGAGCACACATGTCTGTTCTTCTCTCGCCCCTTCTCTCTCTCTCTCACCCTCTTTCTCTCTCTCTCTTTTTCTCTCTCTCACACTCTCTCCTTCACTTTTTCCACTACAGGATTTTGCGAGCGGTTTTCCCTCCACCGACCAGAAGACTTGCGTATGCTGTGTACACAAAAAGTGCTAACTCTCAATACAATGAATACATTCTTTGTTTTCATGAAGTCGTTCCTGCAGTAAGTACGTTCTTCGTACTACCCCGCTTGTGTTTATTTAGACATTAGAGTTGAGGTAGATAGCATCTCGGCATCATTATATTAATGTCAACAAAAGAAGATGATTAAATTCGAATGTCGTTGTTTTGTCCGTCTACTCGAAGTTTCTCGAACAAGTACAATTACTAGATAAAGGCATCGGTTAATAGCAATGACCGTGATTCTAAATCAAATTATTGCGTTAGATATTATCTTTTATTCATCAGTAGTAGTTCTCGTATACACTGTTGTTATTTTGGCAGTGGTTAAAAACAGTAAATATACTACGATGCCTATCATTTACTACAAATACGTAGGCAGTCAGGTAAACTCACTTTTTTATATTGATTCGGTCCGAGTCATTTTATGAACGTCTCATAACTATAGTGGCTTCCTTGTTTTGGCGGTAGTTGCAAATCGTTTCTGTTTTTTTTTTGCACAGGCGTGAGTATACAGTCGGTTGGTTGATATCTACAAGTTCATTACAAGCTCTTCAAAGCGATAAACCGTTATAATTTCTCAAAATTAGCTACTGAAAATGACAAAAAAAGCAAAGTTATTGTTTACTACCGTCTTCTGGATTTGAGATCGAAATGCGCTAAATAGTGTTAGTAAAAAAAACTTGTAATGAAAAAAGTTTTAAATCTGTGAAATCGTACTGAAGTTCTGTAAGAAGTGCACCGATATCATAGCTCTATGATAGCAGTTTTTTTTAAATGGTGTTTATCATAAAGGTATTGAGATATTGAATACGTGAGTGATAGAGACACTTCTGAAAAATAACTGACGTTACAAACCAGAACATGAAAAGTAGGCGAACTGCGAACTGCAAACTAACGTGCAAACAAGGCTAGGAGATCTTTCGTCGAGCATGCACTAATCTCTACTAAAGTTAATCTTTAACCGCTTATCTAAAACCGATCAAATTTCACATTTGTAGACTAATTTGTCCGCTCTTTAAACGTGATCTCAGCTTTAAGCTTTTTCTTTAACAAGAAAAGTGTTTATGGTCTCCCGGTTAGATTCACAATCTGAAAGCTTTGAGATTCAATGACCTCTCAGAACGAGCCTCTATGGCGCAGTGGTAGAGCGCGCCGCCAGCGCCCAATCGCTGAGTGCTGCCCACGGGTTCGATTCCTTCATATGATAGCGTTTTGGATATTTGAAGACATGCTCGCTGTGTTGCACAAAACTGCACAACATGTGAAATGTCACGGATGGCATATAGGATCCAATGCGACTATATAAAAATAAAGAAAACTCTAGCGTTATAAAAAATTTCGGAACATAAGTTTAATTAGTTTAAAGCCGAGTTATGGAAACACGTTAAAGACTGCCCCCAGTGAATGTCTGGACTTTCAAGTGTCTGGACGACAGAATATATAAATAATTTTCTCAACGTAAAGTAAGTATGACTAAACAGGAAACGAAAGCAGCTGATTTTGTGAAATGTTGAATAGTAGGTTCAGGACATTTATTTGCCACCTAATATAGAGCAGGGAACCTCTAACACAATTCTCGTAAAAACCGTCTTCATCAAATTCAGATAATCGATTAGTTTTAAATGAGGCGCATTTGAATGATGCGTTTATATGTTTAAGTCATCTCCAAGATTAAAAAAAACTTTCTTTCGCCAAAACGGAGAAATAACTTTTGACACTATACATATTACTGTAGGCTCCACAAAAAAAATCATTAGTGAACAGAACTCTTCTAGTCCGAAAATTTGAAGAGCTGACGTTGTTTGATTTTTCTCCACCTGAAGACCATGTTCAGGCATGAATGAACAAAAAACTTCATGAAATAGAAATTAAGATTGAAAAACAAAAAAAAACACTAGCAATTAATTACATGATAAAATCTTTAATAAAAGTTTTAGTACGAACGAAAAAAGGTTCAATGATCAGCTCGTACGTAACTTGTGATAATGGAGTTCGTGCTTCAGAAAGTGTACAAAAGACATCAAAATAAACAAGTTTTCGAAGAGTTTCACTCAAGCGAGGCGTGCACGCGTTTTTAGGAGAAAAACTGGGCTGCCTTGTTATGATGATTGTTAGATTAGTGTCTGAACGTTTGAAACAATGTATTCTACTGGTAAGCACTACGACCACGAAATTCGAAATCAGTTTATGTACGATGAGCCTGCAAACACAACAACACTTCAAATTAAAAATTATCGTTAGTTTCAGTACGTGTCCGACATAATACTATTCATTGCAACAGATATCTTCTACATTCCGTCAAAACTCAGTTTCCTCGGATACACTGAGGTCAGCACAACGGTTTTTTTGTGTTCGAGTTTTTCTCCTTCATGGTTTTTCTCACACTCGTCAGCACTTTTTCATGAACGAAACAAATTTCGCACTGCTCGCAGAACTATTCGACCACGTATTCCAAGCTACTACTCTTCGTGCTTACAACGTTCCGAACAATCGTCTACGTGAGTTACTTTCAATTCGCCGTCTGCCGAGTGATTGCTTACTACAACGCGTATCGTGAAGTAACACTAGGGACCACAATGA
Organism: Rhabditoides inermis; assembly: GCA_963966185.1. Lineage (NCBI taxonomy): Eukaryota > Metazoa > Nematoda > Chromadorea > Rhabditida > Rhabditidae > Rhabditoides > Rhabditoides inermis. The sequence goes on from CAWZYM010000266.1 coordinate 228,621, forward strand.
CATTTTCAGATGTTTGGATATGGTATAGCAAATAGTTCATTTATGTATTTCATTTCAAGCTGATTTCAAAAATATATAATGTTCATAGGGTTCATCGTTCACATTGCGCTCAAATTCCGCGCGGCGCGCGCGCACCTGAGCGCGCGCTCACATAGGGAAAGTGCGACAGAGGGCGGCTAGATCAAAACACTTATGACGTCATAAATAGTTGAATTATGAATATAATCGTTTATAATAGTAACATTACGCTTTGTTTGCCTGTAAGCGATCAGTACTTGATGAAATACGTATCCTATGACATCATTTTTCATTACTCATTTTGGGCAATGGCGGCTAGATCAAAGAAATATGACGTCATCATATCACTTTTTATAGATTTTCACTACTTTACAGAGTACATGATCCCATAAATAAAATATCGTTGGAATCAGCGCGAAAGGGCGAATCATACTATGTTAATTGGAGCACATCATGTGTCCAGTGAGAATATGTTACATGATTTCGCCTCAGTCTCTACATCTCACGTTGTGGTCCCTAAAGTAACACACACTATTTGCAAGGTTTCAAGTAGAAAATGATAATCAGACCGAGTACGACGTGAACAAGCTCATACTGGTCGTCTACAGTATATATGGGTGTTGGCGATTCTCGGCAATCTGTTCGCTTTTTCGAGCGTCGACTCGATGGTCACACTCGCGTACGTACGACAACACCACGCGCACAATGAACTTCCACTTCACCAACACCAACCTGCAGCAGGTCGGTGAAGCGTATACTTCACAAAGTTTGTAAACGAGCTTCACAACTGCGAAAGTCAGTCCAGTCATGTAACTACTCGATTCGAATAATCTTCAAGACACGCGAATAAACATGATTTGTGTAGTCTCAGTTTGCTTTGTCATACAAGTGAACACTGTGTGAGAGTTATTCTGTCTTCGTTACAGATGTGCAGGAGCTGTCGACCGGTCTGTTCGTCTCCATCTTTTGCCGCGTCTCCTCATCTGTCGCGTGGCGCATCGCCGCCTGCCACACCGCCAACACCGCCCTCGCCGAAACGCAGGTCTCGTCGCTGTCAATTCCGGTCTACTACCACCAAACATTGTAGTGCCATAACACTCCTTCGACCCCCTCCGCAGAGTGATTCTCTTGAACAATCGGGAAATGACCTTTACCTTCACCTTCATCACATTCCAGAAGACCGTTCTGCTATACGCGACAATAATGTGCTGGAAATGGCGAGGATCATCTGGCAGATTTGTCTCATTCACGCGGACAGAGACTATACGGTCACAGATGAACTTTGGTGAGTGATTTTATGGTGGAGTCAGAATCTGCAAGCGCGTTCTTTGCCATGCGCCTAACTGCCGTTCTTGCACTTTCTTTGATTGTTCGAGTCTGACCGTGGGCAAAAAAAGCAGGCAGGTTGCAAACTTACGTTTCCATACCAAACTGAACATTGTCGCTCACAACCACTTTTTTCATGAGAGGATCATGATGACTATTGAATTAGGTTCTCAAATTCACAAATTTCCATCTTGTGGCGCTAGAATTCGGTTTCGGCAGCTTTCGCATAACTTTTCATCTTTCAGTTTGCGCGGCTCATTTTAGAACAACAAACACTATTTTAGGTTGTTCACGTTCTCTCTGATGGTACTGGCGCAGCCGGTGTCGCTCATTTCTCTCAACAGCGAGATCCGGCGACTCATCGGCCTGCTCTGCAAGTCGACACACGGCGCTCACCGTCGTTCACATTCCCAGTCAACACATTGCTTGAACACAGTTTTGTACAAAACTAATAAATATGTGCAAATGACAACCAGTGGAAATGGAAACCTCGCAATTCGAAGACACCAGACAGTCAGTGAAACGTATGTCTTTTTCTGATTTCAAAAAGAAACGACCACGCATAATTGTGAGGCCTGTGAAACCATTTTCTCAGTTGTCTTGACTATATTATAGATTACTGTTTTGTAGTGCAAAATGAAAATCGTATTGTTTTTGAGACATGTTTAGCTGCGTTTTTTTTTTGCTGGAACTAAAAGTACAGTTTTATGATACGCAAGCATATTTGCGAATGAATGTTGTGGTGACCAACGATCTTGTTTGACGTAAAACCTTTAATGAGGAATGCCCCTTGAGGGCCTAACTATAATTCATTCTACAGACCGCGCTCTCGTCGCCTGCGCTCTCAAATAGTTTTCGCTTTCATAGTTCCGGCGCAAGTTTCGAATGAAAACGCAAACCACGCAATCGCGCATCACTCAAATAGGCAACGACCTACAATTTTAGTATCTACTATAGTGACGGCATAACACACAAAATAGACCTTGATCATGTTTTTTTTTTGTGAAACTGTCCGTTCACAGCTAGATGGTCTGATGCGTTGACGAAAAACTGATCGAAAACAGTTTGGAAACCAACTTTGTGAAAAAATAGGACACCACGACACCTCAGTGTCAACTGTTTTTTTTTTTTTGCAATGTGTTGTAATAAAGTGGTGTTTTGGAAGATTGAGTCAAAGTGTCATAAAATCTCGTGGTTGGTGTCAAATAATTGTTTCGATGTCATGTCTGGTGTTTTTTTTAAGTTTTGACAACGCAAAAAAAAACTGACACTAGCACTTGCTACGGTAGTCGGTTGTCGGTAGTAGCATACGTGCGATTTCGAAAGAACAACTTTGGGCAAAAAATGAACCGGTTTGACATTTCAATGATGAGGACAACATCATCATTAAGTGTCATGAGGTTTCCTGAAAACATACGGTATCGATAATGTCTCATGTTACGGTCTCTGTAAGTACACATGTGCATGTATAAAAATCAGAATTTAATTAGGATCATTTACTCTGACATTTTCTTTCGTGACGACTATACAATTATTTCAAATAGAAACGACACAAAAAACACAATCAGCTATGTTTTGTATTGTATCGATGATGCCTTCGTTCAATCGTCTTTAAGAGCAAAAATCAGTGACCTTTGACGAGTATATAAGCGCTGTGTACTAACTATTCTGCGTTTTCGATAGCACACTTCTTTGACATGTTTCATAATAGTCTCAGTAAAGTAACACAAATCGTCACAATTTTTATAGATGCTAGTCGGCGTTGTTTCTGCAGTTTCCATTCTCACTGTCTCTTCCGTGGTTATGATGGTGTATTCACTCATCATAGTCATCATTTGCAAGTTTATACGACACAAAAACATACCACTCACATTCTACAAGTTTGTTGGCAGTCAGGTCCGTATCCGTCAGTTTTCACTAACTGTTTTTTGTTCTTCACAGTTTATTGCCGATGTCATCATGTTTATCTCCACAGACCTCATCTACTTGCCGATAAAGTTTAGGTTTTATAATATAGAGGTAAGTGTTATGATTTATAGTTTGCAATAGGTTTGAGTTTTTAATCGTATAAAATGTATAGAAAAACTGACAAAAAAGAAATAAAAAGGGTCAATGGCGTTTGAATGGTTAGCGGGGTTTGTTTGGTTGAAAAAAAACTTTATAAAAGAGCTTTGAGTTTTCTCGCAACTGAAAATTCGATTTGAATGTACGTTGGTGGGCAGATTCCAACTTTGCTTCCACATACTTATGATGTGCAGGTCAAAGTTGCGCGGCCAAGTGGCTAGCGAAACTGTTTCTGTTTGTGTTTTTTTTTGTTTTTTTCTTGTGTTTTTCTTCGTTTTCAAAAATGAAAAAAAAAAATTGCTTTTGAAATTTTCGTGGCGTACATAGTTCATCACCAACCTCATTTTTTTGCGTTTTTTTCGTTGTGTTGTCTTCAACTACATGAACGTGCTCGTTTCTGAGAATGTTGCTTGCTCGCAAGCGCGTCAGCACCAGAGCCGTGCCTCTCTCCGCCGTCACTGAGTGTGGGTATTTCTTCTTCTCCTTTTCAAGTTTCCGTTTATTACGTTTATATCTGTCAGTTCATTAACTATCGACGTGAGTGTATAGGCCATCCCCCATTTTCATCGTACGGCATTATCGCCGGCGAACCAGACAGAGGCGAAATGACGACGATTTGGTGCGAGTTCGCCCATTTTGGAGCATTTTTGTATCAAAACTGTTTGAAATCGATCGAAACTCGAAAATCCAAAAAAACAGGTCTTTTTGAGACACCGCTGAGGCATATCCTCCATGAAACTGGTTGCTGTACGGTCACTTTGAAAAGATATATAAAGTTTTCTAGATTTCACCTACAAAATAGTCGGAAATGGTCGGTTTTTCTGCGATATCGAGAAAACCAAGTCGGAATTGAAAATTCGAAGAAACAGGTCCTGTGAAGGATACCTGTCCGGACCACATATCAAAATTTCGTCATGATTCGATCATTCTGAACGGAGTTATTAACTCCGGAAGGTGGAAAACTTTGCTTCACTTGACTTGCAAATGACCCTCATTTCCCTAGACCGCCAAGCTCGCGAATTGCGCGGACGAATGGTCTTGCGCTGGCCGATAACAGGAAATTGATGCCTAAAATGATGTCTGGTAAATATTCTGAGAAATGACTTCCGTACGATGAACGGGGGGGACGGCATATATAGTGATTAGTATGTGTTCTCTCTTATAAGTGATTGTCGATGCGCCATAGTCGCCCTCTTCTCGAAGACTCTTCATGAACAACCTGCCGCTCTCGCTTGTTCTGTTGTTGTTGTTGTTGTTGTTGTTGTTTCAAAAGTAATGAAACATTGTACAGATGGATTATTGCATGTTTGATTCAGTTCACGTAATGAAACACGAAGCTTCGCTTTGATAGTGTTTTTGTACTACATACTTGATACTTTTTGGCAATGAAGGAACCAAAGGATTCCAATATAACAACTCGAACCGATAAAGTTTAGCTAACACTAGTTTAGAAGTTACGCAAAGTGGGAAGAGCCGTCCTGTATGGGTTACTGTAATAGCGCGCGAGGTTTGAGTTTTTTTTTTTGTAAAAATGGACAGCGCCTTGTTCTTTCAAACAACTCGCAGATATGACAACAAAATTTTGTTCGAACAAACTAATAAAAATGTGTTTAACTGCGTTGCTTTCGAAAGCAGGTTTTCAAGTTCAGAATCATTTGTTAATTTTTCGTAGTGTTACATTGGAAGTTCTTTATGAGTAAATACGTTGTAAGCAACTGCGCTTTCACGTTCTGCGCTAGAATGTTTTTCAATTTTGTCTTGTTCAGCACTCTAATTTCCTGCAGAAATATCAGCGCGATTTGAATTGTCGCGGGACTAATTTGAAGTATTGAAATACTGTAACTAGCCAGTTGTTAAACTGAGTACAGCCAAGCAATAGACTTTTTCGAAGATAAAAAAATAAATGAGTTCAAAATGAAGTGTATTTGTACTAACATCATTCTGAAATTAACTGCAGGAACAGGGCAACTCAGTGCTCACGAAACTGCTGTTCTGCGTTCATACGACGTTCCGGTCGATTTTCTACACGTGCTACCTGCAGTTCGCTATCTGCCGAGCTACCGCATACTACCACTCATACAAAAAGGTGCGACACTGTAGTGACAACCTGATTACGACTGACACATGCCTTAAAAAAGTTTTCTCTATTCATAAAACATTTAAACTTCAAATAAATTCGATAATTAGTTTTTAACACGACAACTGACGTGGTAGAAAAAAGTGCATTTGTGGTATGAGCATCAAAGACGAAAATGAATCTTGTTTTCAGACCACCTACAACACGCAAAAGCTCATCTACGTCGTCTACGTTCTGTGGTCGACTATGGTTCTGAGCAACGTGGCGGTGTTCATTCTGGTAGACTTTGACGTCACGTTCGCACTCGAAAACGCCACGCAAACAGTGGATTTTGTGGTCAGCAACAGCGATTTGCAGAAGGTGAGTGTCGAATAACAAAAAAACCGACCGACGATGTGCTTTGTTTGATATTGCCGTGTCATAACTCGGAGGATGACATACTCACCCATGTTTTTTTTCAGTTCGCCACGTATCAGAGCATGGTGGTCGGTCTATCGGTGGCAGTGTTCTGCAGTCTCGCCTACGCCGGCAGCTGGGTGATGGCTATGCAGCTCGAGTGCAGCGATGTCATGGCGAAGACGCAGGTGAGAGAACCTCACCATTCAAAAACACTTTGCCGCTGGTAAATTCTAGCCAGTCACTCACGATCGGATTGAGCTGTGTAAAGAGGTTATTAGTTATCAATAACGTTGTCGTTGGCAAATTCAACGTCGTCTTAAGTGTGTCGATAAAGCTGGTTTCACCGAACTAGTAACTCAAAACAGAGATCTGCTGCGATAGTTGACATGCTCAGTTAATCTGCTCGTGTCGAGCCAGAGGACGTCGATTCACCACGAGTTTGATCTTTCTCTGCTTATCTAGACAATTGGGGGCTAGTTTAAATGAAGTGGACTGAAAAAGATTGCATGAATTGAATCGTGAACCAGTGAACGATTTGATGACGGATCGTAGTTCGATGTCTTTTTTTCCAGCGTAACGTGCTGCTCTACGCGACTCTCATGTCCACGCCGCTCCTCTTGGATGCTGGAAGGATCGTGTGGCAGGTATACTCTGCGCCAGAGCAATATTTTTTGATCTACCTCGCTTGCAATTCTAAATACGGTGCCGTAACCGTCTGCCTCTCTTGTTTGGTGCGCTATTGTCGAGCGCTGACTTTCCGTCTTCCTTCGACCTACCCACTTATTGCGAGCATAGAACTATATGTCAAACCGTGTTTTTTTCTTTTTCATATTCATACATGGTTATTATCTAACGACAACATTTCAGGTAGTTCTGTCGTGCAGGGGCGAAGACACGAGTGAGGCGGAGAACTCGTGGTAAGTCTTGCTCGCTTCTCTCTCTCTCTCTCTCTCTCTCTCTCTCTCTCTCTCTCTCTCTCTCTCTTTCTCTTCCTTCTTCTCACTCTTCCCTATATATCCCTTTAGCTTCTTCACGTTCTGTCTGATGCTGGCCGCTCAGCCAGTGTCGCTTCTGTCCGTCAATCGCGAAATCCGCCGACTCGTCAGAATGGTTTTCTCCAAGCGAAGCACACTTCGGACGGTTGCAGTTGTGTAGATGTGTCAAATTGTTGCTTCTCCTGTGTTCGTGCTAACTTCTCTCATTTCTCTTACACACGTAACTCGTTTTTATTGATTCCATGTTTTTTTTTCATCAGTGTTACACAGTAACAATCAACCAATAGTGAACTGTGAAACTTTGTCAGTGTGAAAACCTTGTCGTAGTGAATTGTATATAAACATGTCAGTGTGTGACCCTTCAAGCGTAGGAGACGTTGATGTTGTTCTTGGTGCGCTGTCGGGTGGCTTGTGTCGTGTTGGTGACAGTGCTTACTGTCGCCGTCGAGTTCACGAAACAACACGCCTTGCGATACGCCTTGCGGAAGTCGGTGCTGCAATGACATTTGTGTACTTCTGTTTCTGTTAATGTACATACAGCGTTTTAAAAACACAGTGGCGTTTAGTTTCCTTTTTCCCACTGCGCCGAATTGGAAAGTTGAGCTTATCGAAAAGTTGAGCTCTGTGCTCAACTCGTCGATATGAGTTCGACAGCACATCATGTTGTTCAAGTGTTGTGGTAACGCTCACGGTTTACGGACCATGCTCTGCCAGTTCGATTCCAGCTACGTGCAATCATTTTTGCCAAGTTTTCGAAAGTGAACTTCGATGCACTCTTTAATAACTCTAAACGCCTCTGTGCCTTTAAGTTGCTGGGTAGGCAACTTTGCACGACTGTCGCCAAAGTTTCTTCGACCCAGCACTCTTGCCGAAACGAGATTTCTCCATTTTCGTAGAGCAAACCAATATGTTCTTGAACACAACACAGTGTACGTGATCACATCATTACTGACTCCATTATTTTAGTTATATTTTGTTATGCATTCAACACATTCAGTAGATACTAGGACTACAAACTTGGTGTTTTCGTGTAATAAATGTAAGTACGTTATTATTGCATTACCGCCAATGCATTACCGCCAATGACATTTACCGGATCTGTGGATGTCATGTAATTTTCTGTTTTGTGTTTTGTACACCTACCTCATAAGATAGTACATTCTGTATTTGTAGGCGTAGGCGAGAGAGAGAAGCAAGGCGAAGTGGAATTCCAGATAGTCGCGAGTCTTTCCGTCAATGTCGAAGAGGAGTAGAAGAGCGATGGGCACATAGGAACAACAGACTCCTGAACAAATGGTTGAGAACCTCATTGTCAAGAAAATAGCACGACATGAGCTGATCTCGAAAATACTTTCTGTTTTTATCGAATACTAATCATCGATTTCTTTCTGTTTCTGTCATGCAACATCTTTTATAACTTTTTTCTAAACTACATATAAGCGACACATTATAGATGTGTTTCGAGTATGTGTTCGCTTTTACGCGTATATGTATTCTTCTTCTTTTCCCCGCGGCGTGCGGTCGGGTCTTCATTTTACCCCGCCGCCGCTGAATGTTCGGTCATCGACAAGAACTGTCTACTGCCACCTCTCCGATCGATTGTTCTCTGACCAGTGCTCTGTCCGGCCCCCTCTGCGTCTCTGCCCCGCCCGTGTTGTGCTCTCCCCTCCCGTATGGTCACCCGCCCCTCTCTCTCCAGCAGTTTGCCGAGGTTGCCCCCGGGGTGAAGGAGTTCTATCCGGCTGTCACTCTTATTGAGGGAATGAGGACGTGGGCGCAGCTGCAGGAGAAGCGGCACATCGCCGTGATCGAGAAGCTGCCGGAGACGAACACGGATCTGGACGAGCCGCCCGCCGACTACACCTTCGTCGGACGACTACTCGAGGCGTGTCAGATGAGTGAGAGGGATGTGGAGTGCGTGTGGCGCATCCACTCTGCCAAGGAAGGTCGCGCGCGCCCCCTCAAAATCAGATTCCGTGACCCCCGCTTGCGAGACAGATTCCTTACCCGTTACTACAAGTGTTTCCCCCGCGACCTCAAGATCCACGGCAAGGTGATCCCCGTAGCTAGGCGGGATATGACGCGTCCCGAGTTGAACCTACAGTACAACCTCTGCAAGCAAGTGTATGAGTACAATAAGTCCAAGGGAGTTATCCAGTATGCGTACCGTGATCTGAATGTTGTTGAGCTGCCCACCCCGTTCCGCCCTTTCTTTGACCGTGGTTAGGACAATGGGGTGCGCCCTCATAGCCGTAGTTCTCTTTTAATCATTGTACTCTTTTAATCATTGTTTAATCATTAAAAGAGTACCCAGTACTCTTTTAATCATTGTTTTTCACCTCCCTATCCCCAGCCTGTACAGTTGACCAAACATAGCAGTACTCACGCGACAGATAGGACATTGATAGTCTGCAGTTTTAATGCGCGTTCTATCGCGTCACGCTTTCGAATAGAATTACTCTTCCAGTTTTTAATTTCGCAAAAGATTGACATTTGTCTTATTCAAGAAACTTGGTTAGACAATTCAAAAATACCTGATAGCTTTTTTAATCACAAAACCTACAATTTTATACGGAAAGACAGATATTGTAGTGAAAAGACATGTGGTGGCGGTATTCTTGCACTTATCAAAAAACAAATCAAGTTTGCTGAGATTGACACTTCTGCTGTCAAAAATAGTGATTTTGATTTAATGGCCTTTGATATTTACACGAAGAAACGCATTTTAAGGATCATAAATGTTTATCGACCACCTGACTGTAACGACAACGACCAATTAACTTCACAACTATCTAAATTGGTTACACCTAGTACTCTAATTGCAGGCGATTTCAATTTTCCCTCTATTGATTGGCAGTCTCTTATGCCACCTCGCGACTTGAAGGCGCGCCACTTTCTCGAGTTTTTGAATGACAATTGTTTTGATCAGTATGTTGATTTTCCCTCGTTATGGAAAAACGAAAGTACAAACATTCTAGATTTGATCTTAACAAATGACGAGTTTCTAATTCAGAAAATTGTTAAGACTGAAGCGTTTCATAAATCAGATCACGTTAGTGTGCTCTGTACATTGAATATAGCTGAAGATGATTATTCAAATAATGTATCAAACCGCCTCAATTACAAAAAAGCTAACTTCGAAGAAATAAATTCTGAATTGGCAGAAATAGATTGGTTAGCTCAACTTTCTTCTCAGTCAGTAAATGACAACTATGCAGCTTTCACAAAAATTGTAAATTCTATCGTCCAGAAATTTACCCCAGTTATCAAATCACGGTGTGAAAAGAGTGATTTACCCAAATCCATTCGTGATCTCTACACTCGTAAAAGAGAATTGTGGCGAGTTTATCACCATTCTACTACGGCTAGAGCAGAATACAAAAAGTTATCTAAGAAGATCAAAAAAGAAATAAATAAATACCTTTCCAAAATCGAACACAAAACAGTAGACGAACACAACGGGATATTCCGTTATGTCAGAAGTAAGTTAAAACTCCCAAATTCAATTCCAGCTTTAGTTTCTTCTGTTGGAGCGAGTTTGTCTGATGGTGACAAAGCAGAAACGTTCAAAAAGCAGTTTCAATCAGCATTTACAGTGGATAATACTCAATCGATCCCAAACATGGACTCGCAATCCCCAGTATCACCAGTTCTCCATTTAGAACCATACGTCATATACCATTATCTAAAGAAACAACCACTCAAGTTTTCGTTTTCGAAAGAAGGGTTGAATCAGTACATCCTTAAGAAATGTGCTGTTCCACTAGCGGTTCCGTTGTCAATGATAATCACACAGTCTATATATCTATCCAAATTGCCAGATGATTGGAAGATAAGTTATGTTATTCCAATTCACAAAAAAGGCATTAAATCCAAGCCAGAAAACTATAGACCAGTTTCTCTCACTTCTCCAGTCTGTAGAATGTTTGAGAGAATCCTTGCTGATGCTATCTATCAATCCGTTGGCAATCGTTTTGCTGATGTTCAATATGGTTTCTTGAAAAAGAGATCCTGTGTTACTCAATTATTATCCACAATTAGTGATTGGCAAGCTCACTTAGCCCAAAAATCCACCATAGATTGTATTTACTTCGATTTTCAAAAAGCATGTGAGAGAAATCGGTCTGTAGTTTGAGACAGATTCACGTGCGCCTTTTTTGAATAATGGTTTTACCCAAGCTTCTTTCCAAATAGATGGGATTTCTCAGACAGACATGGACATTGCAAAAAGAATCGTCAATGGAACCGTTATGGAAGTTGCCGTACGTTTCAGAAACACGTTGTTAATACCATCTGGAGAAGTGTTATATTTTGAATCAAGTTTGGAAATGATTTTATGAACTTCGAGAAGGGTAATATCAATCATATCAAGTGAATGAGGCAGTTTAGGCAAGTCAGCACCAGGTGGTGTGATGGAATCGCGATAAACTGAATCAAAATAGTCAGCAAAGATCTCACATTTGTCCAGCGCATTGTGAATGAAAATATCATTGTGACAAATTGCGCCGATGCCACCGTCGGGATGCATTTTATTTCGAACATCGCGATAGAAAGCTGATTTATTGCCATTAACGATCAATTTAGATTCACGCTTGCAATTCCAAGAAACTATTGCTTTACGTAGGCGACGTTGTGACCTATTAGAATCGATGGAGTGGGGTCTCGTTGATGAAAGTTTAATGGCTTGTCGCTTCAGCTTATTTAGATAACGAGGTAATGGGCGGGGGCGTTTGTTAGCTGGAGCGACAAGCGGAATGTGAGCATCAATTATGTCATGTATGATTTCGTAAAACTTGGACGCAGCTTGTTCAACTGTTTTACCAATAAAAACACGCGTCCAGCGAATAGAATCAATAGCATTGTTAATGGTATTCCAGTTTACATTTCTATAGTTTCGTACGAGATCAGGTTTGTGGTGTGCAGACATGTCTTCGACGCGCAATATGAATTCAACTGGCAGATGATCGCAGGTACTGAAGCGATGAAGTATGCGTGTACTAGTTACAAGAGAGGAATTGTCGACAAGTATTATATCGAGAATATTTGATTTTATGCCGGTACGTTTAACCATGGTAGGTTTGTTTACCGTTTGAAACATTGAGTGTAAGCAAGCGAAATCCAAGAGCGATTCGTCAAAGGAGTCAAAAGCACGACCGCATTTCCAATCGATTGAAGGCGCATTAAAGGTAGTGTACCCTCTGAATCCAATATTAAAAAGTATCACGAATGTATTATCAATGCCTTTTAGAGGTATTTTTATGTCGTTTATGGTTGTTTGTGATGAAAAATAATAAAATTAAAAATTATCAAACATTTATTTAAATCCAACATGATACGCATATTTGCGCCACGTTGTGAGTTATGATTTTTAACAGAACTTAGTGCGTTTAGCATATAATTTCCCATCAGCTGTTTTCGCCAGTTTAGTAAAACAAACACTTAGTAGAAATGTTATCTAAATTAAGAATGACATAAGAAACAATACAAACACATGCAAATAAATTGTCTTGAATGAAACAGCCGATAGTGTGGTCAAATTGTGTAACTTCGTGCAAGTTGTGCACACACCCCCGAGCTGATTAAAAGTTATTAGTTTCTACGATTTCTCACTCCAATATTTAAATGGTTTTTTAAAACTAAATTGTTTCAGAATATATATTTGCATCATCATAATATACTCATTGAGTCGTAAACAATGACATGTTGTATCTACACATACACCCAGATTCAGAGGGTACACTACCTTTAAAATCGCCTAAAACAATATGTGACCTGTTTTCGGAGTCAATAAGTGAGTCTAATTCAGAAATGAGCTGGAACCCTGTTCGTTTAATTTCGGGAGTAGAGCCGGGCGTACGGTAGCAAGCAATGAAGCGTATTGGTCTATCTAAGTGCAAATTATCAGAAGGGAAAACATCAAATGAGAGAATTTCGGAGAGATTGTTGATCGATGTTGACCTGATTAGCTTAATAGAAATATTTGATTGATACAACGCCATTACACCCCCTGCATGAGTGAGCCTATCGGAACGCAAAATGGAATATCGACCACCCAGTGAGAGTGAAGCGATTGATTCGTGTGGGCTGAGCCAGGTTTCGGTTAGTATAACAATCATGGGCTTTTCGGTGTTTAATAATAATAATAATGGTTTATCCATAGGCGCAGACAAAACACAAAACACGAAATACAAACTAGTGCGGAATGTACAAAGGTCTAGTGTTTAGTCCCCGGATGGGTCCTTGGAGGGTATTGCTCCCTATAGCAAAGCCTCATCCGGTGGGTAGCATCTTTCGAGAATCTTCTTCCTTCTTCCATATAGAGTATGCGGCCTTGATTCGTCTTCGAACGCGTGAGCCATATGGACCACGTTGCCTCTACCGTCGAACGTTCTCGAACTTTTCTCGACCATTTGCATACTTGCTTACGGTTGATCCATTCGTCATCATCACGTTGCGAAATACAAGAAATCCGTGAGTTACCCACTAGTGCACTCCCAACAGGCTTATTCGGCTCCTCCTTATCGTCTCACAGTGAACGGCTCCGGACATCGATCAATAACAGTGACGTACTTCTCTTCCGGTCGCGGGTGCCGCCGTAGCTTTTCAAATTCGTATTCGCTTTGTACCTTCTTTTCCTCCAATCGAGAATCCGCGCTTCGCCCTACTAGTGCACTCCCAACAGGCTTAATCGGCGTCGCCTTATCGTCTCACAGTGAACGGCCTCAATTCGAGAATCAGTTGATACTCCACAGAAACTCATCTCCGAGCGGCGGCTGCGGTGACTTTCATTGTCGTCGGTTGGTCATTCGAGGGAGCGCGGGAAGGGGCGACCGCTCGCGGGGACGGGAAAATGAGAAGTGAAGAAGTTCGAGTTCATATAGCTTGTTTTTGGCCGAGCGCACGTTAATTAACAGAACCTTCGAAAATGGAATACGGACAGAGCTACCAGAATCAACATTATGACATTTTACAGCATCACAATCACAATCTACAGAATCTACAAAAGGGGGAGCCACCTGCGCATAGAGAGGAGATTGATCTGGGGCCTGGCGAGCTCCCTAGGAGACGGCGGACACGTCCATCGTCACGGCATAAGAGGAAGCGGCAGCGTCCTCGGCGACACGCTTCGGCTCCTGGAAAGTGTCTCCGGCAGACTTGTCAGCAACCCGTTTAGACCCGCGAGTAGAAGAGAAAGAACGCGCAGTGGAACAGGAAGCGGCACGAGATCGAGACGCGCGAGACTGCGAGCGCGCAGAGGCAGTGGTGACAGCGGTGACACGGCTACTCCTGGAGGCGGGGACGGTGGGCGGCACGAACTCAGAGACGAGTGGCAGAGGAGGCGGGGCTGCGGATGACGACGTGTGATCCTTGAACTCGCGGGGGACACGCAGCTTGACGAGTCTGCAGTCGCGGACGACGAAGGCGACCTTGCCGGCAGACTCATTCAGGGACTTGGCCTGCCCCCGCAGGGCCCGGTCTTCTGCCAGTTCTTCCTCGGTGTAGTCTCGGCGAGCGTAGCGAAACTGTACGTTCTCCAGCGTGCTCCACCTGTGCGAGTATATGCCCGAAAGAAGACGATCTCGGAGCTGGCTCGTCTCCAGCTGGACCTTGATGATGCGGTTTCCCTTGGGCGGTCGGACAGCGGGGTGGCGGTGGCACGAGATCTTCTTCTGGCCGTACAGTTGGATCAGCTCCTCGTCACCGGTGGCGCGGACAAGCTCCCCGATGAAGAGGAAGTCGTCCTTGGTGGTCTCCTCGTCAGTCTTTTTCTCCTCCCTACCGACGATAACGGCGCGGGTCGCCTTGTCGAGGAACACGGCGCGAGCCGACTCCGAGTGCATCACGCGTGCCACACTCGAGTAGGTGAGCGTGGGAATTTGGGGCGAGCAGGCGGCAGGGGGCGAGTCGATTGCTGCCAGCAGACGAGACAGTGCCGCGGTGTTTTGCGACACAGTCTCTTGAATAGCCTCCAGCTGCTTGCCCTGGTTGGCGATGAGCTTGCCGTGCTGCTCAATCAGGAGATTCTGCTGCTCGAGCATTCGAGAGAAGAAAGAGAACTGGGAAGAATCCATGGCAGTACTGTACGGGCCCAGTTTCAAAACGTATCCACTGGGCCAAGTTGGCGTGAAGCTGCGGTAGATCAGAGGGCGATCAATACGGCAGCAGCGCAAGAGAGGGGCGAATAGGGCAACCGCTCTCTAGCGAGAAACGCGAGAGAATGAGAAACGCGAGGGAATGAGAAACGCGAGGGAATGAGAAACGCGAGGGAATGATGTCATGTAATAAAAAAGAACTATGTCATGTAATAAAAAAAAGTCTAGTTTACAATAATGAAAACGTTGTGAAAAATGCTGGAAATCGTTCCAAAAAAGTACAAAAAACTGACTTTAACATGATGTTGATGTTTAACATAATGATTCACACCAAATAAACAAGAGAGCAAAAACAAATAAACAAGAGTATTTTCGCCATTCATAGGCAATACTGAATTTTAGAGAGTGGTTCACTGAGACTATAAAGCAGTGATAGTAGGAAAATTCATTTGTTAGGTGATCGCTTCAAAAAGTTGTTTAAAGGAAGTGTACCCTCTGGTTTTCGAAGAGTTAGCACCGGAATGTGAAAATATATCAAAAATGATTCACTTTTTGTCAATTGGACCATTTGCCGAAATAGCGGGAAGTTGCAGAAACCATCATCGACCGTGCACGTTTGTGCACACTTCTGCACAGATTTTTCTTGAAAGACCGTATTTGAGCGCAAATTACACAAATTTCAAGGCGACTATAACATAATGATTGAAGTGTTTATTTCCACGGCAAGGGAGTGATAACGATAAAAGGCAAGCATGAAAAATATGTGGATAAACAAGGCTAACATAATTTTTTCTATGAGAAAGTATTCTATTCAATACACTTTTATTATTATCAAATGCTCAGGAAGGGGTGAAAATTGAGGGTACGAAAGCAGCATTTTGTAACTTTTGGGATTAAAACCAACTCTACAGCTGGATAGATCACTCGTAGAGCGTTCGATTCCTCTAAACTGGAACTCTGTGGCTTGACGGAGACTCGAAAAACGGCTTTGTGTCCATTTTGTCCCATTTCGGCTGAATTCGGACGCCGGGGGTTGGTTCGACTGGCCACCACTGTATAACCATCTCTCCCCTCCTAGTGCCTGAAATACGACGTCGAATAAGTGTGAACGGCCAAACAAGGTGAGCTAATGAACTAGCGCGCGAGCAGTGCGATAGACAAATGAAAAGCTCAAAGAGGGCGTACCCTAAAGCCGTTTGTATGCACTCTGGCACTGACTACACACAATGCTGAAAAAGGCAATAAGAATGTGGTGTACGCGAAGTACATTCCTGTACATTCCTCTCATTTCTCTGCCAGCGCGCGGTCGCGTGTCTTCCCCTGGTTTTTCCCCGACCCCTGAACAATGCTGTGCGGCGGAGGACACTAACCAGACTGGTATTCGATTTTGCTACTCTCTACATCTACGGCATTGAGACGGGAGTGGAATCCTCGAAGACGATGAAACTCTCGGAGACGTCTCTTCGCGATCGATCGTTGAAGCCCGGATCTTCCGCCGCCGAGATCGCAACTTCCCCAGAAGCCGCAAACAGGGGATGACAAGCATCACCAACAACGCGTACGCATCCACGGGACCACCGAAACTCGTGTTGTTGGAACTCGCAGTAGGCATTGTATTACTGTATTTCACCGTATCCCACCGTAATTTACGTAACCGATATTGTGTGCTACTTGATTCGAGATAAATATTGTGATTCTGATTCTGACTCTGTACGCGAAGGCAACTCAAATTGAGGATTTATTTATCATTTGTTGGATCAGGTATCGAAAAACGTAGTTAAAGGTCCAAAGAAGTTTAGCGTTCCCGAGCCTCAATGTTATTCACTTATAATCATGAACTTTGAACTATTGGCAAAACTGTTCGCACGTTGCGGGAATCTTCAAAGCATGATTCACGAGGAGTGAGCGTTGCCACAGATGACACGGTGCTGGTTTTTTTTTCTCGATAAATCATTCAGCGCAAAACTTGAAGTCATTTTGGTGAACTTGTTGAACTTGTACGTGACCTTTTTTCGTGTTTTCCTAAACAGTTCAGTCAAACCCCTTCTCCCCCAAAAAAACGGTCAATATAGACACAGAAGCGTTGGAAACTACGGTATATCGACATTCACTTATGAGAACTTGATAACCAAAAACGATTGTTTGAGCGGAAACCGGTATAGCATAATCCAAGAAGCATGAGAGTTACCACGATTATACAACATTGTAATGACATACAGTGGCCGGACGGACTATTTCAAGGGGGAAGAGAGGGAGATGCAGTAACACAACTGACTAATGTCGTTGCATTGACACTAAAAAATATGCAGGAGAAAGCGAGATATTTAAGAAAAGAGAGAGCAGAAGTGGATTGATAGAGTTAGAGTGATAGAAAAGAGAAGTGAGAGAATGGGACGAGAGGGGAAGAGATAGAGAGAGGGTGGGGCAATGTTTGCGCAATGCTGACCAGTGCCTGAGGTCTTTCTATAACCAGTTGATCAAAGATAACTAATATTTATCAACCAGCTGTCTCGGTGTTGGATTACGCCGTCTAAACGCAAGAGCAGGTATCGGTATAGAGCCTGCTAGCAAACTTATAAGTGCGTTTGGGATTCGAAAATAACGACAAACTTCAATTATACAAACTCAAATTTCAACAACGGAAAAGAAACTAACCGGTTTTGTTTGTGTGAATTTTCGATATCTTCCAATCGCTTTTTGTCACTAAAGATAAAGAAGAAAAAAATCCCGGATGTCGAGATCTTCACATTGTTCGGGATTTGTCTAAATTGTCGGTGGCCTAGTCGCATTGCAGTGAAACAGTATCCGGCCGGAAGCCTCTCTAACTTTTCATGCGCCTGATGGTCCGCTCTTCGAACGGTGAAAGATCGAAAGAGTTCTTATAAATCAATTACGAGACCAAGGGGCCGAGACCCTAGACCAACCCGATCTCAACATGTGCACACTTTTCATTTCTTATTACCATCACACGTTCATCTTCATGGGTCAAATTATAAATCATAATGAAAAAATATTAATAGCACCGCAAACACCTGTCATTTGACCCTTCCCCAAGTGTTGCGATAGTGTCAGGTTACGATACAGGTTCTTTTAGAGGACAGTTCCTGTATTGCTGGCGGCTGTTAAAAACCCAAAACCGCAGGAACTATATAAGGACGACCGGCCGGAAGGTCCCATTGTTTCGTGGTGCTATGTATACGCAGTTGTGTCCAGTCGGATGCATTTTCATAATATGATGTTTACTTTACCGAGTATATATAATTATAATTACATAGTACATACAGTTATTATTACGTACTACGTACATGTATTTATATATGTTGCACCAGCACGTTTCCAGTATGCGTTCGATCGTTTTACTCGCGCTTTTCGGCTTCGCTACCGTGTTCGCGGACATTTTCCCGAAAACGGTGGCGGCGGAAGGTGAGAAAAAACAATCTAATCGATTCAGACAATTCATATGCATCTCAGGTCTGCCTCCAATGAGACTGCTGTGGTCCGCGCGAAGAGACAGTGTGGTATGAGCGGGTGCGGCGGCGGGTGCTCTGGAAGAGGCTGCGGAGGCGGGGGTGAATCGAGTTATTGACTGCTTTCTACTATTCTGCCATTCTTCCCTCTTTCGTGCAGGCTGCACGTTTCTCGCATCGTTCGGTGGCTTCTATTGCATGCTTCAAGCGGTTTCCCTCACTG
Organism: Rhabditoides inermis; assembly: GCA_963966185.1. Taxonomy (NCBI): domain Eukaryota; kingdom Metazoa; phylum Nematoda; class Chromadorea; order Rhabditida; family Rhabditidae; genus Rhabditoides; species Rhabditoides inermis. The sequence goes on from CAWZYM010000266.1 coordinate 247,283, forward strand.
TTTATGTGATCGTTTGGGTCCTATCTAGCGGCGCGCAGAGCCGCTCGGACCGCAGGGCCGCCAAAATCGCTTGTAAATCATTCAAATAAAAAATGTTTCAGAGTTATATCATAATATTGTCTCTAAATAGTCCGTTGAACAACTATAAACCAAAACAAAACATGAAACAATAGTTTAAGACCCAAAAATATGTTCGCTGGTTAGGTCTGCACGTCTGTGAGGTATGCTGCTGGTCGCTGATTCGCTGAAAGACCCGCTCACTAGCCGCCCCCGCGCGCTCATTGGTTCGTGATGCGGAATGTGTGCGAGCGCGATTATGTGCACACTGTTTGTGATTTGCGTAGTCGTTCACGCGCGTTGTCTTGTTGTTGTTATTGTTGTTGTTTGTTATATCTGTTGATTTACTTTGAACAAATACTGATAGTTTCTGTGAAACTATCAGTACATTAACATTAATACATGATACATTGATACATTGATACATACATTGATACATTAACATTGGAAAAAAGAATTTTTTCGAAATTCAACAAAAGGACATTCATTCTTATTTGAAAAGTACAAGCGTAAAGTACGTCTGTTTGGGTTTATCTCAATTCAACAAAAGCACATGCATAAAACTATTATTTCGATTCTAAACTATAAACACAAACCTGCTCTCTCAAAACTATCACAAATACATTGACAATCAAATGCCAAGATGAATATACTATTGCACACACACACATTCTATCACTCACATTCTATCAACCCGTTCATCGAATGAGTCATCTATCAAAAAGCTCTTGTATTTGTTTACATTCAAAAAAATGAAAACATCATGGTAAACTAGACGATAGTTCTATTGCTGTTCATTGATTATCACAATACTTTCATAAAAAATAAGAAAATATATTATATAGCCCTTATTGATAAATTATCGATAAAGTATACGTTTCTACATATCGTTGGAGAGAGCATTTTTGTGTTTATAGTTTAGAATAGAAATAATATTTTTATGCATCTGCTTTTGTTGAATTGAGATGAACCCAAACAGAGGTACTTTACGCTTGTACTTTCCAAAAGAGAATCATCTATTCAGTGTGAAACATGCCAGTGATGCCCCTTTCTCTCTCTCTTCCTTTCTCTCTCTCTTTTTCACACCAACTTAACACTTCAAATACCATGTACATTTCTTAAAGTCAAAACTCAAAGTGCGAATTCATTGAAGGCACGTAACCTTCTAACCAATCTGATCTCTTTGCAGTGGGGTATTGCATGAACCTGTGTCAGGGCAACCCAATGCGCTGCTGCGATGCCGCCGTGAGTCTCTCTCTCTCTCTCTCTCTCTCTCTCTCTCTCTCTCTCTCTCTCTCTCTCCCCCTCTCTCTCCCCCTCTCTCTCTCTCTCCCCCCCTCTCTCTCTCTCTCTCCCCCTCTCTCTCCTTCTACATGTATTTTTCGCCATTCACTCTTTACCCATTCTCGAAGTGAAGCGCCACGCTCGCTAGCAGGTCCCTCGACCGTGTGTGGGCTGTGGTCTGAACGGTCGCTCGTCGTTCTCGGTGGACGAGACAGTGCTGCAGCTGCTGTATGCCCGCCTGCCTACCACGATGCACCAGGTATGTATGAACGGGAGTCGAGTAGACGAGTAACAAGTGAACAACCATCTTGGAACAACCGCGCATGCACTTACAGATACATTTAATTGATCAATCATGTATCTGGCATCATTATATCGTACAGTCGGATTGGATCCTATATGCCTTCCGTGACATTTCACATGTTGTGCAGTTATGCAACACAGCGTGTACGTCTTCAAATATCCAAAACGCTTCCATGAAAAGGAATTCAACCCATGGAGCAGCGATTGTGCACTGGCGGCGCGCACTACCACTGCGCCATAGAGGCAGTGGTTAGGAGATCGAAGAGAGAGCACATGTAGCTCCACTGCTCTTTTCAGTGCACAATGATAAGATATAACGAACAAACACATCATCGAAATGCAATGCCCTCTCAGAACGAGCCTCAATGGGGTGGTGCAGTGGTAGAGCGCGCCGCCAGCGCGCAATCGCTGCGAGCTGCCCACGGGTTCGATTCCTACTCATGGCAGCGTTTTGGATATTTGAAGACATACACGTTGTGTTGCACAAAACTGCACAACATGTGAAATGTCACGGATGGCATATAGGATCCAATTCGACTATATGACAACTGATAACACAATCATGATGATAGAGAGCGTACAGTGTAAGATGCTACATATGTGTAGCAGCACAGCGGATTATCCGCGGAACAGAGGAAAATTCTCAGGGGCGGGCAGCGACGATTGGCGCACAGGCGGAGGCATTTCGGGCAATGGGTGGCCAGTAAGGATGACGTGTCATAGCCGCCTGCAGGCGGCAGCTCGCGCGAAAAAGGCGCGGCGCGGCGCCCCTGATGAGAAAAGTTGTTCCGAAAAGGGCAATTAGGAAATGACACCAGACACCATGACACCAGACACCAGACACCACGACACCATGACACCATGGTGTCGACACCACGACACCACGGTGTCGACAACAGAAATCTCGTTTTTCTCCTTCCCTGTTTCACTCTCTCTCATACAGTCTCTCTCTCCCTCTCTCTCTCTCTCTCTTACGCTCTCTCTTACGCTCTCCCTTTCTCTCTCTTTCTCTCTCTCTCTCTCTCTCTCTCTCTCTCTCTCTCTCTCTCTCTCTCGCTCTCGCTCTCGCTCTCTCTCTCTATTCAATTTTTTTGTCTCTATTCCCCTTTCTCTCTCCTTTTTTCATACATTTTCTCGTTTTTCCGCTACCTATCTTTGTCTTTGTATGATCACACGCGCGCGAACAAATGCTCCCGTCCCAGTACTCTTCTTATTGCCGTTCTCAACCAGAGAAACGGGTGTCCGTCGGCACAGTAGTAGTAGGTGATGAAGCCAATTCCGACTCGCTCTCCGTCCCGAGACAGGTGTGCTACCTGAAACAATACTATTCCAAACAGTAACACGCTAACTCGTAACCAGACAGTATTTCGGTAACACGCTTACCTTCTTTTTCAAACGAGGATCACGAGGCAAGGTGTAGGAGGTGATGTTCAGTTGGTAGCTCGACACTGCCGTCAAGAAGACATCACCGTCCTCTAGTCGAAACGGAGATCTTCTCGTCTTGCTTTTCTGGACTGTAAAAATATCATAGATAGCATATATCACATACACTTACTTTGTCCATGTACGTCTTTCCCAGTCCACGGAGACAACGCGTCGCTCCTCAAATCCTGTGCGTCCACCGACCCATCGATGAAGTAGGTGAATGTGCCCTGGCTCGTGATCAGAGGAGGCACGGCGGGAGAACAGCTGTTCAGGATCCCTCTGGCTGACCTATATGACATAATTGATTGAAGGATGACCGGAGTGTTCAGACAGCGACATGAATATTTGCCCGTGGCGTTACCGCCCTGCCTTGCCTATTATTAGATATATAGATTACTAGATTGCATCACTCAATAGAAAGGTTTCCTTTAGTCGTTTTACAACTTACAGTTCATTGGGGATTTCTGGATCCAGAAGAGCTGCAATCATCTTCTTAGAATCAGACAGCGCGTTCCACGTTCCATGAGAGCCCTCGAGATGCATACAACCTTCTTCTCCGACACCACACTTGTGAAACTGAAAAAAATAACTTGACGTCAGTGCCTAACAAATACACAAAAAACGTAGTTTTTTGTTGTTGAAATGCAGTACCTGGAATGGCTGAAGGTTATTCGATGAAAACATCACGCTGTCTTCCTCCGGGCAGTCCACTTCTTCCTGTAAAGGTTAATAGTTTATCAATGAAAAATTAACCAAAGTACATACATTCACATACCTGAACAAAGTCATTGACGAAACTGTTCAGCGGGAGCAGCGAATCGGCGAGCTCTTCCTGCGAGCTCTTCCTCTTCATAGAGATCGTTGGTCATTTCTTCGGTCTCCTACACGAGGCTGGCACTTTCGGGGTGACCCTCAGTCTGCAGTGTGTTATTCTGGACTGTTCCCATCCCTAGTTCGTCCTCTGCGTCACACAAGACCAGCGACGGTCTCGTCTCTCCGGGCGATTCGGTGACGAGTTTCTCGCGAACAGTCGGTTATACTTGATCAGACTCACGCGAGCGACTCCTCTTGCGGTCGCGCGAACCGTAGTGGTCACGCGAGCGACTCCTCTTGCGGTCGCGCGAACCGTGGTGGTCACGCGAGCGACTCCTCTTGCGGTCGCGCGAACCGTGGTGGTCACGCGAGCGACTCCTCTTGCGGTCGCGCGAACCGTGGTGGTCACGCGAGCGACTCCTCTTGCGGTCGCGCGAACCGTGGTGGTCACGCGAGCGACTCCTCTTGCGGTCGCGCGAACCGTGGTGGTCACGCGAGCGACTCCTCTGACGGTGACGGGACTTCTATCTGCTCATGCTGCGCCTGTTCTCTTTCTTCTTCTCCTTCTCCTTCTTGTGCCGATGGCGTTTCTCCGAGCGATCTCGCCTCACATTCGCGTCTTCGTAGTCCATCCTGAAATAACTACTGTACTGCAATAGTTTTAAACGTGGAAATGCGAGGTGAACCGGATAGCGTACAAAATAATTAGAGGAAAACGGCGAAAGAAAGTATTGTGAACTCGCAAAACCACGATTGTTCAAAGGGTTTGATGCAGTATATTACTATAACTTATTGGTATACTACTCACTATAAAGAATTATTGCGTACTAAACAAGAAAACAAACGAAAAACAGAAAAAGAGAGAAAGAAAATCACAAAACATAAATCAATTATGAAAAAAGTTCACGCGATTGCTTTCGAAAAGCGCTGGAAAAACGTTTCGCAATCACGTGGTGTCGTGGTGTCGACACCTGGTGTCGTGGTGTCGACACCTGGTGTCATGGTGTCAACACCTGGTGTCATGGTGTCAACACCATGGTGTCGTGGTGTCATGGTGTCGACACCTAGTGTTGTGGTGTCGACACCATGGTGTCGTGGTGTCGTGGTGTCTGGTGTCTGGTGTCATGGTGTCTGGTGTTAATTCCTAATTACCTCCGAAAAGCGGAGAATTTGGGCAGCCGCAGACAGACAGATCCTTGAAAAAAATGTAGTAAGTGGTCATGAATAGTGTCGGAACGGAAGCAATTCGTAACACTACCGTGATTCACCTAGTTGTCACAATTTCTGAAGAGAATAGTGTTCAACAATTAAAACTGCTTTCTACCACTCAAACGTGTCAGACAGTCATTCTTATTAAGGAATGCGGGTTGCGGCGGCTGCGACCGGTTCGACTACTACGACTACGGCTACGGAAGGAAGAAGAGGGAGGCGGGAGAGGAGGGAGAGGAGAATGCAGCCGAGTCCAGCAAGCACTTCGAGCTCGCCTAGAACCACACTCATCGAGTGTTGCGAAGATGTTTTCAGTGAAGACTATTATTTATTTATTTATGTCAATTGTTAATGTTGTTTCTGTGACAATAAAAGTCAACATTGAGCAAACAGTATGCTTCGTGCCCCACACGTGTTGCTTTACAACACATTCAGACACAAGCCAATCCAATTATGTAGTAACCGCCGGTAAGAGGCCATCATGTACAACTTCGCGTTTTTGAAACACGGCGAAAAAAAGAGTTTGTCTGCCAATCGTTCGTTAACGTTCAGTGTATTGGCTTTTTTCAGAAACAACATACGTCCCTCGAAAAAATGTGAATGAAGGAACTGTTCATAAACAAGCTTGATGTGTGAAACGATCAGAACAGTTGACAGTTTATTGTTGGTTATCCAAGGCGGAGAAAAAAAAGAAAAAAAGTCTAGTGTAATGGAACGAATAGTAGTAGAACAGAAGCAGAAAAATAGACGTGAGAAAGTCGTTCATAGATCTACATAGCTGTGGTCGATTTGGCGTGAAGCCGCTTGGGAAGAGCCATCCGGACGAGCCGTTGGATCTCCGGGTTGGCGGACAGAAGAGACACTGGCTGAGCGGCCAGCATCAGACAGAACGTGAAGAACCTGAGGGGCTACATGAGCGAGAGAAGGAGAGAGAGAGAGAGAGAGAGAGAGAGAGAGAGAAAGCAGGAAAGAGAGAGAGAGAGAGAGAGAGAGAGAGAGAGAGAGAGAGAGAGAGAGAGAAAGAAAGCAGGAAAGAGAGAGAGAGAGAGATTGAAACCTACCACAAGTTTTCCGTTGTTCGTGTGTCTTCTCCTCTCCACGTCAGAACTAACTGAAATTGGTGGTACACAACAGTGCTTATATGAAATCATGTAAAACAAAAAGAGACATTCCATTCCTTTCTCTGCTAGCGCGCGGTCGCGTGCCTTCTCCTGTTATTCCCCCCGACCCCTGGACAATGCTGAGCGGCGCTGGACACTAACCGGACTGGTACTCGATTTCGCTACTCTCTACATCTACAGCATTGAAACTGGAGAGGAATCCTCGAAGACGATGCAACTCTCTGAGACGTCTCTTCGCGATCAATCGTTAATGCCCGGATCTTCCGCCGCCGAAATCAAAACTTTCCCAGAAGTCGCAAGCAGGCGTTGCATTACTGTATTTTACCGTAATCTTGCCGTAACTTACATAATTGTACTTTGCTATTTGATTCGAGATAAATTATCTGATTCTGACATGCCTCCCAGACGATCCTTCCAGCATCGAGTAGAAGCGGCGTGGACATGACAGTCGCGTAGAGCAGCACGGTCTGCTGGAAAGAAATGTTCATTGAACAGTTAATTGAATAGACATATATGGTTGCCATCCGGCAAAAAAGTGCTGTATATTTGGTCCGTCACCGAAACTGGAGCGAGAGAGGTGAAATATTTGTCTCTGAAGTTATGCGGCATGCGGGCGTGTTTTCATCGATTTGTCGCTAGAAGCGCGCGCTTTTGATTTAGATTGCGACTATAGGGGTTAGATCTTTTTTTTTTGTAATCAAACAAACTTTCTCTCTGAATGTACATAGCAATACTTCCGCACAAATTTTGAATGTGATTGATTATATTATAGAACGACTATTCCTGAATCGTGGTGTTCACTCGGAGGTTCTTTTACCTGATTATTTGGATTAGTCTTACCAATCTGAAAATTTTGACAGAAATGAAAATGTTTTACATTTAAGAAAAACTATGATTATAACATGAACTAATCACTGTCAATTCATTCTGAAAGGCATTTCCCCGTTCATAGTTCAGCAGTCATTTTGTCAAAAGTTTACCAGACATCATTTGAGGCCTCAAAGCATTTGAGGCATTTGAGGCATTTGAGGCCTCAAAGCCTCAATGGATGTCCATTAAGGCTTTGAGGCATTTGAGATCTTGAAGCCTTTTATCCGCCCGCGCAAGATCATTCGATCGCGCGTGGCGGTATCTTCTCACGGAAATGAGAGACCATTGCTAGTCCGATGAAGCTGAGTTTTCCGCTTTGTGAAGTTGACAAATCCATTCACAGTGAAGCAATCTTTACGAAATTTGAATGTGTGACGGGTAGCAAAAGTGCCCATCAATCTCGATTATGTTTCTCGATTTTTGATTGTTGCTTTGATTTTTTTTTTGAAAGACTTCGAGTTCGAGTCGAATTCTGAAGAGAAATTTTCGAAACCTGAATACACTATTCAAACGTATCGTAGTACGCTTCGTCCGTTTTCTGTACAAGATGCCTATGTCCAGAGATCTCTAGTGTTCGATTTTTTTATCGGTTTATTCGTCAATTATACCATATGATTATACCATGAACCGAAATTGCATCAAATTCTCGTCCATATTCAAACGCAAACACTCAATCAAAACACCGAAATTGCATCAAATTCTCGTTTGTTTAGCAGACCAGCAATGTACATTGAAACTAGAAGATGGCCTAAACTTGTATTTGTTTCGTGCTACAATATTAACGACAATCGATTTATTCTTCTTGCCTGTGTCTTCGCCATGGCATCACTGCAGTCGAGTGCTCTGGCCATTTGCCAGATGCAAGCATATGCGAGACTGCAGAACACCGCCACCGACAGACCGACCACCATGCTCTGATACGTGGCGAACTGAAAAACAGCAAATTTTCATTCTGGCCTGGCAACAACCAATGTATTCTCTTGTTATTCGACGCCCACCTTCTGCACATTGCTGTTACTGACTACGAAATCCACTGTTTGCGTGGCGTTATCGAGTGCGAACGTGACGTCAAAGTCTACCAGAATGAACACCGCCGTGTTGCTCAGAATCGTCGTCGACCACAGAACGTACACAATGTAGACGAGCTTGTTCGCGTCGTGCGTGGACTGAAAGGAACACGGTATCCGGTCTGCGCGGGGGCAGAGCCTGCTCTCCTATTGTCTTTTTTTTTCGTTTTGACTAACACAACTTCATGAAAATGCAGTATCATTCTTTCAAAGTTTCAACAAAAAAATTACGCAGCAAATTTGGTGAATGAGTGAGACTCACGGCAGGAAACAAGAAACAAACTTTGCACTTGAGTCGGTTTTTTTTTTCGGGAAAAAAACTAAGCGAGAGAAAGAGATGTGAACAGAAAAAAAGTAAAATACGTGCGTTATCTCACTGCACAATGAAGTGGAATATCGGATTGGTTGAACAGTACAAACAAGATACAGTGACTTACCACTTACCTTCATATAAGCATGGTAGTACGCGATGGTTCGGCAGATAGCAAACTGTAGATAGCACATATAGACAATCGACCGAAACGTCGTATGAACGCAGAACAGCAGTTTAGTGAAAGTATTTCGCTGATCCTGTGATAAAATTTAGTTTCTGGGGAATGAACTCAGCTTCAGGATCAAGTTCGGTGTCTGTATTTAATATGGTGCTACCTTGTGATTATTCAAAATTGCCGTGATACACAAACACACTGCACACTTGTAGAGTAAACTGCAGACTTGTGGAAGCGTGACGTCATATAAACACACTGTTTATTCATATTTCATAAATTACCCGCAAATCATAAAACGACACAGACGACTATGAAGTTTATTGCGAGAATCATTTCCTCAGAATGATTTAAACACGAGCACGAGAATAACGAGTGACATCACACATCAGGTAGGAAACAGTCACACACGGGATAGGGTCAGGAAGAGTTTATGATGTCATCGGGTATCGGGTGGTTAACACTTGCGTAACAATGTCACGCCTATTGCTATGACTTGAACAGGCAATAAACATTTCAGAAAGTGTTTCAAAGTTACAGTAGCGACATATAAATATGTTAAAGTCAGATTTGTTTCCATTACATTTGTTTTGTATTCAGGGAACCGGTTTCACGACACCACCGATATTTGCCGTACCGCGATTTGCCAAATAAGGGATATCTAAAACGAACTAAAATTCCCCGGCTCTTCATTTCAGTCGCCTTTCTCTGACTCAGCGTGACCGCGCCAACCGATTTTTTAAAACACGTTAAGTGGTCGCGACGCAGTTTTGAGTTTAGCAGGACCCAGCCGAGATGTTGAGTCGTTTGTTCGCTAACGCGAGTCGCCAGAAGAAATATCAATGGCAAAATGGTTGGCAAGACAATTATGACAAGCGTATGTGTTTATGTGGAAGCGAATCCAGATCAGCGAAACGATGAATTCCTCTCATAGTGAACGTGACACTGACCGTTGCACTGTAGAGCCCGTATTTTCGCGGCAGGTATATAAGATCTGTCGTGATGAAAATGATAAGATCCGCAATGTACTGTAAAACAAAAACTGCTTGAGTGAAAAACGAATACATAATCACCTGAGTGCCAACGAATTTGTAGAATGTGAGTGGTATGCGTCTATGTTTGATGAACTTGAAAACGATTGCAATGATAAAAGAATACATCAGCATAACCACAGATGAGACTGTTATGATTGAAACTGCAGAAACATTGAAAACCGGCATCTGAAGTGAAAACGGAAGAACAAAAGTTGGGTCAAACGTGGTTATGAAAACAGCGTTTATAAATAATGTATAGTCTACACTGTGTTAAGTGGAATTTGTGAAATGTTCTATATATAAATGACAATTGTTCTAAAGTTTAAAATTTGATATTCGTACAAAGTTAAGCTGAAGACATTCTCATTACCGTATATTTCCCGACAAAAAAGAAGCACTTTTAAATCAAACGCTGATCATGTATTTGTTATGTAAAATCAAATTAGTTGAATTTTGTTGTTTCTATATTCAAACATCGCAAATAAGTGAATACGTGGGAAGTGATTCAATGATTTGTACGGTAAGGACACTTTCACCGTTTTCGTCCCGAAGGAAATCAGACAAAACTTCTGTTCCTCGTAACTTTTTCTAACGAACACAAATAACGTGTTTCATTGGTGCCACATCTTTACCGTATATGGAAGTTGTGTTCCAACCTTATGAGGAGATGCTGGTTGAAGTATGTGCATAATCACCATTAGGGAAAGTGAAAATTGAAGATACAGGTGATACAGGTCTACATAGAACCCGTCCATTCATTCTGCATATGTTCTGGTCTCTCTGACACCTTCGTAAAAAATGTGTTGCGCTTTGTTCGTTTCACTGGCGTTTTTGAACTAGAGTTCCGTTTGACTGCCGAAAAATCGTAAATTCGGCAAACGATAATCGATTTGTGATATTTCGAAACGGCAAACTCCAAAGTTTTATCAGTTTGGCACTTACCGAATTCGCTTATGACTCGTTCCGCCGAAATTGCCACAAAAAAACTAATAATGGTTTCTCAACTCATGAATGTTTCACATGACTCGAAATTGTTTACGAATTGATAGTGGAAACGGAAAAAAGCCAGTGCTAAGCTAAATACTTATCATGCAAATGGCTTGGCTTTGGTCATTTCCGGTTTAGCGCGCGCCGGTCGTTTGGTTTGAAAGGTCCGAAACGTGTTCGTTTTTTTCCTGTCTTTTGAAAGTTGTTAGTTTTGGGAAGAGACCGTTTCGTTTCAAAAATCGAAAACTAGAACTTCAACCTCTTTCTACCAAGCCAATCTAACAGGCTGACAATCATTCATGCAGAGTCTATTTTGTAATCGTAAAAAAGTAAATGAACTAATGATGTTTATAAACAATGAAGAAGAATGAAGTTTATACTTTGATTTAAAAAAGTGTTCACTAATTGAACTTGATTTGATGAAAACAGTTATGATTATAGTTGATCATCTGATAAAAAAGTATAAATTTTAATACATTTAAAGGCGGCGTTCAGAACAACCAAGGCTCATCTAAAGTAACTCTCGAAAACTTGGCAAAACTGATTGCACCTAGCGGGATTCGATCCGGCATAGCATGGTCCGTGTACCGTGAGCGTTACCACAACACCACAGCTCATGTGCTGTCGATCTCATATCGACGAGATGCGCTCAGAGCTCAACTTTCCGATAAGCAATTTGGCGCGAAGTTCGAATTCCCCTTACCAAGCTTCGCACGTGCACATGTTGGTAAGCGTGTAGCTAACGCGGAAACGTCGTTATTTCGCGTTTTTTATTTTTTAGTGTTTACATGAGTCAAGCAATGAAACATTAAGAACTAAGCGCCCCTGTGCCTTTTAACTTGAAAAAAAAACGCAGAAAACGCAGACAGGTGCAGTCTTTCTCACGTTTGCAGAAAACGCAGACAGGTGCAGTCTTTCTCACAGAGTTAAACATAACGCGAGTGCAGTTAAACTGCAAAGTAGCGTTAAGTAGTGTATAAACTATTGATTGTGCATTTTTTTTTACAATTTTGTAAACAAAAAAGGGTCAGTCAGAGTGCCAGACAATTTCAGGTTTTCCAGAGGTTTTTAGGAAATTATATATGTTAAAGTGCACTAAACGGAAAAATGAAAAAAAGTTTGTGCAAACGATGTAAATGCGTACATGACTTTGTGAAAGCTGACAGAAGTGTGTTTATTATTGAAACCAAAATTATCTATGTAAAGGTTGTGAAGTTTGTTTCAATAAACGTTTTGCCTTTTGCAGAAGAAAGACAAGTTCTGTAATGTTTTTGAAAAGTTTCTAAGAGAAAACCTGATCCAATCGTTTTCATAATGTTAAACAGTAATTCATCTTTGTGAGACAAACAACAACGACAACAACAACAACAACAACAACAACAACAACAACAACAACAACAACAACAACAACAACAACAACAAAAATCACATAACTACATGAAAAAAAACAAATATGTTCACTACTTTTGTTTTTACAAATGCTCAAGCTATTCTTGCTTTGTTGACCTTGAAGGAACTTCTTTGTTACGCGAGTTTTCACATGTAAAGATAATAAACCATTAACACTATTCCGCTCTTTCCAGCCTGAGCCCTCACATTTCTAACGATCTTTCTTGGATACAAACACAAGGAAAATGCATAAATGCTTTGATATTTGGGATGTTGTTCACAGTGTATATGTCATAATTTCTACACATATGTCATATGTCAGCACATAATAAACGCACTAATGTATGTTGCTCTACTTTCAAAAAAGTAGTTTTTTTGGTGAAAGGTGCTATTAAAAAGCGGGAAGGGAAAAGAAAAACACAGAAAGAGAAAAAAAAGAGAAAGTAGAAAGCGAGCCGGTGGCGCGGCTCAGTGGATAGAGCGTACGGCATTATCGCCGATCGAACCAGACAGTGAGGAAATGACGAAAAAATGATGCATTTTTTTAAGTTTTAACGGCACTTCTCGGTTTTTGTCGTGGATTACTGTACAATGAGCAATTTTCAAAATTTGAAAAACAAGCGATTGTTGGGATAGGTCTTTTACACAACATATTCAAATTTCAGCCTTCTAGCTCGATTCCGAAGGAAGTTATTTCCAAAACAGTTTTTCACTGTAGGAATACGCAGTTTCAGGCGTTATCGACTGTTTTACGATATATCAAAAACAATTATCAAAAATCGGAAAAAGCGTTTGTCAGTAATACTTCTGGGAATCTGCTGTGAAAAGCGCGCAATGAGACCGCCAAGCGAAAAATCACTGCTGCCGAATGAACTTGGACCGGCGATAATGCCATCGAAAGGTGTCTGGGAAATATTCGGAAACGGAACTGTCGTACGATGAACAGGGGGGACGACCTATATATAGGCAAATTACTCCGAAGTTACAAAGTAACAATTACTTTTTTATTTGTTATTACTTTGTTATTACTCCGAAGTACCCAATAACAAATGATTTTGAAAAAGATTATGATCAAAAAAAAACACAAAAAATTGCATATTTTCGATTTTTTGAAACTGTTCCGGTCCCGGTAGCAAATACGAATAGCACCATTAAAAGCGCGTGTGAAGTTTGCTAAGCATGATTTTTATCATAAAAAAACGGATGTGACATGTTTTGAGATACAGGCGTTTGAATGTTTTCAGCCATCATTCTCCCGTTTTCATCAGCGAATATGCTGAAAAAACATGCAGTTTCTGATAGTGTATTCCTTTTCCACTTTTTGGCAAATATATGTCCATAACATATCTTATAAGCTGTCAGAATATGACGCTGGGTGCGGGATAATGAACTAGGAAACGTATTCTATTGATATAAATATTACTGACGTGAGGCACAGTTCCGTGGATCACAACCAGGCCGCTCGGTTCGAGTATTGCGAATCCGTTCGAACCGCGTAGCCCCGAGAAACAGTCCCGTTTCCACGAATGACTGAAGCGGCCGATGTTGCCGCTGTGGCCGCAATGTGACCTGGCCACCTCTCTGGACTTGCTGAAGATGGCCTTTAAATGCATTGCTGGATCGATTTCTGTCAGGCGAACCCGGATCTGTTCAATCACTACGCGCGGTACGCTGACTACGACTGGGCGCTGATCGAACTGCTCAATGCGCCATTCCAAGCGCTATGTCTCTTTGTATCGGTCTCTTTGTATGTGTCAACCGTTTTCAAACTTTTCCGAATTATTTTTGAATTGCTATCGGTCTATCAGAACACTTCCAGGAGCTTTTGAAACCCTTTCTTTCAACAAAAAAACCTTCACGCACAACCATCACATCGTTCCACGTTCAGTCCTCGTGTTGCTCGTCTCGTTCCTCTTGGTGTGCGTCGTTCTGTGCTACAGACAGCTCGAAGCGTACCGAGCCAACCTCCCACCCTCCACCTACCACACCATTCAGGCCGTGATCCGCGATCTCATTCTGCACGTACCATTTGCGGGCAATTTCATAAATGGGAAGTAAAAATAGTGATCTTAGACCATTCCTCCGATATCGTTCATCGGCATACCGGCTCTGTGGACGTGTTTATCGATAGCGTTCGAGTGGTGGTTTGTCGATTGTGAGCGTATCGTATCGGAGGGGTTCATACAGACAGTGTTGCAGGCCGGAGTGATTTCGTGTGGTTTCTGTTCGCCATCCACTCAACCACCCTCTATGGTGTGCATCGTGCTGGTGAACAAGCCGTATCGCTGCGTGCTTTCCTCGTGGTTCACGAGGAAAGTGTCTCAGGGCCTCCGCTCCGAATTGAACGAAACTATGGCTCATTCGCTAGCTAATAAGGGCCTCCTGATCAATGTTGCCATTGACCATTTTTGTTGCGGTGCACGTTCATCTTGAAGCGGAGGTCCTGAGACACTTCCCTTGTCAGCTGCCTCCCGAAAATGACGCAAGCGAAAGCGTCTTCTCGACCGCCACTCGCCGACCGCAGATATTTCGTCTAACGAGAGTGAACACATGATGTATAAGTTTCATTTTGACTCATTCACATGACATTGCAATTACTTCAAACCACTTTCATTCAATTTGTTTTCATTAACTCAAGATAATGCTACAACTTGATCATACAGGCCTTACTATCACGATTCCCTCGTAAATTGGAATGTTCTCGTCGAGACTCAGTTCCTGTAAACGATCCTTCTTTTTCAAATCACAACTCTCCACATTTCGTCTTTTGCCATCCAGTAAATTTCGCAGCCTGTAGAAATCTTTCTTTATTTTGTTATTTGTGTAAGTGTTTTTGTGAGATTGTTACGTTATCTTATTCATTGTCTTATACCGTTTATTATGTTCACTGTTTTCTGTTTGTCATGATGTCGATTTCCTCCTGTTATTGGTAATAAATCTATGATTAAAGGCGTTCAGCGGCAATTAATCGCCCCTTTCTGGTGAACGAATACACTCAATCAGAACTATAATATTTTGGTCAGTCACGATGTCGCGGGTTTACGGTCGATACTGTCTAACTCTGATCGTGATACTATGATCATCGAAACACCTACATACATATGTATGAAAACAGCAGGATACTGTAATACCCACAAGACGATTACACTCATTTATCACTCACTGTTGCTGTTCGCATAAAAAGTAAGAATAGGGAGCGGCATATTGACTTCGTCTGCTTCACTGCGTCACTATGGAGCCGGCCATCGCTTCTTTCGTCGACGGCCGCCCTCGTCTCTCACACACCCGCCACACACCTGCGCGAAGACGCCACGCGCTCTTCTAGCCCCGCCCCCTCTTTGTGCGAGCTCATTGTTCGGTGATACTTAGTTATGCTTGAGTAAGGTCGGTCTCGTTCCATTACTTTCTTCTCTAGTCTAGTGTTTCGGAATGCAGTAGTTTCTTCCTTCACTAGTTTCAGTTTTGGTTAGTGTATGTTTTGTAGTTCCTTGTCTTATTGTCGTGAACGTGAGTATTGTTGAGAAACTGAGTAAAAACAAAACAAAATGTACTACAATTGTACATTGAACTGTGAAATTTCACAAATCTTGCTTGTTAGTTTTCGGTGTTTTGATGATGTAGTTTCCTTTTTCTGAGCTCAAACTGAGCGTGGCCCTGTGGCCCAATGGATACGGCGTCGGTCTCCTAAACTTAAAGATTACAGGTTCGAGTCCTGCCAGGGTCGAAACTTTTTGCTGACTGTGTAGCCTAGAAATGCACAGCGCACTGCTATTCATTTTCTCTGAGCTCGATTTGAGCGTGGCCCTGTGGCCCAATGGATACGGCGTCGGTCTCCTAAACCGAAGATTGCAGGTTCGAGTCCTGCCAGGGTCGGAACTTTTTGCTGATTGTGTAGCCTAGAAATGCACAGAGCACTGCTATTCATTTTCTCTGAGCTCGATTTGAGCGTGGCCCTGTGGCCCAATGGATACGGCGTCGGTCTCCTAAACCGAAGATTGCAGGTTCGAGTACTGCCAAGGTCGAAATTTTTTGCTGGTTTTGTGGCAGATCACGCAACAGTTAGATCTCAACTTTGAATATTTTTTGTTGGCAAAAACATCGTCATCAATCATCAACTTATAATTGGCACGTTGTAGCTACAGTTTCTTCTCACTCACTTGTAGGCAGAATGTTTACGATGAACTACTACACTTCAAAGTAACAGAGACGTGCTGATAGCGGTGCGTGTTTGTAAAAGATAAGAATGACTACTTGCTTTGACGAAAAAGTGTGCACGGTGTGTACTGTCAAGACTGTCTTCTTGCAAGAAACATGCGATGGGAGCTGGCGCGTATGGTCAGCCGTCGGTCAGCTATATTCTTATTCACTATGCATTCAGGTTCGGATATTGAAAAGACGTTAACTAACCTTTGAATGAAGTTTTCCTAGAACCTGCCTCCATGTATTTGACGTCGTCTGCTATGAGCTGTGGCGATTCCGCGGAGACCATTGCCACGTTGAAGGTTGAAGGGTGGGAAGAAAGAGAGAGAGAGAGAGAGAGAGAGAGAGAGAGAGAGAAATGGAAACACGGAGAAAAGGAGAGAAAAAAGAGAAAGAGAGTGTGAGAGAGAGAGAGAATGAGAAAGAGAGAAAAAAACAGAATGAGAGAGAGAGAGAGAAACACAGAGAGAAACAGAAAAGCATAGCAAAACAGTTGAACGAAGAGTGAGAGAGAGAGAGAGAGAGAAGGAGAGAGAGAGAGAGAGAGAGAGAGAGAGAGAGAGAGAGAGAGAGATGCCAGCTGGGAAACAAGTTGTTCTCAAATCCCGATATCTCTGGAATGTTGATGTGATCAGACGGTCATTCCAGATTAGAGATTAAAGATAGTCTGCTACCGCGCACTGATTAGCATAAATATTATGCTCGTAATCGTATCTATTATTTACTCCTCGAGCCATGACATACCTTTACTAAATTCTTTGCCCATATACTTTTGATTTTTCTCGTTTTTCCGATTTTCTGTCGCTAGTGCTGAAATTGGCTGCAATATGCGTCATTGTCAGAGCTGCAAACCGTCGTTTCCAACGTGTGCTCTGACCGCATCGCTCTTCCCAGCCGCCACAAACTATCTGTTTGTACACACAGTTCACTTCTCTAGTCTGTTGGCATCTCATCATTTTCTGGAGGGCAAACAAACTCGCCACCTGCGTTCTGTCTCCGCCAGGTTCACGATGTGCCAAGTTGCATGTTCTCGAATCACTCGATTGTGTGACAACGTCGACGATGTCGATGCCTGTTTGTCGTTCATTCAATCAATCCACAATTCAGATGTCCAACGCCTCGGTTGTCAACGAAGTTCTAGTCCAGCGCGTTTCCTCTGTCGTTGATATCTCACCATTTCTCGCTGTTATAGCTATCTTTTCGTTTGGTGAGTATAAATGCTCAAATTGAGATCATTCAATAGAACTCTGGTGAAAATAAAGTACTGGTTACTGGTAAATTGAAGGCAATCATAGGCCGCCAATCCAAATATAGGATCCACTTTTTTGGAGAAAGTTCTGTAGTAGTGTTGATGTGCCTATTTACTGTATAATAGTTTCACAATTATTTGAGCTTTAATCTGTAACCAACAACATTTTTTTCTAGGTTTGATAGGCTCGTTCTCGATTCGTCTGATGCAGTTCTGTGTGACAGGCGGAAGGAAATCCACGGGTGAGTCGGAAATATCCACCTAATGCTCTTCTTTTTTTGCCATGCCGTTTATGTCTGTCGATAATACTGTGATGATTTTCATCAGAATGCCATGCAGAACGTAATCATTTTGACAATCGTTGTATCCTAGTTACTGTGGTATAAATCATTAGAATTTCATTCAAGGCCTTATTATTTACGATTTTTCAGGCGCGTTGATATTCACACCGGGTGGGAAAACGACACTAGTCTGATCCCAGCATTGTTCTGAAATAAACATGTACATTCAGTGCGGTTCGATACTGTGACGAGGTGTTTACTAAGAGAAGCAAATCAACATATTGACAACATGAAAAAACAAAAGGTTTTTGGTTCGATGTTTTTGTTTTTTGTTGTTTTTGAAGCAAGAACGACATGTGATGTTTTGCCAAACTACAAAAAAATGGTGCCGACATTAGCAGATGAAGCGAACACGACACATTTTGAAAAAAGTCGATGCCTGTTTGTCGTTCATTCAATCAATCCACAATTCAGATGTCCAACGCCTCGGTTGTCAACGAAGTTCTAGTCCAGCGCGTTTCCTCTGTCGTTGATATTTTTCAGCTTGAGAGAACGAAAAGATGTCAACCAGCGAGTGTAGTGTAGTCTGTGTTGGTGTCTCTGACTACAAACATACAGTTTGTGGCCGAGACCTGGCCAGAGAAACGCAATTAGAGCACACGTTTGAAACGTGCGGACTTTGACAACTTTGCGTGTGTGTTTGTTTGAGTTTGTTTTTTACTAATCATTTTCAGAAAAATTTCCACTGCAGCATTGTTTTGTTCGTTTGAAACTAGAAATTGAGACATACTGTTATAAATGTGCCTGAAAAGAAATTATGATCAAAAACGTGTTTATCCTTAGTGTAATCATGCTTTAATTGAAAACCGGTCAACGCTGTTTTATAGGGTTAGGGTCTTGGTGCATAAGTTAATCCACGCGTTTAAAAAAATTTCACGTCTGTCAAAATTGAACGAGGTGCAGCAGGAGATAATGTGCGGATTCATTATAACAGTCAATCACCGGTTCTGGAACGAGAAGCTACGAGCAGCTATGTATGTACGACGGAAGACGAGAATGTTATAGGAGAGTGTTGTAAACAACGAATGGCGTGAAAAGCGCAACGCAAATGGACATCAAAAGAACAAGAATTTTAAAGTGAAGAAACCGACCAGACAAAGAGACGAGACGAGAAAGGCCGTACACGCGATGGCAAGACGAGTTCAGGAACGCGATGCCGGACAGCGGAGAGTGGAAACGAATACGAGCAGCGAAAGTAGAATACGGCACTTGAATACTGAATATTTACTGGCACATTGATTACATATGTACAACCATTGTACAGAGGTGGCCAGTCAAACGGCTTTTTGCGGCCGATTTGGCGCAAATCGGATAAAACAACGGCTGCAAAGCTCTTTTCTCGAGTCTCCGTTTAGCTACATAGTTGTAGTTTAGCGGAATCGAACGTTTTTCGAGTAATCTATTTGACTGTATAGTTGGTTCCAGTTGAAAAAATTCAAAAAGCCTGCTTCCACCCCCCCCCCCTGAATTGACTCCTTCTGAGCGGTCGGCGAGACTCGCATTTGCATATCCACGCTAGCGGCGAGCGAGAAAGGGCAAATCGGAAACGATGTTTATCGATGTTGAACGGAGCAGTAGATACGGACTTGGTAGATATGCAAATGCGAATCTCGCCGACTGCTCAGAAGGGGTCAAAATCAGGGGTGGGAAGGGGTGTGTCAGGAGCGTATAGTTGTCACACTGTTGATGCTACAGTAATAAACTGTTAATATAAAAGTAAAAAAAATAGAAACTACTTTGTTTGCAGGGTAGTGTGTAGTGAAACCAGCTAAAGATAACGGTCAGTAGTTCTACACGTTTCTGAACGTTACTGACTACTGATCTGATAGTGAATTTCACCGACACAATTTCGCTGAAAACATTCACTCTGCTTTTCGGTGAAATTTCGATGTTTTAGCTGAAGTCGGTGTTCACATGCATGTGCGACGCGTACAAATGATATGTGAATATTTTTATTCGACAACAATGGTACAATATGGAAAACGACCACGAAATAGTTACAAGACCGAAATATGACGCTGTGCTGATAAAGACACTGTAGCTAACCCTCCGGGCACACGAGCATCCACGTGCTCGGTGCGTTGCTCGCTTTGTTCGTCATCTTTGTCTCTCTGGTAACGTTGGTGTGATGAGTGGCTGGCGCTTCGCGGCGACTACAGAACAGCCTGAAAAAAAGTGAACTGAAATTACAAATTGTTACTTCGGTGCATTGTAGGCTCTCTCTCTCTCTCTCTCTCTCTCTCTCTCTCTCTCTTTTGCATCATACAGTAATATCGGTTTCTAGGCATAACCGGATAGACTAAAGGCAAGTTACGGTGTTTCAGAGACTTTGCAAAATAGAAATGATCAGATGTCTGAAACATGGAGTGTAATTCGCAATCAATTGGCGCCGCGCTTGCTGTAATTTTGAAATTGTTTTTTTTTGCACTTCTAAAAAGGCCTTCTTCCGGTAGCGTGTTCTTGCGCGTGTATCAAAACAAACCCATAGGGCGCTTGGCGCGCTGGGTGTTCGCAGTCTCACCCTCTCACCTCGCGATGGCGGTGCGGTAGTCGCCGATGAAATAGAGTGCGACGAGGGATTCGAGTGCTGGAATGTGTCTATAGTTCTATGCTCGCAATAAGTTGCGCGCGGTGGGGTAGATCAGAGGAAGACGGAGAGTCAGCTCGCGCAATACAAGAGAGGCAGACGGTTATGGCACCGTATTTCGAACTGCAAGCGAGGTAGATCGAAAACTATCGCTCTGGCGCAGGCGATATGTCTCTATCAGGGACTGATGAAATGTGGGAAACGGACCGGGATAGATGCCGAATGTGTGGACGGAGTACATGGAGAACTTCTGAATCTGGATGTCGAATAGGGGGCAGACCATGGAGACGAGACAGGAAATGTAGAGGAAGAGGACAGGCATGAGGGACTGAAAGTATTCATCTCATTCTCTTTCCCTTTCTCTCTCTTTTTTTTCTTTTTTTCCTCTCTCTCTCTCTCCTATGTACCTATGTTCGTTTTCCTAGTTTTCAAGGACCAAGAAAAAAGGAGAGAGAGGGAAAGAGAGTCGGAACTGCAACCGCACCTGTATGAGGAGTGCTTTGAATAGCTGGTACTGGAGGGCGCGGGTCTTCTCGGACACGCTGTTGCACCTCAACTTCACGAACACGTTGACCCCGCAGAACACGATTATCACTGAAAGTTTTGTTTCAGAAACGTTTTTTTACAGACATTCAAACCAACTATGGTAAAATGCTGTGCTATAAAATGAACAAGAAAGTTCGAGATGAGAGCAATCGCATTAGGCGAATAGGCCACTGCCCTGTAGATTTGGGCAAACAACTGGGAGCATGATACGCGGTGTTCGATTGATGGAACTCGATGGCACATCTCATAGAAAGTAGAACATTCCCGCCACTGGCGTGAAATCTCGAAAAAGTGGCGAGCCATTGGGGCATCACCTAACCCTAGCACCCACCCATAGACGCGATGATGAACACGCTGATTCCGCACTGCCCGAGAAACGAGGGCCACGCGAAACGAACAACCTGGCCGGAGGAAGAGAGGAACTGAAGCTCGGTCTCTCTTTCTCTCTCTCTCTCTCTCTCTCTCTCTCTCTCTCTCTCTTTCTTTCTTTCTCTCTCTCTCTTTCCCTCGTCTCTCTCCGTCTCGTACCCAGTAAATCGCGCCGACAAAGTTGATCTCAAACGTGTCCAGGCCGTAGGTCTCGTTCATCGTCTCCCGCATGTGCGCTCTGGAAGATGACAATGCAGAGAGAGAGAGAGAGAGAGAGAGAGAGAGAGAGAGAGAGAGAGAGAGAGAGAGAGAGAGAGAGAGAGGGAGAGAGGAAGAGAGAGCGAGAGAGAGAGGGAGAGAGAAACGGGGGAAGAAGTCCGCTTGTGTCACCACCTCATCTCGGTCATGTTGAGCGTCATGCCCACGTGTATGGTGGCGAACCACACGCGGCGCTCACAGCCCAGAACAGCGCCACGAGCGCGCACACATGACGGGGTGGGGTGAACACGAACATGTAGTAGCTCTTGCAACTATCAACGCCGGCCGTGGACACGCACGTTTCGATGTATCATCTTCGGGTTGTTGAGAACCCGTATGAATTGTTAGTCTGTTCGAAACACCGATCCAACTGTTTTCCGCGTTTGGTTGTTTGGTACAAGCGTTGTGTTACCATGCAGAGACAGTTATTGTTGTTTTTGACAGATCACGTCGAACGTTGTCCTCCCCACCCGCAAAAGTTGACGTATCGAAATATTGTCTCATGAACTTTTGTACACAACAATACAATATGAGAAAAAGCAACCCGCATCGACCTGTGTTTACAGAATTTAAAAACGGTGTAGTATGTAATTAAAGTATCAATTCTCTTTTGAAAAGTACAAGCGTAAAGTACCTCTGTTTGGGTTTATCTCAATTCAACAAAAGCCCATGCATAAAACTATTATTTCTATTCTAAACTATAAACACAAACCTGCTCTCTCAAACGATATGTAGAAACGTATACTTTATCGATAATTTATCAATAAGGGCTATATAATATCTTTTCTTATTTCTTATGAAAGTATTGTGAGAACCAATAAACAGCTACACATAGAACTATCGTTTAGTTTACCATGATGTTTTCATTAATGATGTTTTCATCATTAGAATGTGAGTGATAGAATGTGTGTGTGCAATAGTATATTCATCGTGGTATTTGATTATCAATGTATTTATGATCGTTTTGAGAGAGCAGGTTTGTGTTTATAGTTTAGAATAGAAATAATAGTTTTATGCATGGGCTTTTGTTGAATTGAGATAAACCCAAACAGAGGTACTTTACGCTTGTACTTTTCAAAAGAGAATGAATGTCCTTTTGTTAAATTTCGAAGAAATTCTTTTTTTCAAATGTTAATGTATCAATCTATGCATCAATGTATCATGTATTAATGTTAATGTACTGATAGTTTCACAGAAACTATCAGTATTTGTTCAAAGTAAATCAACAGATATAACAAACAACAACAATAACAACAACAATACAACGCGCGTGAACGACTACGCAAATCACAAACAGTGTACACATTATCGCGCTCTCCCGCACACATTCCGCATCACGAACCAATGCGCGCGCGGGGGCGGGGCTAGTGAGCGGGTCTTTCAGCGAATCAGCGACCAGCAGCATACCTGACAGACGTGCAGACCTGACCAGCGAACATATTTTTGGGTCTTAAACTATTGTTTCATGTTTTGTTTTGGTTTATAGTTGTTCAACGGGCGATTTAGAGACAATATCATGATATAACTCTGAAACATTTATTATTTGAATGATTTTCAAGCGATTTTGGAGGCCCTGCGGGCCGAGCGGCTCTGCGCGCCGCTGGATAGGACCCAAACGATCGGCGCTTCGCGCCGATCCTAAGGTATCATATTATACTTTCACTCATCACTCTGCAAGTTTTCCAGTGTGAGATCCAGAGTTGCAAGTTTTCCAGTGTGAGTTACACACCACATTCGCTTTCAGTTCACGCAATGGACTAAGGAAGCGTTAAAGAAGTGTATGAAATTTGAGATATAGCTGGTTCCGTATGATTGTTTTCTCCACTATCTCGAAGTGAGGAACGGGAATGCTTAGTAACGTAATGCGGCAGTCATAATCATGCCGAAAAAGGGTTGTCATTATCGCGCTAAGAAATGTCGACCTCATTCCCTTGTGAGTGCGTGCTAATTAACAGCCTTAAAGGTCGTGTTTTTGAATGCACTCAGATGTCCAGCCAATCAGCGTACAGACGAAAAACGTGGGCGAAAACAAGAATTTGCGTGAAGTTTTGGAAAAACTAACTAACAAAAAAACAATAAAAAGATGCGTCTCGCTTGTGAACAAGTATATGGCTAGATTTGCAGCCAGGGGCAGGGACGAAAAAAAGAGTGATAGCTACCACAGACTGACCGGTGACACTGTCAAAACAAGCGTTCTTTTCCTTATCTGAACGCGCAGGGTTTTTTCCCTTTTTTTCTTGTGTTACATGTGTTGAGATTTAAGTTGTGATCGCTTACTTTACATAGAGAGGAGACCATTCAAGCAAGCCTGATAGCGAGTTATATACTTATTAGAGTTACGATCAACGATAGCAACATCGGCAACGATTGTCTGTGTGCCTGACCACATCTGTAGTTTTCACGTATTCACATGCTGGACTCTATCAAATAACCCGGAAAGTTAAAGGGAGTGTACCCTCGGATTCTGCTCGTTGGGTTGACTATGCCATGATATTAGCCATCTTTTTAATGTTAATTTCGGAAAACATCACAACTTAAAGCAAACTTTATTTTTATTAAATGAGTTTAAACGAAATCATTTTGTAGTGTAGTTAAGAAAAAATGGTACCAGTGTTTGGTACCATTATTGTGCAGTGGTTTGTGTTTGTGAAATTTCATTGTTAAAAACATAATTTAAAATTGTTTTTTGTCTTCACTATGTTCTTCACATTTTGTTTTATTTTATTAGATTTATAAACTATGATTTTATCATCATTATTGTAACAAATAAATTGATTCTAAAAAAATAAAGTTACAGCGTTTACCAGTGCGGACCATTTAATACCTCTAAACGCCGATTTAGTTTTTATTTATAATTTTTCAAAGAAACGATTTTTTGAATAAAATTCTATCACACAAACATAATTCATGATCCTCAAATCTAGTCTGAAGGTGAATTACATTTTAAAACTTTGGTTCTCAGAGTGAAGCCTACCTTTAAGTATAGTCGGATTGGATCCTATATGCCATCTGTGACATTGCACATGTTGTGCAGTTTTGTGCAACACAACGTGTATGTCTTCAAATATCCAAAACGCTGTCATATGAAGGAACCGAACCCGTGGGCAGCACTCAGCGATTGGGAGCTGGCGGCGCGCTCTACCACTGTGCCATAGAGGCTGGTACTGAGAGGTCATTGAATCTCAAAGATATACTTGCTCGTTTCATATTATCATTGTACACTGAAGTTGTCAGTGGAGCTAGGTGGGCTCTCTCTTCGATCTCCTAACCACTGCCTCTATAGTGCAGTGGTAGTGCGCGCCGCCAGCGGACAATTGCTGCGAGCTCTCCATGAGTTCGATTCCTACTCATGGCAGCGTTTTGGATATTTGAAGGTTGTGTTGCACAAAACTGCACAACATGTGAAATGTCACGGATGGCATATAGGATCCAATCCGACTATAACGCGCAGTTCTTCTAAGCTCAATGTCAACTTCTTTTGTCGATTTCGTTTGAGAATTTCGAGAGAAAAAAACGTATTTCCAGTAAAACAATTCAAAACAGATGACGTGCGGAATCAAAATGTCAAAAAAAGTTCGTATAAGAACCTATAGTCAATTAGTTTCATGAATCATAATTTCACGTCCACAATATTATGTTGCGTTTGAGATTTGAAAAAAAAACGTTCAAAATTTTCGTAGAAGGTAGCAAGCTTTTTTTTCTGCGTGTTTGACAGAAGCATTCAGACTTGACAAACTTTGGACTTCATAAAGTCATAAAAACAAACGTATCCATAAACCATAATGTACAGAAGACGCAGTGTCCGTCTGTCTCTACCGGCGGTTGTGAGTACGTGTTGTTTGTTGTTTTTATCCCACACAAATGTTGACTGATGGACAATGTGTGTACTTACAGACAAGTTTTTTTTCAGGTGTTCTGGAGGCACAGGATGGGCAGGCGATGGCAGGTTACACCGTCGCGCGCGCGTTTCCACCTGCCTTCGCTTTTTTTCTGATGACGCTTTTTCCTGAACACTCTTCCATCGTACGAGGTCACATCATGACATCATGGTTCATGTCTTTGTTGGATGCATCTTAGATTCATTTCATGATCGTTTTGGTGTTTTATGTTGCTGCTTCCAAGCTGCAGTTATGCGGTGATTAAAATTTCTTCTTCTCATGAAGAATCTACTAGATTTCTAAATAAGTATAGTACAGCTGAAACGCACTGTTTGTCGGCGCGCGTTCCATGCTTCTGAAACTACATACGGTGGTAGTTCTTTGAGTCGAACGATCAGACCGGAGTGTGTTCCAAACAGTTATAGAAGACTATAGATTTCACAGGAAGATATCAGCTTGCAAGCGTGAAAACACTCGGGACACATCTCACAGATCCCACATGTTCTGTTTTTTTTAAAGATTGAAGAGAAAATGCAAACAAATGTTTTGTGTAGACGCTTCAAAGCAGCGCGGCGTGAGTGGGGTAGTCTGAATCCGAAACATCTAGCGCGTTTTTAGACGCATGAAATCTCACTTCATTAATCTGGACAATGCTCAATTTGTTAGCTGAAGGTTTCTCCTACGTACAAGCATCAGCACACGTGGTTGACTATTACAAGGAGAGAAAAACAGGTCGCAAAAAAGTTGAATAAAACTGGACCAGACTCTGTTTACACACACGGTAAAACGCTGGCCACTTTTTGTGCTCTCTTTAAAACACGAAAGTTTTTTTGGCTTTGTTCATTTTTTGTTCATACCAGTCGGTGTCGCGCCTATGGCGCTCCTCCTGGTAATTGTGGGCGGGGCTTAAAAAATAGTGCAAACCCGGCGCGTTTCACATGCTAGCTCCGACCTGGGGTATTTAGAGAGCGCCAAATCAGCGTCACTTACAGACAGACGGACATTGCGTTTTCATATATTAGGATAGTGGGTCCCCCGTTTTCGCAGTCAGCAAAAATGAAAAATGGAATACGAGATGTGACAGTCTTCACTGATAAATTGAGATACCAGACGCGTTTCGCTAGTTCATTTTTCACTTTCTTGACCGGTTAGCTGTGTGAAATTGCATACGTAATGTAGGGAAATGAACTGTGCTACCAGCGCAGCAACTACCGTAACCGCGTCATATTCTGAAAAGTGATCTAAATGTAATGGAATTGCGAGGGATGGTTCCCATTAGGTGTACCAATAACCTCAAGCTAAAACGAGTACATAACGTCTTCGTAGTTTAGATTATTTCGCATTGAAGTCGTGATCGATATCTGATCGATAAACGGAAATAACTCATCAGCGGACAATTTTTGGATGGTAGCTTCTTCAAACCGTTTACTAGACCTCGACGTTCGAGAATTTGGAAATATTAGTCTGGTAATCATAATAATGAGCAAAATATAAAATAGGGTAAAACTAAAATCAATATTAAACCGTTTTCTAGTAAAATAATTCAGCATGTATAACCATGGATGCTTTCTCCCAATAGAGTGCTCTGAATCTGTAGTAAAGTTGTGATACAAACTTGCAGTTATCCCCTATTTTGTACACACAATTAATAATTTATACGGGTTTTTAACCACTCGTGCAAAACAAAAAAATATGCACAAACGTGACAAGATAGGAAAAAATGAATCTCAAATGGGGAGCCACCGTTGGAAAACGGCAGGGGAAAGCGCAGCAGACGGGGCCATTGTGTTTAGACAGCTACTAGGAAGCAGGTGAGAAAAGCTAGTGACACGGACATTGAATACATGTTCCCGGGCGCTGACTCGGAATCGAGGTCGGACTACCCGTATTCCATGACCGCGTAAACCCCGGGAAGGGCGTAGGTCAAACAACTCCTCCCGGTCAATGGCGACGAATCCGGCTAGGATCTTGTAGAACATCACGAGGTCCTTGACGTGCCGCCGTTGTTGGAGTGAGTGGAGGCCCAGAATCGCATTGCGATGGTCAGCTCCATGGCTGACGCTGTTACACCCACCAAGAATGAGTCGGTTGACGTAGTTTTGTACCCTCTCCAGCTGCCTGAAGATTGAAAATAACTCGGTTCGTACTGGATAAAATTTCACAAAAGTTTATGAGAGCATACTTGATAGGCATACAAACAAACCTACGTTGCAATATTTGAAGATTTTATGTCCATTGTCAAGATATTTTACAAAACCTGCAATCGCCCCTTGGGAAAGATATCATTTCATCATTTCCATAATAAACCGATTGTCTGGTTCGTGTCTGCGTCATTTCTCGTAATTTGCGGACGGGGGACCCACTATATACAGGCAAAACGTTTCCACTCTGTTATCGTATATCAAACAAGAAAACACTATTTAACTCTTTTTATTATCATACAAAACGCGTTGTTGGAAGGAGCATGTTGTATACTGTTTTTCTGCGGTATAATATACATGATCAAAACTGTTCTGTTGCTCCTTCATGTTGATAGTCTAATATATAATACGTGTGGTCACACTACACATGCGCCTATTTCATACAGTGGATGGGCAAATCAGTTACCGCCAGTAGAAAGCGCAAGAGGGAGAAGAGTGCGAGGCGGCTATGAGTCGATAGAGATGATTGAAACCTAACTGTGTCAACGCGAGAGAGAGAGGGTAGTGAAACAACAAGAGAGCGCGATGAAACAGATCATCGACTCCCAGTCAGTACAGCAACAAGTGAGAGGCGAGTCGTTGAGTTATCTCTTGCATGTTTGTTGTCAGGGAGTGTAGTAAAACAATCACACATGCTATTTTTTGGTCGAATATCAAAAATGCATCATGAGATCTATCTGAACCTAGTTTCTAGTCATTTGACCATTTTTCTCTTTTCTGTATGTAATTTTATGTACATATTGATGTAAAAGAACGGTCTGTTAGCTTCAAGGTGGGACACGCGAGAAAAGAATCAACTGTGCGGTGACTCCCTTGTTTTGCGCGTCTCGTTTTTTATGACTGTAGCTATAGTGCATTCACGAGAAGGCTTTGCAGCGGCCAATGACCGAAACGTCAGAAGGCTTTGCAGCGGCCAATGACCGAAACGAAAATTTAGTTTAACCGAGCCTTCTATGTTTTCTGTCTGTTATTCAAGTTTTACGGTTTAATATAGCTCTAACAAAAGTTCGAAGTGAGCGCGGTGAACGAACAGCAGACTGCTCGGAACGTGACAATTCGATCCTCGGCCACTCTGCGCTCTCTTTCCTTTGCAAGCTCTCGCGTCCCTGTATCTTCAAGCTGTCAACATGTCTTCAAATAAGTGTGACATTACTATGGTGATGTAGCTGTAAGAGTAATCCTATAATGTATGTGTGTGTTTAAGAAAGTGGTTCCCTCTTTCTCTCGTTTACAAGTCCACGCTCGCACGCTCACGCGTGCGAAACTCGCATTTGAAGTTTGATATCAAAGACTCGGGCGCACTCGACTGTGTTCACAAGTGCGACATGGACCATTTCATCATGTACGGGTCCGCTTCAAACTTCCCGGACTATAATTGCAGGTTCGTGTCGCTTCAAGATTTCTTTTTTTTTAGATTCGAATTGCTTTCAAAAAAATTGAATTAGCTGACATGTCTGTTTCCGCATCACTTACACGAAGCAACTAGAGCTCTGTGACTGAACAGAGGCTTGAGAAAGGGCTTTTGACAGGGTCACTTCTAAATGTCCACTTCGATTTCAGTGGACACGTCGTCAACAGCTCGAATAAAAACGACAAGGCGGCCATTCAAATCACGTTCGGCTTCATCAACCTGTTCTATGGTTTTCTCGCACAGGTGTCTGGGAATCGTTGAGTTGTATGTAATATCCGCCACCAGGTCGTTTACCTGCCGACAATGGTCGTGATCTACAAGCACAAGGACCTGTACGACAACCTGTGCTACAAGGTGCGAGCGTGGGAAAAGACAATAACACACTCTCACAATCGACTTCAGTGCATGTTCTTCCTGGGTGTGGTGGATGTGAACGCGCTGTTCGCTGGCTGCTGCCTCTCCGGCTATTTCTTCATCCGTGGCGACGAGTACTGCACCAACCCCACATTCATTCTTATCGCCAGCATGGGAGGCTTCTGTGAGTACAACATCCATCTATCCAGTATTGGCCTTGATCGAAGGCCCTTATCGAGGGCGGGTGTAGTTTACTGTATAGTTCAGTTTCGTGGAACAGTTCGTGCTGGTTGTGCATCTGTCTCGCGTGTCTGCGACTCTGCGAGATGGTCAAGCCGGCCATCATCGACGACTACTTCCACGGCAAACGAGGTGTGTGCATTAGAGAAGACACGAAGAGACGCCAGTCACCATCCGTGTCTATACACCTTGCTGAGAAAAACGATGTATGTAGTTCATCATGATAGGTACACAGCCGTACGCTACATTCCCACGAGTTTAAAATAGTTCTGGTGATAATCACAAAATCGCAAGTGTCAATTTTCTAGGCTACACTGTCATCATAGCATGTTTCTGCTATGCCGCTTCGGTGGTCACGTTCACTCGCAGCCCGCTGTTCAACGCCGATCGAATCGGATTCTTCTTCACACCCTTCATTTCCACACAGAACGATGCGAATGTGAATTGGCACAGTGTATCAAACAAGATATATGAACATTGTAAATGAAGTAATACTGAATTTGAGCTAGACGAGTTAGAAGTCGAGTATGTATGTGTTGTGAAACTAGGTGCTTCATTCTGCTAGTGACAGTGAAAAAATCTTGGAATTGAAATGATTTTGAAGTGGCTACAGAAACCAAAACGACAGTTCGCTACCTTTTACAGCGTTGCCAACTCCGTTAACTTGCTTTGCTTGCAGTACCTCAACCACTGGCACACGGCGCACAACAGCGTGGTGGTGCTGGCGAATACGGCACTCTTCGTCGCATTCATCGCCATCCTGCACCAGAAGTACACGCGACACGGACAGCCCTTTTTGTGGAGACAGAACACGGTGGGGGAAAGGAGAGGAGGAAGACGGGAAGAGGGCGGCGGGGACGGAGAGAAGACGGCGGCGACGGGCGCTGTTTGTTGCAGGCGCTGCTGCAGGCCGCGCTCATCTGCCTGTTCCACTTCGTCGCCGGCGTCGTGTACGTGTACATGCAGTTCGTGCCCACGCAGCTCGTCTCTCTCATCGGAAGCGTCAGCTGGCAGCTCGTACATGGTGAAGACACAGTGGCACAGTCGAGAGCGGTTAGCCCTACGACCGCGCCGCTCACACGCGCCGCGTGCCTTTTCGCAAACTTGCCAACGCTGGCGCGCGATAATTTTCCACTCGCTGCGCGGTCTGCGCGGTCTGCGCGTCAGCCGCTCTCTGTTACGCGGTCTTTTTGACGGATTATAAAATGCATGTTTGACTAAACAGTGTTTTCCAGATGAATAAAAGTTGTAGGATAATCATAATGTCAGAAACAATATAATGGGAGCGGCTATTCGCTGCCAGTTCGCGAAATGAGCGGTGTGTCTCTTCAATCTGGGCGATGAGCGAAAAAGAAACAGTTCACGGTTGACATTCAGGCACGCCAGGTGTGATCTATCTGGTGATGAACACGCGCATTCGCTCGCGAGTGACAGAGCTCATCTTCGGCCACACCTACCTTATGCCGCCTCGTCTGCTTGAGATGGGACGGAAGCGCTGTCGCGTCGGTCCGGCTTTCGCGCTGCAGACGGTTGGTCGTTCAGTGAAACTAGCTCATTTCTCTATCTTTTAGATGAGTCTTCAGAACTCGGTCATGAGTGCGTCATCGCTATCTCCGAACCAAAACAAGCCACCAGATCCAGCAAGGGACCTGCCACCAGAACCAGCCACAAAGTATACCTTTTCTGACCACACTGAACAACCCCCTTTATGAATAAAACTTTCCTCTGTAAGTGGTGCTTGATGTTTTAACGTCTTAGACGTCCACTTGAAATATAAATAAACGGTCCTCAATATCGTCTTATCGTGAACTCGTAAACATCAGCTTGTGCACTTACTAAACCAAGCAGCAAGTGAAAAGAGATGATGAATTATATGTAAGAAGAGTCGAACAATGTTGATCTATTTTCAATCTTACCATTAGCGTTGTGAGAAAGAATAGTACAGCATAGTTCAGCGTTCGATTGTGACGCAACCGCGTCGAAATGTATC
Organism: Rhabditoides inermis; assembly: GCA_963966185.1. Classification (NCBI taxonomy): domain Eukaryota; kingdom Metazoa; phylum Nematoda; class Chromadorea; order Rhabditida; family Rhabditidae; genus Rhabditoides; species Rhabditoides inermis. The sequence continues at coordinate 278,951 of CAWZYM010000266.1, forward strand.
GAAATGTATTGTATCGTTTAAGTTTACGCAAAGCACTTTGACATATGCTGTGATTTTTACACTTTGAGCATTTTCAGATTGCTCACTATAGATTTGTCATTTGTAGGAACCATTAATAGGTCAAGAGTGGAAGGTAACGCTTGAGTCGGCATTGACAAACGAAACATGGCCGAAGAACGGTCGCAAACAGTACACAGTGGCAGAGTACAAACAGTGGCAGATAGTAGCTTGCTTGAGTACAGACTGACGCTCGAGTAAGTCAGACAATTCATTTCCTCACGTAATCAGTGCAACGATGATTAGACATCAGTAACGATCCAGGGGGTTTCTCCGTTCACACAATATGTTTCTGTTCGATCTGATCTCTCTTATGTCTGGGAAGATAACGCTTGTTGTTGTTGCTGCAGAGATTTTCAAATTGTGAAAGATGGAAAATTCATGAAAAATTAAAATTGATCAGTACGTTCTACATGTGGTCACATTTGAACTCGATGCAGAACTGCGTCGACAAAAAACTGATTGCAAGATCTTTTTGACCGAAAGTCTGGAGTGGAAGCTGTAATAACGGGCAGTGCACACGTTCGCAATGAGCGTAAAAAAAACATGTCTTCAGTGGGTCAGTGTGACGAATAGTATGTTTGAAATGCAAACGTCCTCAGCATTAGTGGAAAACAACTGAAACTTTGTGAACTCTTGAAGTAGACGGAGGTAAAAACGAAGTAGTAAACTCTCTCTCTCTCTCTCTCTCTCTCTCTCCCCTGCGAAAGTTTTCTTAGGCAAGAGGCAAGATCTTCGAGTTATAGATCTTCTGATTGCTCGTCGTTTCGGTAACGAAAATCGGGCGCAATAATAAACCTGTAAAACGTCATCGCAAACTTGTTCTGAATTTGGTTGACTAGAGCGCGACTAATTTTAAATGGTGTCGGACTCCCGGAGTTCTTTTTTTAATTGTGATGATGGTTTTTTGGTTTTTTTTTCTTTCTTGAGAAAAAAACAAAGATTTTTTATACAGATAGTAACATTTTCGACTATACTTAGAAAGCACTCGATGTCTATGTAAACTTCATGCAATTGGACAAAATTCATTCTCTCTTCTTGAAAAAAGCCTTGACGGAGTGATGGTCGGAAGTCCGGTACATCTGTTTTTTTATGATGTTGGAACATGTGTTGACATATTTTCTTTGTTTCACACCTGCGGTGAATAATGCTTTTTGTCTTGTTCCCTTTTTTGATTCATGGTACTTAACTATCTTATTACAGTATAACGCTTTATAGAAAACAGTTTTTTTTCTTGAAACTTCTGTCTGTCACAGAAATTTTTTCATTCGAAACACGCGCGCATATGGCATATCATAACGTTTTCTTTGCGCTAGTAACTCAGAAAACCCAACATCTATAAAACGTTCCGGTCGTGAAAGGTACAGCGGCGTTTATTTCTATTCTTGAAACACAACCCATTGTAATGCAAAATAAACCAAAAAAAACCGATTAGCATTCGTTACATTCGTTATACAGAAAAAAGAAGCATTCTCTGCGAGTGACTCAATGAGTAAAAACCGTTCTTGAGGGCTTGAGGCTACAGGTTCGGTTTCTGTTTTCAACTCGGCGTGAAAAGTAAATGCAACTCGGCACAATGTGATTCCGCGGGCGTTTGAAAATGCCATTACCCCACGGTTTTGATATACGCCATTTAAAGTTCTTTGACAGTAATAAGAACTAAAAACACTCAATTTTCAAAACGCTCAAAGTTCAAGTGCTCGAATTGTTTCGACAAAAATGCTTTTAAAAGGATTTTAGTTGAAGTTTTCCGTGTTGATAGTTCGACTGTGTCCTATTTCCGCTTTATTTATCTCCGTGCTCGCAAAACCACTTAATTGGAAAGTAGTGTTTTCGAGTCCGTGCATTTGCTTTTTCTGTTATTAGTTGAGTTGAGAATTTGCAATAACTACTTTCAGGAATGTGTAATACTCATTGTGATACTTGAGTAAAAGGTTGAGTAATTCCAGAAACAAAAAATATGGTTTACAATAATGAATTTGTGTACAATGTCGGAAAACTCATAGATCAATGAAAAAATGTGAATGAAGAAAGTGATGTACTTTCTAAAAAAAAATGAAAATTTTCGAACCATTGACTTCACATGCTGTTTTGTTCCTCTTCCAGTTTGGCGCGTTTCTGAGAGTCTATTCCGTGTTTTTTTTTTAAATGCTAGCACATAACCGAGTTCTCTTGTTGATGAATCTAGAAACCGTTCTCCTCTATGTCCATCCGGTCGGGGCGTCATCAAGTGTACTCCTTGCCCGAACTGCACATTGGATTTCGATTACCACGATTCCATAGTGCCAGAAATGAATGTGATGTCATGCTTTGCATTTCCTATTCATATTTTCGTCTGCTGGCTTATGATTTGCCAATCTACGAAATCAATGTCAGACTACCGATGGTATCTACTAGCTGCGCAGGTAGTTTTATTGAACATCTTTTTTCAATGTGTTCGAAAACTCTAGTATTCAGATTGCAAAAATGCTTTTTGATTTCAACATGACTGTCGGCTTCATTATAGTAGTGTTCTATCCCGCGCCAGCGGTTCAAATCAAAGGCATTTATCAATACTTGCCTAACAAATATATGGCGTTGGTAAGTCCGAATACTTAAAAGCACAGGGGCGTTTGAGTAGTACCAAAGTTTACGCAATGTGCCAAAATCTAAAACTAAGCGCCACTGTCTCTTCAACTATTAACAAGAAGTGTGTTTTCAAGCTAATCGGTCTGACGGGGACAATTTTCCTGTTCTGTTCCATTTTAAACTTGTATATTCAAATCGCTTGATGGTATGTTTTTTTAAGTTGAAAGTTGTTTTTCACTGCTGAGTGCAGACACCTACGGATGAGTGGGTTCTTGCAAAAACATTACCATATCATGATACTATTCAACTTCGTCTTGCAAATATCGACGTTTATCGCGGCCGGAGTTCGCTCTGTCCTCGCACAAACGAGTCTGGACGAGATATTCGAAGGCTGGCACGTATGCGATGTCGACACTGTAGTCCAGCTGACGGCCCTCTCTCACGTGCCCGGCAATCAAGTCATTCTACTCTTCTCCATGGAAGCCGCGTCGATTCAAGTGAGCCACTCATCCGAACGTCGTCTCAGTTCGTTGCGGCGTTCTTCGGTCTCGGCGCGCTCAACATCTCGCTCATGTGGATCTGCCTGAGTATCTGTTTCGTTTACATCACCGCTCCCAGCGTCAGCGCGAAAACGCGACAGCGCAAATACGTCTTCATTCTCGTCGCGCAGGCGAGTTTGTCGCGAAACCGAACACACACGATCCTCCAACAGACATCCCTTCCTATGATACTACTTGCCGTTCCGTTCGTAAAAATCATGAACATCTTCGTGCATGACATCTTTCGCACTGTCGAAACCAATCCGATCAGTGAGTCGCTGAATAGCCTACAAGTAAGCATACCACTAATTCAGACAGCAGCAACTGGATCATGGTGACGGTGGCTGTGCACGGCACGGCGTCTTCTCTCGTCGTCCTGTGTGCGCATGCGCCCTACCGACTCGCCGCCGTCTCTCTCGTGCGACGCATGCTCGCCGTACACACCACAGTCTTCCTAGCATCTGAACAACTTTCTCGAGCGATCACACAACGCCGAAACGTACCAAGTGTCGCGTTTATTGTAAAGTGAATCAATGTTCTTTTTCGAGTTCGTTTCAATTCGTGACCAAGTTCGAAGTTTTTCTCCTCAGTTAGTCCAGTTGTCATAAATGTAAAAGAAAAAGTATTTATATAGTTTTCACACTGACAAGCGGTAATTTCGCTAATGCAAGCACATAGTATACATATGATAAACATATATAATAATTATGTTTATAATTATGTATCTGGTAACCTCGCTCTCTCACGTCTCAACCCCACTCTCTCACTTTGGCAAAAGATGAACATGGATAAACTCTCGTATCGTAATCCTCAATAAGAAGTAACGAAGCAGGTTGACAATTTTTTCATCATTCCGTAATGGATAACAGGATAATGCTGACTTTCTAAGAAAGAAACTGAATATTGAAACACCGCAGCTCACCCATCTCTGCTATGCTAAAGAATTGATCCTGTTTGCACGTTCACATTCGGCTGCAGTGAGGATGCTGGAGGAACTCGCGGAAAAGAGCAGCGATTGAAATTCGTGAAGAAGTATGTGGTGATGAACAACGGGCGTAAGAAGGACAAGAAGAGCAGTGTACGCAGGACAAGTGGAGTACGTGGACTCTTTCCTTGGTCCTAATGCTGTGCATCGATGGCCGATACATCTGCGAGGTTTTCTTTGTTTCAGATGGCAGTTCTTCCCGCACGTATGTATGTTTTTCAACTAACAAAAATCCCTGTTCCTCAATACAATATTGCCAGACAAATTAACTATCAGAACAAACATTAATAAGTCTATCCACCCACATCCACCCAGTAACTACGACAACTAATCTGCAATAATCCGTTGCTTCCTGCGATTGCACTTTCGTAATGAGACATAATATTTATCTTTTTTTAATCATCTTTAGTAATCCTCATTCATAACATTGTGACACAAACAGACCAGAAACTACACCATAGATCAATAACTCCTCGTAACAACAAGCGACACTCGATAGCACATCAATGAGAACTGAGAGGGACGGGGAAATGAGAACCGATGCGCGCGCAAAGACTGGCAGGGCGTGTGTGTGTGTGTGGGGGGTGGGTGTGACCTGTGAGAGTGAGCAGAAGGGATGTCAACGCAGAGCTACGCGACCGCATCGCTGCCGCGTATCTGCGGCATCCAGCCTCCAGCCACCGGCCGCTCGTCGCTCCCTCTCCTTTCGTCCGGACGCCGCCGCGGATCGCGCATCTAAACGGCAACGTTGAGATGTGAACGACTAAAGTTAAAAGGTGGACACACCTGTCGGGGATCGGCGGGCTTGGGCGCGGCGGCGGCCGCTGTCGTAGCAGCCATCTCCACGGGCGCGGCCGCAATGAGCGACGACACGGCGTCGAACTGACTGGCGAGCACCCTGTCCAGTCTGGGGTCACTCTTGGGGGCGGCGGCGTGCGAGTCGGCGGCGACAGTCGAGTACACCTTGGGACAGTCCACCTCCACCAGCCGCCACTCGACGAACGACTCCCGCTGCGGGCTGGCCGGGCTCTCCTCCGCGCGCGGCTCCTCCTTCACCTCCGCTTTCACCTCGCTCGGCCGGCCGCCCGCAATCTGCGCCAGCATGGCCGTAATGTTGAACCCGCCGCTCGTCTCGATCGCCGGCTCCTCTTTCTTCACCTCTGCCGGACCGGGCTGGTAGCCGTAGTGCGGCTGCGCAGGCGCATGTTGCTGCTGCGGGTGGTGGTGGTGGTGTGCGGGGCTGGCATAGCCATTGGGCGAGTAGCTCGGACCGGCGGGAGGAAAGTGCAGGGGATGAGGATGGGCGGGAGCGGCGGCAGCAGGGGGCGCAGCCAGCGTCGGCACCACCACTGACGGCGGCGGCAGCGGGTTGCCGGGGATCGGCTCAGCCACCTAAAACAATCAATCAAGCACATTCAGAACACAGTGTGTGCCGGTGTGGCGTACCTGCGGGGCGACGATGAGGGGCGGGGCGGCGGCCGGGACGGGAGGGCCGCCGGGCAGCAGCACTCGCCGGCGCGCAGCCACGTGCTGCTGAACGTGCTGAAACGAGATCGTTCCATCAGCCAGCAAGTCATACCGAACACGCGTCGATTTATCACGCCATTCGGCTATACACTGTACGCACCTCCTCCAGGGCGACCATCTTGTCGAACAGCGGTTGGGTGTATTCGCAGAGCGGCACGTGGCTGTAGGGGCAGGGCTCGCGCGCGCATTGCCCCGTCTGGTGGAACGGCTTGCACGGCCACTCGCCGTGCAGCAGCGGACACGTCAGACCCTGCAACCACACAAGTGTACATGCGATAAGAGTGTGGGGATACGGTAGCGAGAATAGCAAAACGACAACAATTCAATGATACAAAACACATATAGATAGTCAACAGGCAGCATCGGACACATAGAGCGATAACTCGAAAACATGCACTCACCTTCTTACAGTATCCGTTCTGGTAGAACTTGCACAGCTCGGGTTTGCGCAGCGAGTCCTCGGCGCGATGCGAGTACACACAGTGATCGCCGTCGCGACAGTAGCCTGCAAATGAAACGATAAAACCACAAACGGAAATTGCGGCTAGAACCACACTCTAGTCACTAAACTACTCACCCTCGCGGAAGAACTTGCATATGGTGCGGGCGGTGAGGTGGGGCGGCATGCGTCCGCGGCCGCGGAAGCCGCCTCCACGTCCGCGGAACGGCGGACCTCCTCTTCCACCCCCGGCAAAGTGCGGCGGGTCGCCAGACGGGCCGCCGTGTCCTCCAGGGGGCGACTGCCGTCCGCGCTTCGCCATCGGGTAGTCGGGGTAGCCGTCGCCCGCAGGCGCGCCACCAAACGGCGGAGACGGGGTGCGGCGACGCCTACATCACAAATAGTACAACCGAAACAGAAAAGAGCCAAACGGTCGTCATAGTGTCATACAAATTCAACATGGCACACTCACCTCCTGTCGGGCGCGCCGCGTCCCTCCCTATAGTCTATGTCGTCTCCGAATAGGTTGGGCCCGTCCATGTGCGCCGGTCCGGGGCCGTGGTCGCGGCCCGTGCGGTAGTCCTGGTCCCGGCCGCCGCTCACTCGGCTCGCCCACGCGTCCGCCGGAGACTCCTGAACAAGTGACTGATGACGTCACAATCAGAGTATGATTTCCCACTCCTCTCTTTTCAAGTCGCTTGTCGTTTGCCTGTCTTATGGTCTTATCGGAAATCGTATTCTCCTTTGCTCTTGTATGGTATGTGCTAATCTTCTTCAGGCTTCTCTCACCCACCCTCTTTCGTAACTATGGCATCCATGCTGTTGAAACCTGCGGTCACCTTGTTGGATGCCCATACCCCATACACTTTTCCAGCAGGTGTTCTCTGTCCCAATCACTTCATTTGTGTGTGTGACATGTCTTCTCGATTCTTCTCCACCCAGCGTCTTCTTCACCCATCCCCATCTGAAAAACGGCTTGGATGACTGACTGACCGCTGGCTTCTCGATTTCTCCGAAGAACCTCTTGGGTCGGGTGGCGTTGGGCGGGGGTATGCGGCTTCTCGCCTCTGCGGCGGCGGCGGGGCTCGGCTTGGGTGAATGGGCGGCGGGAGCGGGTGGGGGCGCCGTATCCATCTCCACTGCAAAAGAAAAAGATGGTGATGAAAAGAGCGCACGCGAATTACACTCACTCTTGGGCTCATCGTCGTCAGTGATCTCGCCCTCCTCGGGCAGCTCTCCGTCCTCAAAATCGTCGTCCACGGGTTTGTCAAGTGTCGGTGACGTCATCACGTCTACCATAATCCTGGAAAAAAATTATTGCAAAACGCTTTTGTACGAAAAATGTGTTTCTGAAAACCACGTGGACAGAAATAAACGGCGGAGCAGTTTCATCATCGGATGGTGGTGCGATAGGAAAGAGCGTGTGTAGTTTGCAAGAGGATTGGGCATGATAACAGACACAAGTCGCGGCACGTGAATCTCTCTCCCTCTCTCTCGCTATGTGATGGTCACGAGAATAAAAAGATCGAAACACCCTGACACCTGACATACTCAACAAACCCGAATGTTACTAAAGATAATCTGAAAAGTTATGCAACGATTCGAAATTATTAGAGAGGGCGCGCAGCGCCCTCTCTTTTGGCTTAGGATAGGGCTCGCGCCAGAATTTTCAAGAAGCGATATCCAAAAATCATGTTAGCAGGAATGCGAACTCATCTAATTTATGTTAGTTAGATTCGCACGGTTCCGTAGGCCATATCACTAATTGATGGCATCTTTGTATCTTTTCTCCGAAAGAAGTTATGCGCGATCTCGCGCACCCATGAGGTGAGAGGCCAGCGTGTGAGTGGGTGGGTGGGTGGGTGGGTGGGTGGATGTCGTGTCCGGTAACGCTGACTCTCTGCCGAAAGCGTACTCTCTCGGCGTTTTCTGCGCGTGTTCTCCAACTAGCACTTTGAGTGTAGTTCGCCTCGCCGCCGCCAGCGTCTAATTCGCGCCGGGTTTGCGTTGTTTTGGGTTCCCGTCACTCTGGCTAGCTCTCTCTCCCGGCAGGCGGGCAGGGCGCGCAGAGAAATTAACGACAGAGCTTGGGAATCAGAAACAGAAGAAATTTCTATGAAATTCAACAAAAGCACATATATTATCTGTTAAAAAGTACTTGCGTAAAGATATTAAGTTTGTCTTGACCCAATTCAACAAAAGCGCATGCATAAAACGTTTACAAATACTAACACAAACCTGCGCATAACGGACAGTGGACACTAACAGATGAAATATAACAATACAAATGAATAACGTCACACGTCCATATTAGAGAGAGAGAGAGAGAGGAGAGAGAGGAGAGAGAGAGGGGGGAGAGAGGCGCAGGTTTGTGTTAGTATTTGTAAACGTTTTATGCATGCGCTTTTGTTGAATTGGGTCAAGACAAACTTAATATCTTTACGCAAGTACTTTTTAACAGATAATGCAATGTTGTAATAGGACGTATGAACTTGAATACAATTCGAAAATTTCAATTTATGTGCAACTAACATTTCTAAACCGAATTTTACAACCTCTATCCTCAACATTCCTGTTGTCTCCAATTCCTCTCAGATGCGAATTCAGGGTCCTATAGCTACCGTAGTCAATGTGGGCGGGGTTTCTGCGCACGGCCGTTTGACAAACCGGAACTACGGGTGAGCCGCTATTATTACACCGGCACAAATCAGCGGGGAGAACAAGAATATCACATATTTAACTATGTTCCACAGTGCTAACAGCACGAATCACATCAAACAACCTTATGATCTACTTCAGTTAGTTATGAAATTTAGCTATATACGTAACTATCGCAAATACACCTTCGGTTTACAGCATGTGTTTCGCTTGTACATTTGATAGTGACCGGGGTACAACATAAATGTGCGCGTTAGCCATTTCATCGCAAGGCAAGCCTCCTGTGGCTACAGAATGTGAAGAATGAATGTGCGGGGCAGTGTGGGGGGGGGCTGTGGGGGCCGCGCGCTAACAACCGCGCCTCTCTCACGACACACACTCTCTCGTATCGATTGCCTCGGTGGCTCGCCCGCCGCTCCAATGCAGGCACTAACTCTCGCAAACAACACACCCTCCCTTCTCAGAAGTTCTGCAAAATGATAACAAGCTATCGAAAAAATAGATATGCGCAGATATGTAAAACCATTTTGCTTCGTAAACAAACCACTCATTTCATGTCGTTATCACCCTAATCCAGTTCTACTAGTTTAACAAACAAAAAAACTTACTTTAGGGCCATTACAACATGATTCTCAAAGTGAGGGAACAAAGGAAGCAAAGGAAAAGAGATGAAGGAAGAAGACTCCGAGAAGCTTAGACGAAGGGGATTTCGCAAGAATCTGTATTTTCGACACCTCGGCCGTTCCCGATTACCAAAATGGATATCGTGATTCCCATCACATCCACCTTGGCTGTAATCGCAGTGACGACTGATTTTGTATCTTTCATATAAATCCAATATTAAAAGTATAGAAAATGTCGTCCTTCACTCTGTGGTGCTGATCGATATAATGAAATGGGCGGAGTCTCCGCGTGACATTCCGCGAGACGGCTAGAGCGGGGCATAGACGCAGAGGAGCTATGATGTTCAAGTGAGTACGGTAGTGAGCAGGGCATTTTGCCAAGGCATGTTCCAACTTGCACAAATTTCGACTACTATTTTCTCGTTTGCAATAAGTTACTCGTTTTTTATATATTTAATTAGAGGCGAATGAAATTACTATGCGAAATTTCACCGCATACGCATGCAAACCGCTGCTGACGTCATATTCCGTGAACAACCACGATCAGCTGTTTTTTTTTACATTCGTTGACTCACTTCACTTCACTTCACTTCACTCACTATATGGTTATATTGTGCGCGCCCACCAATCCCTGTTGTTATCAGTGATTTCGACGAGTACGCGGATGGTTGGGCGGCGTTCAGCATGGAGGTGGATATGAGCTACAACGCCGAGTCCGAGATACTCTCGCGCCTCGGTAGTGAGTTTAAAAATTTTTTATATCATATTATTTCATATTCAACTTAATCTTGTTAGCATTATCATTAATTGTATTATTGAATCTTCAGTTCTGGACTCGAATGCGCAGTCGCCGCGGCGCAAGGATTCGCTGCCGGGCGGGAGCTCCGGTCGTGCGGGGGCCGGCGGCCGCAAGAAGCTCAAGACGCGCTCCGAGCGCGACAGGTACGAATCGCTTCTTTTCTATGTTATTGATTTATCGCTGTCGAGGTTCGTCGACGTGAACATCAACGGCGAGGTGGAGTCAAGCGACAGCGACGGCGACGAGATATTCGACAGGGTGAGTCGCGATACGATTGTTCTTGTTCACGCCACTTTGAAGCTTTTTGTTGTTACTAGCGCGGTGAGCCATGGTTCATCTGGAACGCGTTGTTTCGGTTGCAGAACGCGCTGCTGTCGTCGGCGGCGCGGAAGCGTCAGTCGGCGCGGCTGAGCGAGTCGCCCGCCTGCCGACTCTTCCTCATATGCGTCGCCTTCTTCGCAACCGTGAGTCTCTCTTGTGACTCACCCGCTTTCCCGTCTCCCACGATGCTTTGTCGGCGAAAAAACTTCAGTCACATGTCACAATGTCACAATTTTTTGATGTGTATGTGGTATGATATGGAATGGCTGTCAGGGCGTCTCGCTGCACGCCTCTCCGGACGCGTTCTCGGCGGCGCGCGGCGCCTCCCCGCAGACGAGCCACCTCGCACTCGCACTCAGCGCGTCCGGCATGCTAGCCGGCTTCTTTGTCGGTCAGTGTATCTTCCGTCTTCCGTCAAATTCATTCCTAAAAGCCCGTTCATTCCACTGCATGTTTGTCACTCTCGTCCACGTTCAGCCCGCTTGAGTGCTAACTTACACCAGTCTTATTAGGTAGTCAGGACTCTAGGTGGTCTCGCCGTATCATAATCTTAATCATAATCATTTGATTTGATTCAGCGCGCCACGCGGTGCTGCGTGTCAACTCGATGCTGCTGCTCTTCTCCTCGGTCTCCTCGCTGGCCGGCCTGGCGTGGCTGCTGCTCGCCGGAGACCTGCCCTTCCTACTCCTCCTAGTGGTCCAAGGAGTGCTCATCGGAGTCGTGCAATACGGTGCGTGATTCTTCTCTTATTCTCATTCTGTGACTGCGTGATGTTCGCGCATCTCCGTTTTGCGGTTTTCCGTTCACTAGGTTAGCCTATTCCTATTAATCAGTTCTCTTCGCGTGTATATCCGATAGGTGGTGATTGTCAGGTAGTCGAGAGAGAGAGAGAGAGAGAGAGAGAGAGAGAGAGAGAGAGAGAAACTGTGTAGATTATGCATTTGGTTTTAGATTGATGGACACTTTCTCACTCGCTGCCGTATCATGGCTAGTCGTTTTTTTCTCCATTGCGAGCAGATTAAATTTCAGACAGCTTGTAGTCCCGCATCGCACAATGTCATAAAAAAGGGGCTCTTTACAAAATCAGGAACACGGAGCATTATCCGATGTGTTGCACGTATGTGTTTATCCGATAGGTGGTGATTGACCGTTAGTCGAGAGCTGCGTGACGGGGACTGGGAGGACGATCGCTGCGTTGCAGTGTGCGTCTCGATCTGGGCGTGTCAGCGTCGCTCGTCGGTGCGCTGGCTGCTCGCTCTGTTCCTTCTCTCGTCTATCGCCGCCGCCGCCACCCTCACCCTCCCCCGCCACCCACAGGGCAGGCAGTGGATCGACCGGGGACGGGAGCTGGGCGGACAGGTGGGTACTGGGAGTGGTCGTCATTCGAATTCCGTTGTTTAATCTTGCTCATGGATCTTAAGCACTTGTCGATATTGTTCTAATTGTGAATTGGGTACATTAAAATGACAGTTAGAGAAAAGCGAATGAAATCCACGGGACCTTGGTTTTTCTAATTTTCTTTCATTCTGGTATTTCGACGACGACGGCATCAAACAGTTCAAGTTCGAGTGAATGGGTCTATCGGTAATGTGGAAAAATCGATATCAGGGACATATTCGAGTTTCACTCTTTTTGCCAATAAAAGCTTCCACCGTGTCAACACTGAGTCGCATCATCTTCATATGCGCATCATCTTCATAACTGATAGGATGTTGATAACTGATAACTGACTGGCCAGGCGGTGTTAAGGGAACGGCCGGCATGGGTCTGATCGTCAGAAAGGAACTCGCAACGCGGTGTTGCAGATGGGTCTGAATGTGCGGCGCGATCGGCGCTCGATCGCCGGTATGCAGGATGCTCTGGACAGGCTGAACGAGATGCGCGGCGAGGGAGGCAGGGAGGGGGAGGAGGCAGAACAGCCACTGGGTGGACACGACGGCAACGACACGGTCTTCGAGGTGGCGGTGAAACCGAAAAAGTGAGTGTGCCATGATCTTGCATTGACGAGGGAGAGAGAGAGAGAGAGAGAGAGAGAGAGAGAGAGAGAGAGAGAGAGAGAGAGAGATGAAGATAGAGATAGATAGATTGTGTTGTTGAGGCCGTCGGTGGCGCAGGGCATCACGGAGGTGAAGACGAAGACGGACGAGAACGTCGAGGAGCGCAAGAAGGTCGAGCTGGAGGTGGGCTTTCAGAGTGTTATAGTCTTGTTTATTGAGTCTAGAGCCTCATTAGCGTCTTATTTTAGTATGTGAATCTTGAATAATGAGTATTGTTGTACAGTTCTTTTATTCTTATATTAGTAATTAGTATTTCAGTCTAGACCTGACATTGCCGAATGAGTCTTCTGACTGATCTAGTGTGAAAGGACTTGCTGTTAGTTTTTGTTCATCACAATCCACAGTCGTTGAGCTTCAGAGATCAGAGTGCAGGTAATCACGAGATGAGAGATGTGGTGTGTAGTGTTTGTGAAACGTATGTGACCGACGTTGGTGAACCGTCTAATGGCTAATGTTTTTTTTGTGCGGCAAACTTATTCGATTGCGGTAATGTGGTTTGAGCTCGTTTTGTTTCTAGCAACTGGAAGAGGAGAAGATGAAGGCGTACGCGAATGCGACGCTGGCGCCCGGAGGGAACGAGACGGCGGTAGACGGAGGAGGGGAGGAGACCAAGGAGGAGACGACGAGTACAACAACTACTACTAGTACTAGTACAACGACGACCACTACTACTACTACTTCACCCACAACCACCACAACCACCCCGGCTACTGTGCGCAAAGAGGAGAGGAGAGAGACGACGACGCTGCCCGTCCAGTGAGTGTTTCCCCCATATTGGTTTGTGCGAATAGTTACGTTCTCAGTCAGAGCTTTCGAATAATGTCTTTATGCATGGCTGTGAATCGTTGTGGAGCGTTTCTCGGAGACGTGTGATGGACTGGTTTCAGGTGGGCGTACCACCGCGACGCGTCGTCGTCGCTGGCGGCGTCGGTGCTGCTCTCAGCCTGCGCCCTCTTCTTCCTCCTCTCGCTCGCCCTCTGCTGCGTCTCCTTCCAGTGCGGCGCCGATCCGAGAATGGCCAAGGTCGGCCGGCATTGACTTTCGACATAGATGATGGATTCGTTGGCTCTTTGCGTTCGCACACGTGCATTGTTCGCGCGATTGCGTTTCTTGTCGGGATCGAACCGATTTTGGTGTTACAGACGCGGCGAGATTTGGCGATTCTCTATGAGGGGCGATTACATTGTGCTTGTGTGTTTTTCTTGTATTCTCTGTTTCTCTAATTTCTCTTTCTCTGTTTCTCTCTCTCCCCCTTTCTTTCTCTCTTTCTCTCTTTCTCTCTTTCTCTCTTTCTCTCTTTCTCTCTTTCTCTCTTTCTCGACATGGGAAGGGGGGAACAGGTTGTCAGAATGCAGTTCGTGCATTTCTTGCAGAGTCGGTGCGTGTAGGTAGCTCATGTGTATGACAGACGCGAAAGAACTGAATCATCATCGAGGCGGGTGCAGGGGCTGACACGGGGACACGAATCCGTAAAGTAGGGAACGATGTTGTTATTGAATATGTTCAAGTTCAACTGAGTGACAACTGTAAAAAAATATATATTAAGGATGAGGATTAGAGAATAGTTACCGACGAGTAGTCATCACATGCGTAGGAGTCTTGCTCGCATCTATGATGAGTGAATGATGTTCAGCCGATGTAGCAACGGTTAGTTCCGACCTTTCGCCTTTATATTATTACCGGGGAAAGCGTTATCTTGAGCGTGGGCGATTAAATGCGTTGGATCGTTGAATCACGATGAACATGAGCGGAATGAGGCTCTGAATGAGGTGCAACACTCACATCTCACTTGATTATCATCACGAGTCTTGCTCGCATATATCCGCGCCGTTTCAGTTGTCGGATGGCGGTTCGTTGACGCGCGGCTGTCGCCTCCGCCTGGCCGTCTTCCTCCTGGTGTGCGGCGCGGGCGAGGCGCTGCTCGACTCTGCCGCCGCCGACGCCTCCGTCATGGCCGAGTGGCGCGCCTCCGAGGCGCTCTGGTGGGGCGCCGCCCTCATCGCGTGAGTGCCATGTCGGTTGTTGCTGTTTCCGTATTGTGGTGTTCTGAAGTTGGGCGTGAACACATGCTTGTTGATGGGCGTTGTGCCATATCGAATATCGAGAACGCCCGAGGCGTTTCTCGTTTCTGTTCGTGTTCGTGGGATTCGAGGTGGAGATCATTTTCACTGACCACCTTGAGTAGGGGTCCCGTGTCCCGTACACCCGTACGATGAATGAGTATTTTTTCTAGTCACGTCTGTAGTCAAATGTATAACTATACCGGGAAGAGACTGTCCGTTGCAGCGGCCCGGTGCTGGTCTCGTTCTCGTCTGCCTACACTCTGCTCATGGCGTCCCTCGTCGGCTCCCTCCTCCTCCTCCTCCTCTCCTCCTCCCACCTCATCGCCTCCCTCCTCGTCGCTGCCCTGCCACTCATCCGAGTTGTCGTCGTGAGTCGAGTCTACATGTTTGTTGATTATTGCGACGCGTTTGATACGTTTCAGTGGATTGGGTCTTGTATATTTTAGTACAGTAGCAGTCAGTCAACGAAACAGCTATGCGAACAGCTGTTCGCGGGCAAAAATTTGGTCTAAGGCGTTTCAAAGCATGTTTCGCAGCCGTTTTAGAAGGCGGTTTGGAAGGGGATTCTCGAAGAGACTTACCGCACGTTGTAGGTGTGCCTCGTGGACTCGTCTCTGCAGCCGCGTCCCGCCCTGGCCGTGTCCTCTCTGCTGGTTCCGAGCACCGTGGGTCGGGTGCTGGTGGGAGGGATGGGAGTGGCGGGCATGCTGGGCAGCGACGACAGGGTCGGACCCGGCGTCGTCCTAGCCGCGGTGAGTTGGGGGAGAGGGGGGGGGCAGGCGTCGTCTCTGGGGGGATGGTAGTGTTGGAAAGTGTGCGATCACTGCTCTTATTCCAGCTGCTCGTGTGTCTCGTGTGCCTGGTGGTTGTGTCTCGCAGCGCCGGCAAGGCGATGCGGCTCAAGGAGATCCACGAGTACAGCAGCAGCCCTGTGCCCAGGGGTGAGTGGCGGCGGGTGAAGTGTGTTCTGTTGTGTTTTGATGGTGTTATGTAAATGTTTAGCGTTGAATCGTGTTTGAGACTTGGGATGATAGTGTTTCATCTTTGTTGCATGCGCAGGTCGGGAGGGCGAGGGTGGGGTGCTGTACTCGAGTCTGCTGGACAGAGAGAGCAGCAACAGCGAGGAGGAGGAGATGTGACGATGGGAAGGTGAGTGGAGGGGAGGAGAGGAAGTAGTGGGGGAGGGCATTGCAAGATGAGAATAGCGCAATGGCGGAAGCGTGATGAGAGAATAGTGGAGATTAATGCTTCTAACACTTGTAAGTGTGCATTAGTATATTAGTTTTGCAAGCTTTGACGTTGTTTTTTTTTGCAGCCGTGCAGGCTTGTCGCCTCGCCTGAGTCGCTTCCAAGGAAGGACCTAGAGTACTAGTCTCTCTTCATTCAACCCTACTGTGATAGTGTGTCTACTGTGTCTTCTGTCCATGTGATACCTCCCGTATCCCTCCCCTTTTCTTGTGCACTATCCTTATTGCGTAATAGATCTCTGGTATTTGTTTGGTAGAGCTTGGGTCTTGGATGGAGTATTGCCCTGTGGGTCGAAGAATCATTTGCTCTGAATTGTGATTCTATCAATTGTGTGTGGATATAGAGTATTTATTTGCGAAAAGTTATTCGATAAAATATCAATTGCATCTTGTGCGTTCATTCTGCTTTTTCCGGTGGGAACGTCCGGTATTTTATTGCCCCGATGCTAGATAACCCCCATTTGTTCCCTCATTCCAAAATTAGGTGAGTGCTCAATTGGGAGCCTGTGTTATCTGTTTTATCCTATTTTTGTGTTTATTTTGTTTTCAGACTTCAATTACATTTGTCGTAATCACTCTATTTATGGCGTCATTTCTTGTCTATATAGTTGTCGATGTATCATCGATTCATTATACATCAGTGACAAAATCATGTTGTGACTACCAAATAGGACACATCAGCATAAGACCGAATATAAGCTATCAGACCGTGTATTACACGACTTGCAACAATAAAGATAGCGTGGCTGTTTCGCACTTTTACAATAGTATACACTTTCTGTTTATTTCCATGATATTCGATAAATTTCAATTAGTTGAATATAAGAATTAATCATGAGTCGGGTATCAACTCTAAAAGTACACAATTTTCCGCTAATGCCAGTAGGAACCCTACTCGATATTTATGATTACAAAATCATTTTCCAACTTCTATTCCCACCCTAATTTTTCCCTCTCTGCCCTTTTCTCGACATGTACGGCATACTTAGGAAATACGTGGAATGAATAGGTTTTCGTGATTCAATTTTACATCCAGAGAATGTGAGAATGTGATAAGGAACAAAAGAAAAAGAGGAAAAGGGGAAATGATTCTACGACGATGCCTTGATTGTTTACGGTCGGAATCACGTTTACGATTTCACCTTGTTCGCAAAAGTTTCACGAGACATCTGCATTTATCTACGTTGTCGAAGAAACATGCGATAATGTGCGTAAGTGAAACAACAATCATTTCCAAGAGTGAGTTGTTTCCAGGAACAGTCTTCGTAAATTATTATCACGAAATGTAGTGATCGGTAACTTATTTTCGCGTTGTCGATGAACAGGCCAAGCACAACAACAACTAATTCCATAACTAGATTTAGCCAATGTCGGAGCTTTGCCGTAGCTGCAACGCTCGAGAGCGCACATGAAAATGAGTGTGCTCGAATACTTTGTGAATGTGCCCGCATCTGGTTTTGTACCAGGTTTTTTTGTTTTATTATTTTTTTTATTAAAATGTGTCTTCTCGGAAAGTGAATAATGACAAAAAAATGAATGAACTTTTCAAAGTTATGAATGATTCACTTGATGACTTCAGAACTTGAAAAGTGTTTTAAGTTTTAACAATAATTATTATACAAAAAATGGTGCATACCACTCTAGACGAGAAAAAAAACTTGTCAATTCGGAACAAATTATGAATGAAATATTCATAATCAAATTATCTACAGAACCTGGTTAGCAGAAGACGGAAATATCTCAGAAGACATAATCTAAAAACTGTTTTTTAAAACAGTGGGCTTGCGAATAGTTTTCACTTTTTTCACAAAGAATTTAACTAATAATAAGATTTCGGTAAATATTTAAAACCGAGAAACTCTTGCGGGACCGTGATATAAAGTTTGCGTTGTTAGACAGTTCATTATGCTGTAGTACTGAATACTGAAACACTAATGATCAACCACAACTTCTCTGATAAAAGTATGAACTGAGTGAGTTTGTACGAAATCAATTACTTGCTATTAAAGATTATACATCAATAATTTCTGAATGAAAACGTAAAAGAATCCCATCAAGTTAGGAGCGCTATTATATTGTGAGATCGACATTGTAGAAAATATGGACTGCGTATGATATTGCTACTTGATTATCATAAACAGATTAGAGACTGTTTATTGCTTGTTTGATGAATCCAATCACTTGTTCGTCGTTGTTTCGTCATGAGATTTCATGACAACGTGGCCATCCCGGTCAACTACTGACACTGCCAGATTTGATTCGTTCGTTTTTCGTGCTTGAAACGGCTACTAGTTTCAGGTTTCAGGCATTTTTTTCACGCCAATCATAGTATCCATTCCAATTTTATATTCACAACTTTCTCTGTCTCTCTCTGTCTCTATCCCCCTCTCTATCTCTCACTCACTCTATCACTCACACACCACTTTGTGATAAACAAGTGTTGTTGTGCTGATTAGGTTGAGACATCTGTGTGTCATTTATCCATCTCTCATAGCTATAAGCGGGTCTCATATTCATATGTGTATGAACAGTCTGAGTAAACTTTTGGACCTCCTCTTCCTCGCGTTCTGATAGAGATAAAGAGAGATGGAGAGAAAGGGAGAGAAAGAAAGAAAGAGAGAGAGAGAGATAGAGAGAGGGGGGAAAGAGAAGAGTTGTGTAAGACTTCTCTGAAAGACTCGCGGTGCTCACACGCTTTCCGTAATTATTTATTAGCCGTTAGTTTTCAAGTCCATGTTCAATTTCATTTTCCCGTTCACATGAGACCTACTATCAAATAACAATCCAGATTTTTTCCCGATTTCCAAATGTTGATAGACTCTAGTTTTTTGTATCGAATTACAATCCGATTCGACACATAGCACATAGTTGTTTGTCCAGTTGAATCGAAATACATAATTCGAATCGGTTTATTTTTTTTACCCATCGAAAATGCGTTATTTGTTTCCGTTTTCTCTAGAACCTCAACTGAGTGAGGTTGAGTAGAACGGAGAAAAAGAGGTCTCATTGAGCCACGTAAAACCCACCTTTTGAAATTTCGTTCCGCGTTCTCTTCTCTTCTCTCTCCCCCCCCCCTCTCTCTCTTTTTATGTCTCTATCTCTCTCTCCCTCCCTCCCCCCCCCTCTCTCTCTCTCTCTCTCTCTCTCTCTCTCTCTCTCTCTCTTTCTCTCTCTTGTCTATTTTCTTCCAGTCTGTTCACTGATGATGAGTGTTCATGTCGAAAACTGCCTGCCCGTTTTCATCGCCCTCCATTATCTCCGCGCACACTTCCATTGTCCACCGCTTTTTTCGCAATGAGTTCTCTCACGAAATGAGTTCCTTCTTTTTTCCCTTCACTTTGTTTAAGTAGCTATTGACAGACGGAACAAAAAATACTACTCTTGCTTATTCAGGTAATCAATATGGAAAAGGATTGAATTTTTTAACTTTGTGCGCGTTTCGTTTTCGTTCATCCCATACTATGAAGATCCTCCTTTGTGAAATTTGTTTCAAATGTGAGCATGCAAGTATTTGCAAACGTAAGTTTTTTTCAGTCAACTCATCGCTCATATACTCAAATACTAATGTTTGTACGAGTAAACATATTTTGGTGTGATGTAGGATCAGCGTGGAAAGAGAAACTGTTGTTCAGAGCAAAGTTATGTGAGTTCCCATCAAACATCAACAAAACAGCTACCTTGAAATCATTTAGCATTTAGTTTCGCCAAGTAGTTTTGCATCGTTTCGCCTGTTGCATTCTCGTCATTCTCAAGTACTATGTGCAACGACCATACGATAGCAGTTAGTATGGAAGTTGAAACAAAAGCGCCATGGTTTGCAATAATTAATAGTCGCGGCCGTCAAATACGACTCTTTTTGTTTGAAAACTTTGTTCCGCCTTCCGAGTGTGGTGATTTTTCCGAAGGCGGAGCGTAGGGTTATAATAGAGTTTTATATGATTGTGATTGTATTGCCATAATCAGCTATGTCATTTCCGGATAACTTTGTGACTCTTACTTTCTGTGCCGCCTTTACTCGCACTCTTAACGAAGTTTTGCCGGCAATAATATTGAAAGTTGGCACCTCTATTCTTCATTCTCTACCTCATCCTCTTCTTTTCTCCCCCAGTCGTTATTGTCTTTCAGATAGCAAATTCTTAAAACTTCGTGTGTGTCGAAAATATGTTCGTAGTATTCGAAATATTCCACCGTTTTTGGTATAAGTAGATCATAAATTCAAAAGTTGTAGTGTGATAAATCATCAATGTTTATGTAAATCATTTATTGTTGTAATCTCGAACTTCACGTAATTCACATGCTTGAACATACATAGAAGTGTCGGTTAACAAAGCTAGAAGGGTACTTCGAAAGGAAAATTTTAAAAGGCTTATAGAAAGACAGCTGAAAACAGCTGAAGTACTCTTCTTACTCATTCCGTCAAAATCTGATTCCAGGCGCCGAATAACAGAAATAGAACTAATCAATTTTTATTATTATTTATATTTTGTTTCTCATTTCGAACTCATAAACATTCTGAATTGGTCCAAATTCTCTGAAAAGCGTAGGAATCAGTTAGTTCATGCTTATTATGGCGCACTACGTCGCTAGAAGTACAAAAACAACGAAGAATAAAAAGAAAGATTGATAAACATCAATACTCTAAAGCTTACAGAGTCATTTTTGAACACAATTAAATGCAATTTTCGTGAGTTTAGAAAACTCTACAGACCTCTTTATTCAAGTGCACCTGGGACGGATAATGATAGCAGAATAGAAAACCATGGGCATAAAAATGAAATTGATATTTGGACTGTCGTCAAAAAAGCCATAAAACACACTTGAATATTTCCCGGAATTTTCCTTTCAGTAGGATTATGCCTACTCTATACTGTGAAGCTTTTTCAAACGAGCGAACTCATGACATACTTAATCTTATGGTTTGCATTTGTGTAAAGCGCGCATAATTAAAACTGTGAGTAATTGCAAGTTGTGATTTAACATATGAATATAATTACAGGTAATGGGTTTCGCATTTCGCTGGTTTTCAACTCTAGGAACAAAACTTTGTCTTGCAGTGTTATTGAGTGGAAGCTCTATAAGTTTTCTATCCGTCCTCTGTTTGCCACTAACTGATTTTTTTCTTTTTTTTCTCTTTTTCTCTCTTTCTCTTCTCTCTTGCTCCCTTTC